>OZ019946.1:9650145-10183537 GCA_963970385.1 Theonella swinhoei
AAAAATGCTAAAGCATTTCTACTAGTATGTTATCATTCCCAGGGTCTCTCCTTTGAGTGTGTAATTATTGTGAATTATGACCTAAAAAAGGAGCCTCGCCTTCTTAACTGGCGAGTGGAGTGAGCCCACCTAGTCATGTTAACAGGGCAATTTTTATATGTGACTTGCACTGTAAATACCATAATGTTGATTTCTAATTTAACATGCATACAAATTGGCCCGTTGTCACAACAAGGAGGGCTCACTCCACTCGCCAAAAATGAGCAGCATTCACCTAGATGCAATCTAGCAGCTTCTGAATCGCAACTCACTAGGTGGGACAGGCTGAGCCATATCAGTATCTCCTTCGCTAGTGGATAACACCGGAACACATGGTCCAGACCTTGTGGCTATGTAATAGAATGAATCTTGTATCAATGATTGAGTCTGCATGGCTGCAAGACACTAGTGATGCTTACAATATTCTTACCAGTGGAGGTGGTAGTCTCAGGTGGTGTGTCACGAGTTGCAGTAGGATCAGGAAAATGTGCTGCTTCAACTTTCATTGCCAGTTGAGGTAGGTTGACTGCAGGGCTCCTGAGAGCAGCTACAATAGCCCTCCATGTCGGTCTGGGGTCTTCCTGCTTCGTGAATTCAATGAGAACTTGAAGGAGGCGATCGCTTGACAGCGAATGATTCTCACATATGGCCTCTACAACGTGTGGGGGTAACTTCAATTTCAGACCAAGTACGTAGGACTGGTTCTGTGCTTCCGCTATTTCCGCCAGTACATTGACTACATCATCTGGAGATAGTATGTCATCGCCTGTAGGAGCTGCATTATATACGTATAATAATTATTCGTGAAAATAGCTGTAGTTTAGAAATACAACTTCGTCACCTATAAGCAACCCGTACCTGCGGCCATGTCCACACAAACACAGTAACACTTAGAGGAGGTCGGAACTCATTAAGGTAAGGGCGTGGTTTTCTGGACAGGATGTGGTTTCCAAACTGGCGTGCAACGATTTCTCGTAGTGGTTTTTGGTACCACAAGGTGAGGATACCGCCTTGGATTCATGTTGATGCCGTTTCAGTTACTCTATCTTCACTTCGGAAACCCCATCCCGTCTGGAAACCCCCGCCCTTACCATTATTGCGAACTTTTAATGTTATATAGCCAACAACAAAATTTGTGTTTGGATACATAACTTGTGTTTGAATAGCTATGCAGTCAACGTAATAGTACATTATGGGGCGGAGCACCATCCCGTCTGGAAACCCCCGCCCTTACCATTATTGCGAACTTTTAATGTTATATAGCCAACAACAAAATTTGTGTTTGGATACATAACTTGTGTTTGAATATGCAGTCAACGTAATAGTACATTATGGGGCGGAGCACTAGCCATTCGCGCATGCGTATTGTAACGGGAAACACGTACTGTTTACTGTATGCAAAGAAAGGACCAACCCAAGTGTTGAAGGTTTATATTCTATACACCCATTGAGATTGCTTTTCCCTTATGTGGAGCCATCTATATTAGCTATGCTGCAATACACATAGTAATATACATCTCTCTCAGGAAACTATAGTACTACCTCTGTCAAAAATTAGCAACCATAAATCAATTATTTTGAATCTTTGCACATATCTCTACCAACTGGCCAATAGAGGTTAATTTTTCTTTGAGGGAGACCTCTCAAATTATAGCAACTCTTTTGGTAGATGAAGTAATTAAGCTTATACTCTATCATTTATTGTGCCACTCACCTTATCTTCATTATAGTGATCAATGTAAAATTTGTGCAGTAAGGTTGTCGAGACAGTGTGAGCCCTGGCCGTGAGCATCCAGAAAACAAGGAGACCTGCTTCCCATCTTCAAGGTAACTGGCAGTCAGATTTGCGCTTAAAAATATGAGGCCCTCGTTCATACGACCCACTTAGGGCACGTTCTATGTAATTTCTTGAATTACATGCAATAGCTATTATCAGATTTCTCACAAAGCATGCAAGAAATATCTATGAAAGCTGAGGCGAAGGATATTGTAACTGTATACGTGCGTATTCAAGTCGTTTCAAGATGCACTTTCTCGTGGTATCAACAGTGATAGTCTCAGTATGCTTCACTGTGGATGCATTTCAACTTTCTTGCGACAATCCACTCCGATACTTTCCGAGTTTATCGTACCTTTTCGCACACTGTGAGTGCAGCCGCGGCGAGTGGACCGAGTGGGCTACCGTAGGCAGAACAAACGCGTCAGCGTGCCCCAGTGGAAAAGCACTGATTGAAGAACGAAGACAGAGGGTGCTCACTGGCAATTGTAACGACACAGTACAAAGAAATGCAACATGTAAGATTTCGACAGTGTCTAAAATAATATGTATAATGCTGCATGCGAACTGAAGTTGTAATTATTTTTTTGTAGGTGAACCAACGGTAGAAGAAAGATTGATTCTAGCTCTGGGGCTGGGCAGCAGTGGACAACGCATAACCCCTACCGATGACCTTACCCCTAAACCCCGACGATCAGCCCCAAATATCCTACGTAATGAACCGTTGGAAAGGCGAGAGTCTGTTCGTAACCCATACTGTGAGCCCACACAAGTCTGCCAAGCCACTGGTAAGTGATATTGTGTGGTAAGTGATAGTGTACGTTAAGTGCATCTTTATTTACTATTTGAATGCTGTAACAGTTATGATGATAAACAATCTCCTGCACAAATTGTATATGTGTGTGTGTGTGTGTGTGTGTGTGTGTGTGTGTGTGTGTGTGTGTGTGTGTGTGTGTGTGTGTGTGTGTGTGTGTGTGTGTGTGTGTGTGTGTGTGTGTGTGTGTGTGCGTGTCACAGTGTGTAGAAGCATGCAAAAACAATTAGACGATGAGATATGCAAGGATGTTAGTATTACAATAACATAATTAGTGCTTATTAAAATTAATATAGGCACTATAATAGAATAATATTATGCATACGATACCACTCTTGTGACATTCATGGCCATTTAGTATATTGCCTGTATGTTCTCTAAGCAGTGGCTATATTTTGATGTGGGGAGGTTAATATAAATACTGTGTTTGAATATGCAGGACATAAACAACGAAGAGCTGAGCCTGAAATAAAGCAATTACAATTTCATGTCAACAAACATGCTTCAATTGCTGAACTAGAACCAGAACCAGACAATCCGATTCCATTTGACATGTTAAAACATGCTCACCGATACAAACGTGAAGATTATGATAGGAAATGTAGCATAGCACAATACGTTCTTTTTGTGCTGGATACATCCGCTAGTATAGAGATATCTGAATTTGACAATATGACCACTGCATTGAGTTGTTTAGTGCCTCATTTTTGCAACCCAATCAATATTGCAGTCATGACATTTGATGACCACTACTTCATGGAGTTTTGTTTCAACTGTTTTGATAACACTTGTGAAGGTCGAAAAAAAGCAGCAGATGCTGTTGGAGCCATTAATCATCGTTACAAAGGGTTCACCCATACTGGTGGAGCAGTAAGATGTGTTGAGGAATTACTCACTAATCAACAAATATGGCAACTATGGATGAAGATCCACATCGAGATATACGTTGTATTGATATTGTGTTTATTACTGATGGCCATTCTAATGGTCCTTTAGATATGTGTGAAGAAATGGATAAATCACGTCTGAAGAGTGATCAAAAAATAAAAGTACACGCCATTGGAATTGGAGATGACCACAATATGGAGGAGATTCAGTGCCTGTCAGCAGGAAGTGCACATGGAGAAAGCCTATTTTTTCCAACATTTAAAAGTTTCACAGATGTACTGAATAATGTTGTACAACTGCTGCAGCTGGGACATGTACCACCTGGGGAAAGTAATCCACTCACCTGCATCATCACTGAAGACCCTCTGCTGGACACTGTCAACAAGGAGGTGTGTCAAACAGATGCTTGTAATAAAATATAAAGGTTGGATTTCATTGAGATTGAACTATGAAACTGGCTACGTATATTGCTATTCTTGTAGGACCGAAGATTACGTATAAGATTGCTGTATACAACTAACTTATATGTAGCTCACTGTAAATAAGTAGCTTTTTTTGACAAGCAAGTATTATATATGGTTCTTTTCAGTTACATCATATTCTGTTAAGACTCAATGCATGACTGGAATGTTAACCTCTATTGGCATTCAAATAATGTTAAGAAATTCATCCCAAGGGACAATACATGTACTACATGCGTTCATGTGTATATGGGTTTGCTCCTGCTTGCTCATTCACAATACTTTGCTCCTGCTTGCTCATTCACAATACTTTGCTCCTGCTTGCTCATTCACAATACTTTGCTCCTGCTTGCTCATTCACAATACTTTGCTCCTGCTTGCGTCACTCACAATAACCACACAAGCCTATGTTTACCTAGGTAAAACCCCACCCCCTGACTCAAAGCCAACAGCCAACTATACATTGATGCCATGGCAGGTCAAAATGTAAGTTTCAGGTTGCTTACATTTTATGCATACTCAAATTTCTTAACTAGGACTCAAATAAATAGCTGGTAATTATTGGGTGGGCCAGGCCCTCCTTCCTAAAATACAGGGGCGGGGCGTACAGCTCCCCTCCCAGCCCCCCTACTTCTATGATTATGGATGTTATGGCCTAAATTCTCCCTCCTCATCACATGGTCATCTAGTTGAATGGGCATGGCCATCTGGGCATCTGGGACTGGCTGAAAAAAACACAAAATATGAATACATAATGAACATTCTACTACATATGTAGTTCCAAATGCATTACACATGTATACCAGGAGTTATATAGACACACTTTGACATAACATGTATGTAATAAATATGTTTGCCCTTCATCTTGTAAGTGTACTAGAATCACTGTCATATTCATTAATCATCCTTTTCAGCTTAGAGAATAGGATTTCAAATGCTGGCCTGTCATTAGCTTTCTGAAGAGAGGGAGAGGGGAAGGGGAAGGGGGATAGGAGGGGGAGGAGGGGAGGGAGAGGGAGAGGGAGAGGGAGAAGGAGAGGGAGAGGGAGAGAGGTAGAGAGATAGGAGTTTTTGTAAATATCACTGGGTTCTGAAGTATGAACAAACAAGTCTTAATTAAGTGCATTAATGACAGGATTAACTCACAGCATTCCAGCACTTCTGCATGATGTCATAGACCTCTGGCTTACATGGCCGTGGTTTCTCCAATCTGTAACCCATCACTAACTACACACACACACACACACACACACACACACACACACACACACACACACACAACACACACACACACACAGGGAGAGTAAATGTGGGCAGGAAGATAAAAGGAAGCTGAAATTAAAGCTAATGTAACTAGATGCATTGGGAGCGTGGGAGCTAGAAAACATCATGCACATGCATAGGATGATGAAATATCTTGTGCAAATGGCATTCGGTGACAATACCATTTAGCTATGCAAATATTTTCCAAGTTGCATGACTACGTAATTATACTCCTGAAGTTAAGCTGTGCTTGCTACAGGAACATGACACTGATTGTCAAGGAGGAGATGCATGTATATGTGTAGGTAGTAAATATCAAAGCAACCAGTCCTGCTGTCTCCTTACCTCATCTAGAACTTCAAGGTTAGTGAAAGTGGGATATGGTGTCTTGCCTCCTGACCATAACTCCCACATTAGAATACCTGCACATACACACACACACACACACACACACACACACACACACACACACACACACACACACACACACACACACACACACACACACTGTAAAGCATATACCATGACTTTTCATCCAAAAAAAGGAACATAACACAACTCGTCAAAGGCAGTTATTTTTCAAAGAAAAAATGGCTGGACTCGAATCCACAATTGTCTACTTTTATAGGTGACACTATTACCAACTGAGCTACCAAGGCAGCTCAGCTGGCTGGGCTCGAATCACATATACAATACAAAGCAACCAAAGCACCTCAACCCAAGCATGACCATGTTAGAACGATGTATACCTTGGCAGAGTGTACCACACTTACCAAAGGACCAGACATCTGATTTGCTGCTGAACTTTGCATGTGTGATGAGCTCAGGAGCTGCCCACCTGATGGGAAGCTTTGTCTTATCCTCTGATGCTATGTACTCATCATCCAAAACAAACCGAGTCATATGAAAACCACCTACTTTGACCACATTGTTCTCACCAATGAGACAATTACGAGCAGCCTGTGAAAAAGGGAAGAGGAGAGTGAGGGGGGCCAGGGGTCAGTGGTGTAGCTAGGATTTCAGAGTAGGGGGTGCTTGATCAGTTGCAAAGCGCAGGAATATATTTTACCAGAAGCCATGCCCATTAATGAAATCGCGTGTGTACATTTACGATTGTACACAAGAGATGAGCAAGAACAATGTTTGGGGCTAGTCTTGAAGTAGATTAGCTAGCTTAATTCGTCTCCAATGTCTTCTGGCAAACTCCTTGATAACTTCTGAGATGTCGACGTGTATGTCTCTGTGGACATGCAGAAGCATGAGAGCTGTGTCAACCTCTCACAAATCAAGACAGTCCAGTGGGTTTTATTATCAAATATCATGAACAAAGGTCGCATTTAGTACAAGAGATGAACATTTGCTTAAAGCCTTACATAATTACATCATTGTTTCATGAAGCACGAAGGGGGTGCTCGAGCACCATTAGAACCCCCTCTGGCTACGCCACTGGGGGTGGAAGGCTATAGGTGCAGTCACAATTTTTTTTGTGTGTGTGTATGTGTGTGTGTGCGTGCGTGTGTGTGTGTGTGTGTGTGTGTGTGTGTGTGTGTGTGTGTGTGTGTGTGTGTGTGTGTGTGTGTGTGTGTGTGTGTGTGTGTGTGTGTGTGTGTGTGTGTGTGTGTGTGTGTGTGTGTCAGCATACCAGGTCTCTGTGAATATAACCATTGTTCTCAAGGTACTGCATAGCAGAGCAGATTTGCAGGACCATGTCAAGAATGACCTCATTCTTCTCAGCTAACTCCCTATGGTTCCGAATGAACTCCAGTAGGAATCCTGTGAAAGGGAAGACCAGTCTGTAGTACACTAGATATACTGAAGAACCCCCTCTAATTAGGACCCCTGAAATGAGGGTACTACACTTGCAACATGGTGTGTACTTTTTAAATCCATCTAATCAAGTCCTGATTTGAGGGATGTGTGTATGAAACCATCTATGTGCACAACACAGAAACATAAACACATACATACGCACACATCACCTCCTCACAACCATACCCCAACCCACACCCCCACACACCTTGTGACATTAACTCCATTATAATGAACACTGGTCCCTGTGATGTACACACACCATACAACTTCACCAGATTCTCATGTTGAAAGTTTCTGAGAGAGAAAACAACTTTATATACTTCGTTAGTACCGACTGGTAAATGACTCACTTCATGATCTTGGCCCCCTCAATGAAGTCTTCCTCATTCATAGCCCCTTCCTTCATCATTTTGATTGCTACATCAATTTTACCCTTCCATTTACCAGCTACCACTCTCTGGAGGAGGGAGAGAGGAGAAAGGGAGAAGAGAAACAGAGGAGTGTTGTCCAAGTTTGTGATCAAAATCCATCCTCGTATACTAGACTATCCTATTAATTGAACTACCTAAGACTATCCCAAACATGTGACTATGTGTACAAGGGACATGTGAATGGAATGAAGTGACTGATCATGCACTTGTACACATGGAAGGTACAACAGAAACACTTACCACCCCAAACTCTCCACTACTCAACTCCCTGCCAAGTGCCAGCTCTTCCTTATCAATTTCCCAATCAGCATCTGTGAGTAAGAGAAATGGTAGAGCATTAAAGTGGAACTAAGGAGGTGAAGCTACCGGTTTAATTTTCAACCTTTGAACTCAGAACAACTAACTAATCATGATGATCTCACAATTGTCCATTTGACTTCACACCTGGACCCTCGAATTTTGGCAATACCTCTCCTATTCTTCACCCAATTTCAATAAAAGATTCCTTGCGTTTTGCCGTGTCTAGTGATAGGTCTCACTAAATCTGAATCTCCACCACTTCAAAGATAGCTGTATATCCCATAAGGAAAGTATGGAGATCCCATTGACTGCGAGTAATGCTAGCTAGGCTCCCATATTTGTAATGACATGTAGAGTAGCAGTCAAAATGGTACAAGTGAACTGAGGGAATGAGGGGACAGACTTTTGTCTGGTGATCGTGGCTCAGTGTCTAGTGTGCTGGTTTGCTGGTCATTAGACCTGGGTTTGACTCCGGACAGAAGTTTGTCTTTTTCATTCCCTCTTGATCGCCTTGGCCTGTGTATGTTGACATCAAACTTTTGAATGAAGTTTTTCTACCTTTATAAGGCTGTACTGACACTCATTTGGGGTTATAGTGGACACAAACATCATGGTATAGGGTGTGGCAGCAAAAAGAGTCTGGACCCTGATATACTGCATAGTCACTTGTCACTAATCACTAGATTATAAGGAGCTTACCCCATCTCATCTCGAGCTTGCCACCAATACCGTCTGGAGTTATCAAAAATGATGACTTTATTGCCTTTGACAAGAGCCAAGTCACCAGGTCCAGTACCTGAGTAGTTGTACCTGGCTATTGCTACAAATTCATTAGGCTTAAGCTGTGTTTGTGTGTGTGTGTGTGTGTGTGTGTGTGTGTGTGTCCGTGTGTGTGAGAGAGAGGGAGAGGGAGAGGGAGAGGGAGAGGGAGAGGGAGAGGGAGAGGGAGGAGAGGGAGAGGGAGAAAGGGAGGAGAGGGAGAGGGAGAGGGAGAGGGAGGGGGAGAGGGAGAGGGAGGAGGGGGAGAGGGAGGGAGAGAGAGAGGAGGGTGGGGGGAGGGAGGGAGAAGAGGGAGGGATACGTATATCTGACTAATGAAAGCTCCAAATTATGTATGATCAATGTTATGATAAAATCAAAACATTGATCATAGATGTACTATAGAACATGTACTTCTACTTACATGTAAGTAGAAGTTAAAGTGTTGAAGGATGTAAGGATGGAAATGCCAAAAAGTTGAGAAACAAGGAAGCATCAATGCAGCAAAACAGGGAATGATGGCATTCAACAATCAAAAAATAGGGAGGGGGTTACATATCAGAGCGTCGGCAGACGCTCTAATGTAGGGATGGGAAGTGTGAAAAATGACGTCATCGATCTACAAAAAGCCTCCTAACAAGAGCCGAAAGCCTAGTTAAGCTTTCAAACTCACAAGGAATAAGTTATGGAGTCATATCTAGCCGTACATTATCCCATCCTGCACCTACCTGCTTCCAGTTGGGCGTGCGAGAAACTGGTCACACGCTTTTTCACGATTCCGCGTCATCATATTCATTTTTTTCTTCTTCTTCAGTAAACCCGCTATCTCATTAACGGAAGCAGATCAAGCTCTGCTTTTTTAACCAAACGTGTCTAGGGTCGATGGAGGTGTGCACCGATGTTTTTTTTCTCCCAGGACGTCGATACGGTAGAGCATGGGCGGCTCTGTGGTACCTCACTGAACAGAGGAGGTTGGAACCCATCACGTGAGAGGTCACGCGCCGTAGACTGTCTATGGGAGTTTTGTATGGAAATGTTTTCTCCGTCTAAAAGGTAGCTAGTGTAAATGTAAGCATATCACCTGAAAGTATTAGGTGAGTATACTCGAAATATGGCCAGTACCCCAAGCGTACCCTTCGGGTTTGGTTGTTACAAGCCTTGGAGCGTTTTTACTCGGTCTTCCTACAGGAAGCTGAACTGTTAGTCCGTTTACCCTTGCTTAGCTCTACCAAACCTTGGTGTAACTGTTGAGATCGCTGAGCCTTCTTCGCCAAACTCCTGTGCTAAAATACTGATCGGAATCTCCTACCAGTAAATCAATGCGCGTACATTCTTTACAGCTTACGCGGGCGCGATCATCTAATAGCGCGTGCGTAAATCACATGACAGTTACGTAACATTACATTCGGTTCCAACCTCCTCTGCTCACTGAAGTACGCCAGAGGAGGTATCACGTGATCGCGGTCGAATTGCTGACACAGCAACCTATCTCCCGTTGAAAATACATGGCCTGATGTGGCATTTTCCAGGGTCTGCTGAAGCAACGCAAAGCGAGGATCCCCAAAGGCTAGTAGCAAGTTGTACGTACCATAGCCTATACCTCAAGAAAAAGAATCGAACCCTGGCGAACACCTTCTGTTCCAGTGACTTACAGCGGGAAGTAGTTGAGGTCATGTAGCAATTCGTGGATATCTATTTTAACTCAGATTTGCCACTTGCACCCATCTTTGGCCTATGCTCTATCTCTCTACCGAATTTTGATAGTATTCTGACTCTATAACTCTGTTAAACTATGCAATGAACTGAAGAGGTCTACGTCTTTCCTCGCAGTACGGAACGGTTAATTGCATTCTTCAGTGCGATCCCTTACGTCATCGATTTTAGTGTCGCACCTCCTCTGGAAGTACGCCATTTACTTAGCGGTGGCCCCGCCCAATGCGCATAACCCACACGTGCTCTTTTGAATGTGTGGCAGTGGAAGAGACGGGAATGTTTTGTCTCTGATTTTATGCTGAGAACGTTTCGTGTCTGTCTCATGCGTTGTGGTGACTGTCAGATATTCTGTTTGCGTGGAGTTTTTACTGATCGTCTTTTACCACCCAAATCCACTATGACACCGGCCTTCTTCCCGTGTTGGTAAGTCTGCTACTCATCTGCGTACTTGTAGCTTCACTCGTAGTTATATTCACTTTCCCAGGTTACTTGTGGAGCTGTTCTCTCCGCCCCTATTGATACGTGGTGTAGTGGAGTCCTGCAGTGCGAAGTCTATTGTTGGCTCTTCAAGGCTGTGGCCCTGTCTCGCCTTTTTTGCATACTAGTACTGATACAGTACAAGCAGCCGCTGGCAGCGTGCTGAATTCTGTTCCAAGATAAGTTGACTGAATTGTTTTTGATGTAAACAATGCCGTACCGCTCAGAGCGTAAAAAGAAGGCATATTACAAGAACTTAGATAAAGTGCATAAAAGTGAATCCAATAGATGTACGTAATTCTGAGAAGTAGAAGGCTAGGAGTAGATCTGTGTATAAGGCTTACCCTAGAAGAAGAAGGCAGCAGCTGCAGCCCTTTACAAATTGCAGCCTGAGAGAAAGATGGAGTCTAGTAAGGCCTATTATTGTTCCCATAAGGCCCAGAAGAAAGCCTACTATTGTTCCCATAAGGCCCAGAAGAAAGCCTATTATTGTTCCCATAAGGCCCAGAAGAAAGCCTATTATATTGCCAACAAGGTAGAGAGGAATGCTGCTGATAGAGTTGCTTATAGAGCAAACCCAGAAAAACGAAAAGCTGCAGCAAAGGCTTATTACACTGCAAACCCTGAGCCTAAACGTGCTGCCTCTAGAACTGTTTATAGATCTAAGCCTGAAGTAATGAAGGAAACATTTCGTAAGTATCATGCTACACACAGGGGTGTCAGTTTGCAGTATTTTCAAAAGTATACCCTGTTATACAAAAGGATACCAAGGCTAGATATAGTTTGATCCAGCCTACCCAGCTGTTGATTGAGAAGTGTTTTAGGCTAATGCAGGCCAATCTACTAACTGATAAAGAAATGAAATTTAATGGAACAGTTTAACTCCCAACACTTTGTGGTGTGGGAATGAAACTAAGTACAAAGGATTTGGGAAGTGCAGTAGTTAGACTTGCAACTAAAAGACTTATTGGTAGATCCTTGCAATTACGTAGGAAGTATGCAGGGTTTCTGTTGAATAGTATTAGGTGTATTAAGTCTATCGCACTGAAAACCCAAGATGATTTAGGAAAGGGCTGTCATACCCAAACCACTGAGTCTACTGATGTTGAGATAGTTGCCATAGTTACCTTGAGGGCAGCTTTTGAAGGTTCCATAGAAGAAGCCAGACAAGCCCTAGCTGAATGTGATTTGGGTTAGCCTTGTCCCCAGGCTCTCCTCTCACGCCGCACAAATGACCTTTGTACCTGAACAAAACTTGAGAAGGGGGAGAGCCTGGTACGCGAAATCGCAATGTATGGGATAAATTGAAGGCCCATGTTTTGAAGTACCAACCTACTGTGTGTTGTACATGTGCCATTATTGTAAGAATAGAGTTTGAAGTGGTGATATGCCTGCACGTTATGTGTTGAATGGTCTGCAGACTGTCCCCATTCCCAAACAGTTAGCTAAACTGGACCTCCTTAGTAGACACCCGATCCAGGGGGCCAAGTGCTATCAGACTATTATGAGGCTAGGTACTTACACTGGTAAAGTACCCACATACAATTCCCTTCAGGCTTGCAAAGGCACCATGTTTTTCCTCCCTTTGCCACTAAACAAGACTCTAGAAACCTTGAATCAGGTTGAGCAGTATGGCTGTGTCCTACCAGACCCAGAGTTGTACATTATTGTGAATGGTAGGCCAACTAAGAGCAATGTTGTGTTGTGTAGTCACATCCATGCACTAATTCCCTGCCTACACCTCATTATACACTGTTCCCCTATGTGTTACTTTCTAACCACCCCCTAATTAGTCATTACTGTACTTACTGTTTACATAGGTACTACTACACTAGCCCAGGTGCCCTTACCTTCCAGGACACAAAAAACAAACCAAATTTACACCTAAAATTCCTACTGCCTAGAAGATTTCCCAAACGCTATCTATTCAAACAATATTTTTGACAGGAACACAACAAAAGTACATAATTTTATTATAACACTAGCAATTTGTCAAAGATACATAGGGATTTTGTTTAGAATCAAGCATTGAAAAGCCTCTTTCAGCTGCAGCGTTAGAGGGTTGCACTAAGAGCATTAACTTACATACTGCTCCCCATGACGGTATCTCTTGCTCTACACTCTCTAAGACTAAACCAATTTTGCCTATTAGTCAGTGGCATTGAAACTTCACCTATACCTATTAGTCCCAAGAAATATGCTAGTGTATTTTGTCAACCCTTACAACCAACAACACTCCACATCCATGCACTACTCTCATAGCCTCCAATAATCAATCCCCCTCATAAGCCATACTTCCATTTAATATGTGCTTCTTCCCATTTTCACTATATTAGCCACACAAAACCACATACTTTCTTCCTCCCTTTTGCAATTCCACCACAATCTTTCTCCATCCCTTCATTCTTCCCATTTTCACTCTATTATCCACACAAAACCACACACTTTTTCATCCCTTTTGCAATTCCACCACAATCTGCATTCTTCTACTCTAATTCCCTGCCTACACCTCATTATACACTGTTCCCCTATGTGTTACTTTCTAACCACCCCCTAATTAGTCATTACTGTACTTACTGTTTACATAGGTACTACTACACTAGCCCAGGTGCCCTTACCTTCCAGGACACAAAAAACAAACCAAATTTACACCTAAAATTCCTACTGCCTAGAAGATTTCCCAAACGCTATCTATTCAAACAATATTTTTGACAGGAACACAACAAAAGTACATAATTTTATTATAACACTAGCAATTTGTCAAAGATACATAGGGATTTTGTTTAGAATCAAGCATTGAAAAGCCTCTTTCAGCTGCAGCGTTAGAGGGTTGCACTAAGAGCATTAACTTACATACTGCTCCCCATGACGGTATCTCTTGCTCTACACTCTCTAAGACTAAACCAATTTTGCCTATTAGTCAGTGGCATTGAAACTTCACCTATACCTATTAGTCCCAAGAAATATGCTAGTGTATTTTGTCAACCCTTACAACCAACAACACTCCACATCCATGCACTACTCTCATAGCCTCCAATAATCAATCCCCCTCATAAGCCATACTTCCATTTAATATGTGCTTCTTCCCATTTTCACTATATTAGCCACACAAAACCACATACTTTCTTCCTCCCTTTTGCAATTCCACCACAATCTTTCTCCATCCCTTCATTCTTCCCATTTTCACTCTATTATCCACACAAAACCACACACTTTTTCATCCCTTTTGCAATTCCACCACAATCTGCATTCTTCTACTCTAATTCCCTGCCTACACCTCATTATACACTGTTCCCCTATGTGTTACTTCCTAACCACCTCCTAATTAGTCATTACTGTACTTACTGTTTACATAGGTACTACTACACTAGCCCAGGTGCCCTTACCTTCCAGGACACAAACAAACCTATATTAACTAACTGCCTATATAATTCTGTTTCTCCCCATGAAAAGAGTATCAGATCAGTACACTTTTCTCCTTTTCATAGTACCACATGCACTGCTCTCATAGGTATTGGATGTAATTTACTCTAATAATTTTTGCAAACCTGTTCACTCACCTTCCTCTACTCCTCATACACACTTGCATCAGTAACAAATTCACTAACACCATTTGGAAAAAAAAACATCTTTCACCTCTTGCCAAAAAAGAGGCCTTGGAGAGTATTTGCAACCAATACCTCTCATTGCATTACACCCACACCGACTCTTTTGTATATACAAATCCATACACCTTCCAATTTCCCTCCTGCAGATCAGAAACTCCCAAGTGAACTTCTATCACTGAAATGAACCAGCTCAGGACAACAAACCAGAAACTTTCAATTTAATCATTTAACCACATGATTACCTCACAACCTGATACCCCTTCTATGTATCCCCCTTCATCATATCCCCCACTTCCATATATATATAATTCTTGCTTAAAAAAATGAAAGCACAGAAGTGCAAATTCATAGCGCATGCACATCGAGGGTTAATACAACCAATCACAGTCATGCTGTGCATAACTATACATTTAGTGCATGAGTCAACAGCATATTCATTCAACTTTGCCTTCACCCACAAAAATGAGGTGAACAAGTGCAAAAATCATTTATACCAAATGAAAGAGGAATGTAGGGATGTCACATCATGAAAAAGGAAGGAACAAGATCCAACACAGAAAGTCATTCATAACCCCATCCCTACATCTTTGTATTGCTAAGAAATGTGGTTTGTTTTTCAAAAATATGTGCACATCTCCAGGGCTTCCACTTCTCAGTGCTATAGAAGCCTGTTTCAAAAAGGTACAAAGATGTAGGGATGGGGTTATGAATGACTTTCTGCGTTGGATCTTGTTCCTTCCTTTTTCATGATGTGACATCCCTACATTCCTCTTTCATTTGGTATAAATGATTTTTGCACTTGTATTATTACTGTTGCAGGCCATCATCTGTTTTGCTGCATCGATGCATCCTTGTATCTATAAACATTCTACATGAAAAATATTTCTCACTTCTTTCACATTGTACAAATTTGTATTCACCAGCCCAGCCCCTTCATACTCCCACACACTTGTGTCCCACCTTAACACAACTTAAAATGATGCATGATGACAATATAACCCACCTCCCTAGTCCCATATACGTACCTGACATCTGATCTTAGAGGGGCAAAACTTGACGTGACGTTCCAAGTCAGACAACTCTCCTTGCCATCTACATCCTCTGTCCTCATGACAACAGAACACACGAAGTTCATTGACTTTACGGAGGAAGTGCTTGTTTAACACAGTGCTTAAATGTGGCTCCTTGCACATCGGACATGCCCCTCCCTCTCCCTGGATCCTGGTAGCAGCTTCCTGTGAGAGGTGTTTACCACAGCAAGATGTGAGGTGAGGCTGGAGCAATAGGCCATATGTCACTGGACAGAAGAAATCTCTTGACGGCTCCTCGACAAAGTGATATTCCAGTTCTGTTGAAGCCACATCTCCTCCCTCTGATGATGAATGGGAGGTAGCTCTGCATTAAAATTCCAACACTTACACCTGACAACTTAACAACTTAATTCCCAATACCGCATATCGATGACTAACTTATTGTACTTTGCGTGGGTGAATCAAAGGCACTGCCAGTGCTGTATCTGTCATACAGCACGGTTTACGTGGGGGCACACGCTATACAGCACGGCACGTGATAACAGTGATAGTTTTAGCCTTTCTTAACAAGAAAACAAGGCCGGTAAGATGCAATTAAAGCACAGAAAGAGACATGCTGTACGTGCAATAATGGTAGTCGGAGTGTGGTCTCGATAGACCATACAGCACTCGGCTACACCTCGTGCTGTATAGCTATCTCGACCACACCCCTCGTACCATTATTGCACGTACAGCACTTCCTTCCGTGCTTTAACTAATACATATAGTACACCCTCTGTGTGGTAAATGACCTTGGAGTGGCTGCTGTAGTTCCTGCTGGTGGTTTAGAAGGACCATCACTATATGAGGGAGTTACAGTGGACTCCTAATGTATAACAATGTATAATAATGTGTACATGACATTCTTTAACACTATCACACTTGTTCTTACCTCCTTCGTGGGGTCAGGGTAGACACACTCTCCCGCAATCTCCAGTTTAGTAACTAAATACATCTTTAGAATTGAGGATGGCACTTTCGCTTTCAATTTCTCCACAATGGAACCAGGTATGAACCAGGTAACGATGAAGGAACCAGGGAGCACCTTGTTAAGCATCATAGCACATTCTCGAAGGCTATAGTGATCTGCATACCCTTGCCGAAATTCTTCTACAACTTCTAGAGTCACGTGATCAGGCCAGTCGAACTCAGCCACTACCTCATGGAACTCTGGTGGGGGCTTGACATGCTTCCTTTTCTGTGACTGACAGAACAGCTTCAGTGGTGTCTTCTTCCTGAACTGCTGTAGGTCTTCCTTGTAGGTCTTCATCTCACCTTTGACCCCCTCCAAATTAAACTCTCCGACCACATGATCCAGCAAGTGATAGTTCTGATAGTTCCAGTGAAAGTTCATGGTTCCAAACAGCTCAGAATGATCAGGAGCTTGATAGAGGGCACTCAAATTGTCCTTTAAGAACAATTTGTGTTCATCCATGTCATCTGCTGGTAGTGATGTCAGAGCATCTGCTACTCTCTTGACAGGCACTCTGAGTCTCTCAAGGCATTCTCTACTGGATTTCTTCAGAGCATTGAATCTCTTTTCAAACTGTTTAATTTCAGCCTGGACATACTGGGGAGTCATTGGACCTGTTAGAGGTACAGAAATGATGATATGCAGATAAATGCTCAGCATTGTGGGCGAGTGGGAACAAACCCACCTAGTTGTACAGCTGGAAAATAAGCATCATGCACATGTCCATAATGACAAAATAACTGAAACTGCACATAAAAAGATATTGGGTATTTGGCAATATACACATATATATATACATATATTATGTAAGTTTAGCTGTACAACCTACATCACGCTCACCCAATAATGTTAACATAAAGCCTACCCTGTTTAGGTGTAACTTGTTTATCAATAGGCATCTCATGGTCAGTGGCAGTGGTAGGAAGATGTGATTCTAAAAGAGAATTAAAATTTACATAATGGACATGCGCGTCTTTGAGAAAGTGCATGCAATATTGACGGAAAGTATCCAAAAAATTGTAAGGCAAGACAGACTGAAAAGAAAGAAATTATCACTTAAGGTAGTGATAGAGATACTAAGTCAATATTAACCTCGGTTCCCAGGCCTTCCCCGTTGTGCGTAATTGTGCGCGTTTTTAAATCAAGGCCTGGGATGAAACATCATGTGAGGGATGACGTGTAGCGCGCGCCCCGTTGACCTCGAAGTTACTACCTAAGTTTCTCATTCAAGAATAGAGCTAGACTTACGCCAGTGTAAAGCGTAGCATATATATACTACATACTCACCAGCCATGTACGTCTATATATACAATTTGTGAATGAGGCCAACAGTGGCGCGGGCTAGCGCGTCTACCCAACATCTACCCTCAGGTGATGCTTCATCCCAGGCCTTCCCCAATTTCAAATGTTTCCCTCCCCCGCACAATCAAAACGTGCACAATTACGTGCAACGGGGAAGGCCTGGGAACCGAGGCTAGTCAATATTGCTTTTTAAACTATGTAACAGAAAGTATGTGGGAAACATAAAGAAAACCACTAGAGAGAAGTATCTCGTTGTCTACACGTATTGTAGGTACAGTGGTTAGTGCCACCAGTCCTGAGAGATCCTCCACACAGAGCACTAGTGAGGCATGGTCACATTCAGCCACTTTTTTCAGCTGTTGGACCATCTGTTCTGGTGTTATCCACGACCTATAGCTTTGGTTTCGGCTTTTCTTGGTTTTAAATTTGGGGATGTTTGAGAAGATCTCTCACTCAACAGTTATGGTGCAAAAAGGCCTATTGCTAATGAGTACATGCTTTCCGTGTTACGGTCACATCCTAGAGTGCTGATGCAGCGACATTTCCCTAGAATTTTTGACAACAGAGCCTTGCAAAGTTCTTTAAAAGGCTAACCATAGGTTAACCACTAGATAAAGGATTAATGGTTATCAGTCCTGAGGCAATATATACCAGTGGAGGAGGTAGTCTCAGGTGGTGTGTCACGACTGGCAGTAGGATCAGGAAAATGTGCTGCTTCCACTCTCATTGCCAGTTGAGGTAGGTTGACTGCAGGGCTCCTGAGAGCATCTACAATAGCCCTCCATGTCGGTCTGGGGTCTACCTGCTTCGTGAATTCAATGAGAACTTGGAGGAGGCGATCGCGTGGTTGTGAGTAGGTTGTACATATGCCTTCCACAACGTGTAGCGGTAACTTCAATTTCAGACCAAGTGCGAAGGACTTGTTTTCTGCTTCCACTACTTCCTCCAGTACATTGACTGCGTCATCTGTAGTCAGTAGGTCATCGCCTGTAGGGGCTGCATACGTAATAGTCGTGAAATAGTTGGGAAATACATTTCTGTCAGCTACAAGCAATCCCTTACCTGAGGCCATGTCCGACACAAACACTCAGGAGGGTGTGGCTTGTTCTGATATGACCTTTGAGAGCCACACCCGAGCGCGCGCAAGCGCAAGGGTGTGGCTCACTCGCGCTTGAGGCCGGAAAACGTTAAATTCTCAAATACGCAGCCCAGGCCTTCCCCGGCGCCGACTTTTCAATGTTTAATCAGCGCGTGATGAAACGCTCGCGGGAAAGGCCTGGAACCGAAGCTACAGCTGAAACACTTCTGAGATTACACAAGATCAAACTATAAAATTAATCATCTCTGTCATCAGAATCAGCTGGTCTCCAATACAACTTCTCAGAATCAGCTGGTCTCCAATACAACTTCTCAGAATCAGCTGGTCTCCAATAGAACTTCTCAGAATCAGCTGGTCTCCAATAGAACTTCTCAGAATCAGCTGGTCTCCAATAGAACTTGTATACACAGGGAGTGATCCATAATTTAAAGGCATCAGCTGATCTCACAATGTCATAGCTGTCAAGTGACTTGACTAGGTCTGTGTGTGTGTGTGTGTGTGTGTGTGTGTGTGTGTGTGTGTGTGTGTGTGTGTGTGTGTGTGTGTGTGTGTGTGTGTGTGTGTGTGTGTGTGTGTGTGTGTGTGTGTGTGTGTGTGTGTGTGTGTGTGTGTGTGTGTGTGTGTGTGTGTGTGTGTGTGTGTGTGTGTGTGTGTGTGTGTGTGTGTGTGTGTGTGTGTGTGTGTGTGTGTGTGTGTGTGTGTGTGTGTGTGTGTGTGTGTGTTGTGTTGTGTGTGTGTGTGTGTGTGTGTGTGTGTGTGTGTGTGTGTGTGTGTGTGTGTGTGTGTGTGTGTGTGTGTGTGTGTGTGTGTGTTCAAAAGAAAAAGTAGAAGAAGATGGAAATTATGGACAATTAATTCTGAAAAGCACTTTTTAAGCTGTTACACACATTTTACATCACAACACAACCAATTTTAGCTATTTTTCAACGCACGCGCTATACAATGCGATTGCGCGCGCTTTCCGCAAGCACGCGCTATACAATGCGCATGAGCGCTTTAGCTTTCAACGGCGCAGTGCTGGATCTCTGCAACGGAGCGGTTTCAGAGAAAGTTTTGGACCTTCGTTGCCAGCTGGGTACGTGACAGTATTTTCAGGACGAACAGACACACACACACACACACACATACACACACACACACACACACACACACACACACACACACACACACACACACACACACACACACACACACACACACACACACACACACACACACACACACACACACACACACACAGACCCAACTACCATAACCCTCGCTGCGTATGCGCGCCGAGGGTTAATAAGTGGCTGTTTTTGACCAGTAAGTATGCTTTTCAGTTGCATCATATTCTGTTGACACTCACTGCATGACTACAACCTCTCTTGGCATTCAAATAATGTGTAGATTAATTATTTTAATCCCAAGGGACGATAAACGTTTGTACACGGGTTCACTCCTGCTTGCTCACGCATTCTCTAATAACATAATAAAAGTTTTATACTCAAATTTGAACTCTATCATTATACCAGTCACACACATACACAAACCCATTAGAACAACAAGAGGCAATAGAGGCTGGGTGCCTAAACTCTCCCTCCTCATCACCCTCCTCTCCAAATGAGGTAACAAATTCACCTGAAGTCTTATACACTACAATAAAATGATCAGTATCAGTTCCATATACATACTTGTTAATAATATGAAGACCTGATAGACCGAATGGTTCTCCTTCTTGTGTCTCACCAAACATTCATATGAAGTGGCCACTACTGTCCAGTACTTGCACTCTGTAATTGCCTAAGTCTGCAACATACATGTTACCACTTGTGTCAAATTTCATATCTTCAGGCATGGTAAATTCACCTTTTCCTTTGCCATGAGAGCCAATGGATTTGATAAAGGTCAAGTCCATGTCAAACACCTGAATACAATGGTTATCACTATCACATACATACACGTAATTGTTGTGTACTGTTGCTCAGTGAGGATCAAACTCAACTTCATTACTGCCAATCTGACGAATGCACTTAGTCAGTTCACCACTGCTAGTGAACTTCTGGAGCTGGATGGCCGTCACTGGATACATAAATATTGTCCATATCATCAATTGCCACCTCTCTAGGACCCACTATCTGCTCAGGACAATCATCACGTGATCGAATTCTTTGAATCCTCTCATTCCCTGATGTTAAATACAGATATTTGGTCTTCCCAGTACTCACTAACGATCATTTCCCCACGACTGTTGAAAGCTATGCCATATGGTCAGTTACAACCCTCACTGGGTTGGATAATTGAGTGGGATCAGAGCACACAGTCATGGTGAACGAATGACCATATTCTCGCATATGTAATACATGGAGGATATGGTTATTGACGTCACTGCCTCGACCATACAGTCTCTGTAAGTCTGAACTAACTCCAGTGTACGACACTTCGTATCGGGAAACCCTCAGCTTCTTCTTTTGAAGCATCATAAGCGTGTGTGCTCATGCCATTCGTGCATGTGTATTGTAACGGAGTCCATATTGACAGCAATTTTTACACCAAATACAGAGCTGGTGATAGTAAAATATAAAAAGTAAAAAATCAGAAAATCTGAATTCGTTCATTACCCCCATCACATACATATATAAAACCATTAGCACAAGTCGTGATACAACATGGTCTAAGAAACTTTCCCTCTCTCTTACCAGTATTCCCCAAAAAAGTGACAAACTGACCAGAAGTTGTATACACATAAATGCCCTGCTTCACACAAATTGTACCACACCAACTATAGAAAAATTTAAAATCTCTGTTGGTCACATATACATAATCGTCCATGATACAGAGACCAGATGGTGAACTTCCCCGTCCCTCACCAAACACTCGCATGAAGTTACCACTACTGTCCAGTACTTGCACTCTCATTTCATGCTCAACAATATACATGTATCCAGCTGTGTCGAATTTGATGTCGTATGGCGCATGAAGTTTTTCCTTGCCAGATGAGCAGAAAGACCGGATCTTCAAGTCCAGGTCAAACACTTGAATACGATTGTTACCAGTATCGCATACGTACACTTGATTGTTATAAACAGTAACTCCATGTGGTCTTCTAAACTCTCCTTCCTCACTACCCTCCCGACCAACGTAATTCATCAGTCCACCACTGCTAGTGAACTTCTGCAACTTGTTCTCACTGCTAACATAAATATTGTCCATAACGTCAATTGCTATGCCTGCAGGGCATACCATCTGTTCTGAACTATCACCACATGACCCAAAGGATTTAATCCTTTTCTTTCTGATGTCAAAGATTGATACTTGATCACCTGCAATTTCAGTAACAATCATTTCCCCACGACTGTTGATAGCAATTCCAGACGGAATCTGCAGTCCAGTCACTGTAGCCACAGGGTAGCGGAGTAGCCTAGGATCACGACTGACAGTCATGGTGAAAGGGTAAGCATATTCACGCATGCGCAATATGTGCAAGAAAGGGCTACCACAAGTTCCTCTGCCGTTAACCACTTTCTCTAGACCACGATCGACTGTTGTGTACGACACTTCATATCGTAGATTTTCCCTCAAGAGCTGGATTTGTTGCTTATACATTGCCAAGGGACGGGTACTTGCAAGAACTTGACTTCACAACACGAAGCGTGCGAGGAATATACTAATTGGCGTTGTGGGCCGCGCGAGCATCGTAAACCAACGCAATATAACACTTTACTGTTTTTTTAATCAATTAATTGTTATTTCAGTTGTATGTAAACTGAGACCACCACACTGCAAAAGCCTGATGGTTATTTTAACACAAAATGTTGTTATGTCAGTTACACTCCTTCCATGTGTAGCCTCTCATTCATGTAAATGACAATTTAATGGCTATTTAACGAGGTCTCTCAGTTACAATGTTTTACCGGTCGCTAGACAGAGATTAAACAATGAAGTCATTACCAGCTGAGGAGAGATGGAAGAGAATTTGGGAGACAAAAGACATCAATAAGATACAAATGTTAGCTAAAGTTTTATATAGTTACAGCTTTTAAAAGAAGACAAAAGTGTATTTATTGTATTGTAGTGTGTGGTCTGTAGTTCTTTCTCTTTGCGTGACTAATGGATATTTACAGGTTGAGTGATTAGATATCCTGTTGTTGCATTCCAAGTTGAATATTAGCCGTTGTAAACAGCATTTGGAATGTTGTTATTGAAACCAACTCTATCCCAAAGATAAGGTAAACCACATTGGATAAATAATTCTCTCGTAATAAGAAGCCCATTTCAAAGATTCATGTCTTTGTATACCCAGGCCAGCCATTGTATAGAGAAGTGGTGAATAGTACGAACAATTTGCAGTTTTTTCCAGTATTTTATCATTAATTTTGAAATGGCGCCTTATCAGAGAGTCAGTAAACTCTCTGATATCATGCCATTGATACCTACCTTTCAACGTTTAAGCTTACCGCGTCTGAGAAAATCATGAAAATGTGAGTCAGACATATAGACACACCATCACGCTGCGCATGCGCATGGAGGGTATAAATGTATAAAATTTCAAAATATATACCTGAACTCAGAAAAGTCACACACATACACAAACCCATTAGGACAAGAGGTATATAATAGCGGCTGAAATAAACTCTCCTCCTCATCATAACAAATTCACCTGAACTCTTATGCACAATGATCAGTAGCAGAGGCATACACATAATATACTCGATAATATGAAGACTTGCTACATGATGTGGTTCTCCTTGTCCCTCACCAAACACTTGTACGAAGTGACCACTACTGTCCAGTACTTGCACTCTGTAATTGTCTAAGTCTGCAACGTACATGTTACCACTTGTGTCAAATTTGATATCTTCAGGCGAGTCAAATTCACTTCCTCCTTTGCCATAAGAGCCAATGGATTTGATAAAGTTCAAGTCCATGTCAAACACCCGAATACAATGGTTATTACCATCACATACATACATACACATAATTGCTGTGTATGGTTATTCCAAAAGGATCAAACTCCACCTCATTACTGCCAATCTTACGAACGCACTCAGTCAGTTCACCACTGTTAGTGAACGTCTGCGGGTGGCACTGACTGCATACATAAATTTAAATATTATCTATATCATCAGTTGCTATCTCTCTAGGACTCACCATTTGCTCATCACGTGATCGAATTGTTGGAATCCTCTCTCCTCTAACGTTAAATACAGATATTTGGTCTTCCCAATACTCACTAACGATCATTTCCTCGTGACAGTGACCATGTGTACAAGGGACACATTAATGCAATGAAGTGACTGCTCTAAGTGGTACTATTTAGACCTATGAATACAAGTAAATAAAACTTTAGTGTAATATAAAAAAACACTCACGACATTCATGACCATGCAGTGTTGATGCAGGTGTATGGTTCCCCAAGTGGTACATGTCCCAGCTGCAGCAGTTTTACAACATTATTCAGTATATCTGTGAAATTTTCAAATGTTGGAAAAAATAGGTTCTCTCCACTTCCTGCTGACAGGCACTTAATCTCAGTCTCCTTGTGATCTCCAATTCCAATACTGCACACTGCAATAATAAAAGTTTATTTTAACCATGTATGGTCATCTTAGTTGCATAGTATGGCATTGAATAGATTTAGAGTGGGTACTGTTTGTTTATCTCATGTAGTACTAAGCGACTCTATTTAATGATGAGATGCATATGGGAAGGAATGTGTGTAAAGCACCATCTGCAAATATGAACTTTATCTTAGCGGTAGAGAGACTATTTATTTTATCTGATAGTCATCATTCATATGCTTAAGATGAGGTGAAAAGGAATAAAACTACTAATATGCACCTACCAATTTTGTATGGATGCAACTTAGATGACCATATAGTGTAATAACCCTCATATTTTTACAGTGCAACTGTTGTGAGCTATGCCAGACAGCCCGTGCAAGCTTACGACACTTCGTATTGGAAAACGCATGTACAAATGGCTCAATGGGTGGGGTAAGGTCATAAGCGCACGCTTGTGATGCTCCAGCTGAGTGTTTTGTAATGGAGTGAATATTCACAGCAATTTATTATATTAAAGTGGCTGTTTTGACCAGAAAATATGGTTCTTTTCAGTTGAATCTATTCTGGATTCAGAGCATGACTAAATCTTCTCTTGGCATTCAAATACTGTTCATCCCAAGGGACGATAATTATATAACTACATGTGTGCACATGGGTTCACTCCTGCTCACTCACAATTCATCTGTAATTTTCCTCCTAAGTTATAATAAAATTGTTGTAGATATAATATATAATTAGATTCAAATTAGATTCAAATTTCAAAATATCTGAACTCTATTATTAGAAAAGTCACACACATACACAAACCCATTAGGACAAGAGGCAATAGAGGCTGGAAACATAAACTCTCCCTCCTCATCACCCTCACCTCCAAATAAGGTAACAAATTCACCTGACGTCTTATACACTACAATATAATTATCAGTAGCAGAGGCATACACATACTTGTCAATAATATGAAGACTTGCTACATGATGTGGTTCTCTTTGTTCCTCACCAAATACTCGTATGAAGTGACCACTACTGTCCAGTACTTGCACTCTGTAATTGCCAAAGTCTGCAACGTACATGTTACCACTTGTGTCAAATTTGATATCTTCAGGCATGGTAAATTCACCTTCTCCTTTGCCATAAGAGCCAATGGATTTGATAAAGGTCAAGTCCATGTCAAACACCTGAATACAATGGTTATTACCATCACATACATACACATAATTGCTGTGTATGGTTATTCCAATAGGATCAAACTCCACCTCATTACTGCCAATCTTACGAATACACTCAGTCAGTTCACCACTGTTAGTGAACTTCTGCAGCTGGCACTGACTGCATACATAAATATTGTCCATATCATCAATTGCCATCTCTCTAGGACTCACCATCTGCTCAGGACAATTATCACGTGATCGAATTGTTCGAATCCTCTCTCCCCTGACATTAAATACAGATATTTGGTCTTCCCAGTACTCACTAATGGTCATTTCCTGTTGAAAGCTATGCCATATGGTCCATTCAAGCCAGTTACGACCCTCACTGGGCGGGATAATTGAGTGGGATCAGAGCACACAGTCATGGTGAACGGGTACTGGGAATGAGCATATTCTCGCATACGTAATACATGGAGGATATGGGTATTGACGTCACTGCCTCGACCATACAGTCTCTGTAAGCCTGGACTAACTCCAGTGTACGACACTTCGTATCGGAAAACCCGCAGCTTCTTCAGCATGTTTATCACAATCGTGACCTTTCTACCAGCCCCACCCATCGAAGTAGGCAGCGCACTAGTATGTAACGAGCGCGCGAGACGACCTTTAACCAAATAAAAAAATCTAGGCGCCCATTGTGACGGCCTGACTGACAACAGAGCTCTCTGTCTCTCTCTCTTACTTGCAACCGATCTTACGTGACCGTTCAGTTAGACGAGATTGAACTATGAAACTGTTGTAGACGTGTATTGAATATACATATCAAATTCAGTGCAGCTACAAGAAGATGGGAATCTCCTATCAACATTGAGAGCAGTACTCGTAGTTCAATTGATGTCACAACTAAGCATCATGCACTTCCCCAGTGGGTTCACTCCCGCTAGCCCACAATGCTTACCATTAGGCTAGTAAAATAAGTAACTGTCTTTGATCAGTAAGTATGGTTCTCTTCAGTTGCATCATATTCTGTTGCATGAGTACAACCTCTATTGGCATTCAAATAAAATTCATCCCAAGGTATGATAAATACATTACACTCCGTAAATGTGGTTCACTCCTGCTCCCTCACAATACTATGTATTCGATTCATCTAATAATAGTAATTTTCCTAGAGAATTATTATTGCACATAATTATCAATAATATACTCACATTTCAAAATATCTGAACTCTATCATTATACCAGTCACACACATACACAAACCCATTAGGACAAGAGGCAATAGAGGCTGGGTGTCTAAACTCTCCCTCCTCATCACCCTCCTCTCCAAATGAGGTAACAAATTCACCTGAAGTCTTATACACTACAATAAAATGATCAGTATCAGTTCCATACACATACTTGTCAATAATATGAAGACCTGATAGACTGAATGGTTCTCTGTCTTGTTCCTTTCCAAACATTCGTACGAAGTGGCCACTACTGTCCAGTACTTGCACTCTGTAATTGTCTAAGTCTGCAACGTACGTGTTACCACTTGTGTCAAATGTGATATCTTCAGGCGAGTCAAATTCACCTTCTCCTTTGCCATGAGAGCCAATGGATTTGATAAAGGTCAAGTCCATGTCAAACACCTGAATACAATGGTTATCACTATCACATACATACACATAATTGTTGTATAGTGTGATTCCGTGAGGATCAAACTCCAACTCATTAATGCCAATCTTACGAACACACTCAGTCAGTTCACCACTGTTAGTGAACTTCTGTACCTGGCCCTCACTGGATACATAAATATTGTCCATATCATCAGTCGTCATATCCCTAGGATTCACCATCTGCTCAGGACAATCATCACGTGATCGAATTGTTTGAATCCTCTCTCCACTGATGATACAGATATTTGGTCTTCCCAGTACTCACTAACGATCATTTCCCCACGACTGTTGAAAGCTATGCCAGACGGTCCCCTCAAGCCAGTTACGACCCTCACTGGGCGGGATAATTGAGTGGGATCAGAGCACGCAGTCATGGTGAACGGGTACTGATATTCTCGCTTACGTAATACATAAAGGATATGGTTATTGACGTCACTGCCTCGACCATACAGTCTCTGTAAGCCTGGACTAACTCCAGTGTATGACACTTCGTATCTGAAAACTGTCAGCTTCTTCTGTTGAAGCATCACAAGCGCGCTCATGACCTTTCTACCAGCCCCACCCGGCTAGCCATTCGCGCATGCGTATTGTAACGGACGTAGCCAGTGTCAGTATTCAATATTCACAGCAATTCACTACTACACCAAATACACAGTTAGTGACAGTAGAATATAAAGAGAAAAGAAATCAGAAAATCTGAATTCGTTCATTACCCCCATCACATACATAATTATATAAAACCATTAGCACAAGTCGTGATATAACATGGTCTAAGAAACTTTCCCTCTCTCCTACCAGTATTCCCCAAAAAAGTGACAAACTCACCAGAAGTTGTATACACATAAATGCCCTGCTTCACACACATTGTACCACACCAACTATAGAAAAATTCAAAATCCCTGTTGGTCACATATACATAATCATCAATGATACAGAGACCAGATGGAGAACTTCCCCGTCCCTCACCAAACACTCGTATGCAGTTACCACTACTGTCCAGTACTTGCACTCTCGTTTCATGCTCAACAATATACATGTATCCAGCTGTGTCGAATTTGATGTCGTATGGCGCATGAAGTTTTTCCTTGCCAGATGAGCAGAATGATCTGATAAACTTCAAGTCCAGGTCGAACACTTGAATACGATTGTTACTAGTATCGCATACATACACTTGATTGCTATAAACAGTAACTCCATGTGGTCTTCTAAACTCTCCTTCCTCACTACCCTCCTGACCGACGTAATTCATCAATCCACCACTGGTAGTGAACTTCTGCAACTTGTTCTCACTGCTAACATAGATATTGTCCATAATGTCAATTGCTACGCCTGCAGGGCGTACCATCTGTTCTGAACTATCACCACAAGACCCAAAGGATTTAATCCTTTTCTTTCTGATGTCAAAGATTGATACTTGATCACCTGCAATTTCAGTAACAATCATTTCCCCACGACTGTTGATAGCAATTCCAAACGGAATCTGCAGTCCAGTCACTGTAGCCACAGGGTAGCGGAGTAGCCTAGGATCACGACTGACAGTCATGGTCCAAGGGTAAGCGTATTCACGCATGCGCAATACATGCAAGAAAGAAGTTTCTCTGCCGTTTACTATTTTCTCTAGACCACGACTGACTGTTGTGTACGACACTTCATATCGTAGATTTTCCCTCAAGAGGTGGATTTGCTGCTTATACATTGCCAAGGAACAGAGAACTTGACTTCACAACAGGCAGCGAGGCTATATAATTAGCGTAGGCCTAGTGGGCACGCGCGCGTGCATAGTAAAACCCACGCAATATATAACACTCACTGTTTTTTTTAATTAATTAATTGCTGTTTCAGTTTCCCAATACACGTTTTGTATGCAAACTGAGACAACCATGCAAGGGCTGAAGTAACCACAACATTTTTAGGGTACTTTTGTGCTGGTGCTATAATGACATTGTTATCCTTTCTAAATTCCCCCTCCTTACTACACACTCATGGTCAGTCCACCACTGCTTGTATACTGACTGCACAGAGAACCAAATCACAAATTGGCATGGAGGAAGGGTGGTATGTACAGGCTTCAATGTAGTTGGGTCTGAAGATGTGTCCCTATTAGAGAGGTGCGCGTGTCCTCACTCAGAGGGTGGAATGGTAGAATTCATCCCTTTGGTCACTATATATGAATGTTATCCAAATGTGCAGTCCTGATGTCAAAAACAGAGGTATGATATCCAAACTGTACCCTAAGAATTATTTCCCCACAACTGCTGTAGGTGTTGCTTTCAAGTCAGTCCTTACTGGCTGGCTTAGCTGACTGTGTCATGAGGTCCTGTGTATGGGATAGTTATGTATACGCATGAGTACAGTTGAACCTCCGAAGAAAGGACACTTTGGGAACGGCACTTTTGTCCTTTCTTCGGAGGTTGTCCTTATCTCGGAGGTTCATGAAATATTTTGATTTTATAACTTGGGGTGGAATATAAGTAATGTAGTGAAGTTTGTACATGAATTATTGTGTAAAATAGTCAAGTAAAGTTGTCTGTCTTGCTAATTGATGTGTAATATTGGCAATGTCTGACCAATACATACTTTTTCCATGTCCTTTGAATGCAAGAAACTTGTACACGTACATTTTCTAAAGCAAGTACTGCTTCCTTGTAACGCGTGTGAGGTTTCGCAGTATACACAAGAATTTACTGACGTTGCGCTCGTACATAGCGCCGTACTGCGCAAGCGCAACTTTGCAATTTTAGGGGAGTGGTTTCTGGGTGTTCGCTATTTAGAGGCAAAAATGCACGGTGGAGCGCCGTTCGGCGCAAAGATTTTGTCCGCTGTCCGGAATCGGGAAGCGTCCGCTTCTCGGAGGTTGCTAATGTATTACAGGCTATGGTAGTTGTAGCGTGGGTGTCCGCTTCTCGGAGGGTCCGTTATGGGAGGTTCCACTGTAGAACATTCAAAACAGAGCTACTACTGCCATTTCTATACAATCACGAATTGGTAAGACTGGTGTGGGGTGGAGGGGGGGGGGGCGGGGGGTAGTAGCCTAGGATCACGACTAACAGTCATGGTGAAAGGGTAAGCATATTCACGCATGCGCAATATGTGCAAGAAAGGGCTACCACAAGTTCCTCTGCTGTTGACCACTTTCTCTAGACCACGACTGACTGCTGTGTACGACACTTCATATCGTACTATCAAACTCCGTGGCATAGGACTTACCCTAAGCAGGCCTGAGCAGTTGTGGTTTCAGAACAATAACACCATAAACCACACAAGTCTACCTATAGCTAGGCAAAACCCCACCCTCTGATTCACTGACTTATGCAAAGCCAACAGCGAACTATATATTGAAATATATCACAGTGGTAACTTTCAGATTGCTTGCATATATATATACTCAAATTTCTGAACTCTGATTCAAATAAGTAGTTTGTAATTATTGGATGGCATGGGCCAGGCTCAGCTTAAAGAATATGACTTTAAATGCTGGCCTGTCATTAGCTTCCTGCAGAGAGGGAGAGGGAAAGGTGGAGGGGGAGGAGGAGGAGGGGAGGGAGAAGGAGAGGAAGAGAGAGAGGGATAGGAGTTTGTAAATATCATGAGGTTCTGAAGTGATTAACTCACAGCACTCCAGCACTCCTGCATGATGTCATAAACCTTACATAGCCTTGGTTTCTCCAATCTGTAACCCATCAGCACCTACACACACACACACACACACACACACACACACACACACACACACACACACACACACACACAGGGAGGATAAATGTGGGCAGGAAGACAGAAGAAAGCTGAAATGAAACATGTAACTAGATGGCATGTAACTAGATGGCATTGTGGTTGAGGGAGAACTAGAAAATATCATGCACATGCACAGGATGACGAAATATCTACTGTACAAATAGTATTCGGTGACAATACCATTTAACTGTGCAAATATTTTCCCAGCTGTACAACTAGGTTATTAATCCTGTAGCTAAGACTGTGATGGCCGCAAATACCAGAGCAACATGACACTGATTGTCAAGGGGAGGGGATGCATGTATATGTGTAGGGGTAGATGTCAAAGCTACCAGTCCTGGCTGTGCTGTAGGTGGCTCCTAACCTTATCTAGAACTTGAAGATTAGTGAAAGTGGCATAGGGTTTCTTGCCTCCTGACCATAGCTCCCACATTAGAATACCTGCATGTGCACGCACACACACACACACACACACACACACACACTTTAAATTAGCAGGCCTTCCCCGTTGCGCGTAATTGTGCGCGTTGATTGTGCGGGGGAGAAATTGGGGAAGGCCTGGGATGAAACATCACGTGAGGGGTAGACGTTGGGTAGACGCGCTAGCGCGCGCCGCTGTTGACCTCATCAGAAATTCTTATATACTCGCGAGAGCTGAGATGTTCGACGTACGTGGCTGGTGAGTATGGAGTATATATACGCTACGCTTACACTGGCATAAGTCTAGCTCTATTCTCGAGCGAGAAGCTTAGGTAGTGACTTTGTTGTCAACGGGGCGCGCGCAACGCGTCATCCCTCACGTGATGTTTCATCCCAGGCCTTCCCCGATTTTAAAAACGCAGTTCTACGCGCAACGGGGAAGGCCTGGGAACCGAGGCTACTTTAAATCATATACCATGTAACCTCAGTGGAGTCTACCACACTTACCAAAGGCCCAGACATCTGATTTGCTGCTGAATTTTCCATGTGTTATGACCTCAGGAGGTACCCACCTGACAGGAAACTTTTGCTTCTCTAGATCTGATGCCATGTACTCATCATCCAAAACAAACCGAGTCATATGAAAACCACCTACTTTGACCACATTGTTCTCACCAATGAGACAATTACGAGCAGCCTAAAAGAAGGGAAGAGGAGAGTGAGGGGGAGGTATAAATGTATAGGTGCAGTCGTGTGTGTGTGTGTGTGTGTGTGTGTGTGTGTGTGTGTGTGTGTGTGTGTGTGTGTGTGTGTGTGTGTGTGTGTGTGTGTGTGTGTGTGTGTGTGTGTGTGTGTGTGTGTCAGCACACCAGGTCTCGGTGCATAAAACCATTGCTCTCAAGGTATTGCATAGCAGAGCAGATTTGCAAAGCAATGTTAAGAATGACCTCATTCTTCTCAGCTAGCTCCCTATGGGTCCGAAGGAAATGCAGTAGGCATCCTGTGAAAGAGAAAAATAGTCTGTAGTACACTAACTGAAGGAACTCCACCCTTGAAACAAGACTACTACACTTACAACATTGTGCGTACTTTTAAATCCTCCAAATTTGACTAATCAAGACACTCATGTCCTGATTGGAGGGATTCCAGTAAATGAAACCATGCATGTGCACACACAAACACACATACACACACATCACCTCCTCCCCCACACACACACCTTGTGACACTAACTCCATTAAAATGAACACTGGTCCTTGAGATGTACACACACCATACAACTGCACCAGATTCTCATGTTGAAAGTTTCTGACAGAAGAAAACAACTTTATATTTTCCATTAGTACTGACTGATAATGACTTACGTCATGATCTTGGCCTCCTCTATAAGATCTTCCTCATTCGTAGACCCTTCCTTGATCATTTTGATTGCCACATCAATTTTACCTTTCCATTTACCAGCTACCACTCTCTGGGGGAGGGAGGGAGGGAGGAGAAAGGGAGAAGAGAAACAGAGGAGTCAAAGTTTGTGATTAAATCTATCTTCCCACATACATATAATTATAAGGACCACCCTATTAATTGGACTATCCCTACCATGTGACTACATGTACAAGGGACACGTGAAGTGACTGTTCGTTCATGGAAGGTACAACAAAAGTACTCACCCAAAATTCTCCACTACCCAACTCTCTGCCAAGTGTCAGTTCTTCCTTATTAATTTCCCAATCATTGCCTAGAGAGGAGAGAGAAGGGGAAGCCACTAAAGTGGAACTAAGGAACATACAACTCACTAATCAGGACACCTCACTTATCAAGACACCTCACTATTATAGTCAGGACATATTTCCAGCCACTTACCCAAGATTGAGGACAGCTGGGGGACCAGTTGATGGGGTGGTTTCCTTAATCTTATAACCACCTCCCCTCTATTCAACTTGTGGTATTCTATCAACATCTTCACACTATCAAAACGATACCTCTTACTTACATAATACTTGGAGCCATCGTAGTTGATGAGGTAATGTCTCACTTGACCATTGTGGCTGTGAAAAGACAGTGAAATTGGCCCAACAATTGAGTAGTAGTGGTTAAATGTGTGTGACATATATGTAATCTTACCAAATGGACAGTGTGTACATGTTCTTTCTGCTGGAGTTTCTGACAATAAAACCACCTTCTTTACCCTACAGTGCAAAGAAGGGATCACAAAACAGTAAAGGTTTCATTTCCAAGATGAGTGGGGCAAGGAAAAGGATCAATGGTCAGCTGCCATTGCATGCCCCATAATATGTTCAAATTTTCTTATGTACACAGCACACAAAACATAGATATATGTACTTGTGATGTTCTATCACTTGCACACACACACACACACACACACACACACACACACACACACACACACACACACACACACACACACACACACACACACACACACACACACACACACACCTCTTCCTTGAGAATATCTTCTGCTCTAGTTCTGGACAGATTTGGGAAAAACCACTCTTCCTCTTCCACATTTACTGTTACTGGTTCCACAAAATTACTAGGGACATACCCTTCTTTCCTGCACAACATATAACACGAAAGCACTAAAGTGCAAACCTTCAGCGCAAGAGAAGAAGCTAGACAGAGACAGAGGCGCATGTATATAACGTTTTACATTTAAACTCTGCCTCTCAGGTGTATTGAAAAATAGCGAAAGGTATACTGGCCATGGTAAGCAAATGATGCCATAACTATATTAAATATTCTTAGTTCAGGGCCGGAGCCACGGAATCTGGGGCAGCTAAGGCCGCCCCACTGTTTGTTAGCCACGCCTCCACCAAAAATTAATTAAATGGGCAACAACGAGCCACCGCACACATCTTTGCTTCTATGTAAATAGCTAGATACAAGTCACTCAATGTATAACGAGTTAAAACAGCATGTGTGTCCCGTTTGTCGCACAGTAATAGTATTGGCGAGCAGACCTAGGCGCCATGTACATACCATAATGTTATACGTGATTCTAATTTTATGTGCACGGACAAATTGGCGACAAGGTCAGCCCACTCCGCTTATCAGTACACCTAACTTAATGAATATTAATAAGCCTCCCCATGTGTCAACCTCTTCTAGCAGCCATGTAGTTGAACTGGTAAGAATGTATTAAGCTCGATGTCAACATACACAGGCCAAGGAGATCAAGAGGGAATGAGAAAGATAAACTTCTGTCTAGAGTCGGGTGATTTGGGTGGTCTGCAGTTTGAAGTTGCAATGACCACTGTAGTTATAAGAGGAATGAGGGGACAAACTTTTGTCTGGTGATCGTGGCTCAGTGTCTGGTGTGCTGGTTTGCTGGTCATTAGACCTTGGGTTCAACTCCAGACAGAGGTTCTTCTTTCTTGATTGCCTTGGCCGTGGCGGATTTAAGGGGGGGGGGGGTCCGTGGGGTCCGTGGACCCCCCTTTTCACCCAGCTTTGGCAGGTGGAGTGCACTTACACGCATACACACTTAAGCTAAACTTATTCTAGAGCATCAAACCCTCCCTGGCATATAAAAGTAGCGTGCGTGTGTTCTACACACTCATCTTGACAGAGTAAAGTTGCTAAACGGATCGCTAAATGTTGCCGCGAAGGTAGCTATATACGTTGCGCTAGCCGAAAAGTGGGCGTGGCCCACCCCAAAATTTAGCGTGCCATACTTTTTGCACCCCTTTCTAAATTTCTACATCCGCCACTGTTTGGCCTGCAGGGGCGTAGTCAGGATTTGAACAATGGGGGAGGGGTCAGCGAGTAAGTCGCACCTTTGAACAAGCCTCTTAAAGGTCATTTTCTATCTTTATAAGGCTGTACTGATATGAGTACTACCGTACACTCATTTGGATTATAGTAGACACAAACATCATTGTATTGGGTGTGGTAGCAAAAGGAGTCTTTATTTCAATGGCCCTGTTATATTGTGAAGACACCTGTCACTAATCCATAGATTATAAGGAGCTTACCCCATCTCATCTTGAGCTCGCCACCAATACTGTCTGGAGTCATCAAAAATGATGACTTTATTGCCTTTGACAACAGGCAAGTCGCCAGGTTCAGTACCTGAGTAGTTGTACATGGCTATCGCTTCAAATTCATTAGGCTTAAGCTGTGTTTGTGTGTGTATGTGTGTGTGTGTGTGTGTATGTGTGTGTGTGAGAGAGAGAGAGAGAGGAAGAGGGGGGGGAGAGGGAAAGGGAGTGAGAGAGAGATACACAGGAATTGCTATGGTCTATCCCATTGTATGTGGTGTTTAAGTTTCAGTTTGCTGCCGTACCAAACTTCTGTAGGCATAAATATGTAACACTGTCCAGTCTGATTAAAACTGACAATTTGATGCATGAGAAATGTGTTAAATTAATAAGAGTCTACATGTATTATGTTAATAAAGTGGAGGATCAATACTTGCATTGGGGGTCTGTAATTTTGTCTGGGGGTATTAATTAGCCTGCCCATGGGGGTTATTAGACAAAATAATGACATCGGAGGGGGGAGGGGGGTAGAAAGGGCGCTTGCAGTTAATGTCCTAGGGGGGTTATAAATATTACTACTACACAGGGGTGTATTTTCATTAACTGGAATAGTTCATTATAATGGAGGCACATGTATGTCTGGCTAATGTAAGCTCCACTAAATGTGAACTTTTGTATGATGGTAAAGTTTAATACCCCAATGATCAATGTTGTGATGAAATCAGGTTTTAAAAAATTGATCACATATCACCCCCCTCCACCCCTATGCACACATTCCTATCCATATGTGCCTCTCTGAGCATATTATCATGCAGCAGTTCCTCCTCTGTAACTTCAACCAGCTCTATGGAGTTTTCCTGCTGTGTATCTTGTGCATTTGCTACAGCGAATTTGAGTAGCAATTAATATAAATCTATACACGTTCTATAATACAGCTAAACTCAAGGAGTCTATCTCTAAAAGTGTATAAAGGCTTCTACCTACATCTTCAGCACCTCTTGTATACTCCAACCACCTTCCCATCAGTGGGGGTGAAGTGGACAACGTCCTTAGTGCAATTTAAGCAGCAAGGAATGAGGGCCAGGATCCAGCAGCCGCCAGTGATCCAGCAGATGAGGCAGCAGAGGAGCCAGGTCATTACCCCAATGCGGTGTTGGATGACTGTAGTTACCTGTATGTACGTAGGATGTGAGAGCTCAAGGATGAGTACAGTGGAACCCCTCTATAGCGGCCACCCTTGGGGAATGGCATTTTGGCTGTTATACGGAGGTGGCTGTTGTAGTATTATTTATACAGGGGTTAAGTTAAATCAGGACCATATAGCAGACGACTGTTGTTGAGGGGTGGCCATTAAGTGAGGTTCCACTGTAGTGTAACAGTAAATTTAATGTATATACTGCAATACATACCCGCGCTGCAGTTCCAAACAAGCTATATATAATAATATAATGCATGTGTTGAAATTATAATTAATTCATGCATGAAATTTGATTCAGAAGATTTTATGATTAGCAACAGCACCAGCTACCAATGATTTCCATACGCATGGGAAGTGGGAACATAAGACACTGCATAAAGCCCTAGCTCCAAATATTTGCAAGGGAGGGGGGCAAAGTCCCCCCCTCCCACTATTCCAGTGATATGAGGACTCTGGCAACCCATTTTTGTGACGATACTTTTCAAACTAGTCATGATAATTCTGCCAAATGTTTCAACTGCCGAACTGCCATCCTCATCAGTGGTATGTACAAAACAAAGGTAGCAGAGGCAAAGACAACTTATATAGGAATGCAAGAAATACCAGGAAGGCATGCAAATAGGTACAATGAAATAGAAAAAAAACTATGCAATAATGATAAAAATAAACAAGCAATTAAAACAGACAGATGCAAACCGCAGTGAGAGACCCCTTCTCTCTGTTGATGGTGAAGCACTTTTGTACATGGGATGCTGTATACCAAGTTTGCCATCTACTGAACTGATGTAGGGTCTTTTATGTGGACAAGTTTTGAACGAAGAGTGGAGTGCGACTGAAACAAAACCCTGATCCTCAATGTACGTTTAATTGCCTCAGACAAGCCAGTACAATGATAGAATGTTGAGGTTTGCAATTACCCGGTGATGTAACATGACATGTTAGACAGTGATACACCTATGCTTTAATCACAATTAGGTATATACCAATACCTTCATTTGAATCAAGTACTTAGGTACACGATCTACCTGCTGTCCATTCCTGTCAACCACAGTAACTGGATGATCCCTGAACACTAGTGTTGGTAGTACTGTAGTAGGCTGTTGGGTGACCACAACAGTTGTATTGGACTGAGGAGAAATGTGATAATCATACAGGTCAATTTGTTTGCAAGGAAGAGGATGATAGATAGACCTACACATCATATAAAGTGAGTAAAACATTTCCACACACTTTACTCTCTTTGTCACACAGCTACAAACGATATGTGGAGCATGCAGTGACAGTTCAGAGGGGTTGGAGCATTTACAGAGGGGGGGCAAGTTAAGATAGGTGGTCTGGGAACATTTCCCCCTGGAAAGGAGAATTCTAAGCTGATTTTCTTGCCTTGCACCTTGTGCAAAAGTGGGGGGGGGGGGGGGGGGAACTGCTGCCGCCCCTCTAAACATGAGCATGCAGTCACAGAATTACCACCCATTAGTTCTCAATAGACTCCCAGTCACACCCTTGCTTGCTATTTACACTCCTAGAGTGACCAGTAGCACAATTGGAATGTAAAGGGAACATTCACAATTGTTTCAACAGAATTTAAAGACAGTGTAATAATGCTGTGCACAAAGCCTCTATGTGCTAGGGCCTGAATCAGTGGCCGAATCAGTGGCCTTATCAACAGACACACTGACTATATATCATAGGGTGCAAACCCACACGAACATTCTGCCATCACGCTACACCTACAGTACACAGTAAGGAGGCCATGGTACCCTACAAGCTTACTGACTAGGTAGTCACACATCAAAAACCTTGGTTTTGGGCATGGAGCTTCCCCTTTCTTCCTACAGCAGAACCGCCTGTGAGTTTCCATCTGAACAGTACACTCCCTTACTTGCTACCTCTTCACCACACATGCTCTTTAATTTCCAGTAACTGCATTCGCACGAGTCATTGTTGTATACAAAAGTCAACATCAACATAGCGAACAAGAATGGCCATTGCTTCTCCATACCGAGTTGTGCCATCAAATATAACTGAAAGGAAAATACCAGATAATTCAGCTTTCAACAATTCACCTCCTCTTGATATATAGTTGCGATCGGTTAGCCGAAACCCCCCTTCTCAAGTAGCTCCCTGAAATGATCTAGTTTATTTAGAGGAATACCTGCCTGCAGAAACGTACGTACTACTTTAACCCTAAATACACGTTGGTCAGTGGGCAGTGTCTCCCCCTTGGGGTGATGGATCTGGTCTATTGCCTCCAGAGCCTGGGGAATGTCATATTCCTTAGCGCTCTTGTCCTTGAGCCTTTGTTTTCCATAGAAATGCTTTTTAGATTTGACATGGCCGGACAGCACACTTCGTTTAGTCGATAGTTCCTCCCGACAAGCGTAGCAAAGTAGCTTTCCGCTTGATACAACAATATCCTCACCCTCAAATTCCTTAGCTCTTTGGGCTGGTGTAATCGACTTTGGGTCGTTGGCACTTCTTCCGCCTCCGCGTGATCGCTTCTTTCCGAGTGGGTGGCGATTGCAGTGGATCTTCCTTTTTCTGGTCAATGTTGAGAGACGCGGCGCTTGCAATCTGTCGATTATGGAAGGCGCACTACTACTACTACTCTCTTCTAGGTCAGATGCATCTGCAGTAGAGTCCACCACATCAGATGTACACGAGCTAGTGCTAGTGCCAGTTAAACACATAGCGAAGCACTCAGAAGACAAAATGTGGGTGCAGGGGTCATGGGTCAGCAGCATCCCTCGTGATAAAAATGGTGGCTGCACATGTGCCATGCGTAAACCCTGCCCATTATTCCCGCATAATGCTAGTTCGTGTACTAGGCCCATTATATGCCGGCATAATGTACGCAAGCCTAACTGGAAGACAGGAAGTGTTTAATTACTAAAGGAATGTCTTCATGTACACGTAAAGACTTCCGAATTTTCAATAAATCTCCGTATACGTCCATTGGCTGTACGACTGTATTCATACGTCATATAATAAATAATGACACAAGATTCGTTAATAATGTCTTACACCTGCTGTGCATGCGTAATAATGTCTTACACCTGCTGTGCATGCGTAAACACTTAGCAACTAGTGCATAGCAACTAGGCACAGAGGCTGAGAATAAATTAAGACGGAAAATGTGTTAACAATTCGTATAGCAACTATCACTTAGTACTACATAAGCAAAAAAGAGATATGTTGACAATTCTTGTGCAATCCGTCAGAACACTGCATATCCGTACAGTGTGTTGGCGTCTCTGCTAGGCCACTACTCTACATATGTACCATCTGCTGGAGAAGCGGCACGCTATTCTACCATGATACGTCAAAGCGCTGGTGGCAGGATAGTACGTTGCTAGCAGGTTTGATTATAGTTCTAGTATTTGTAATTACCAAAGCAAAGCTTCCCTCATTAGCAACCAAACCATGCCCTACTATAGAATCACACATTACTCTGTAGCTCAGAGTGTGATTTAATATTAGCAATACTTGGCCAGATGTTTATAGATACGGTGAGCACATGCTAATGAAAATTATTGCATGACAAGGGACATGAAGTGTATTATAGGGATTGCATAAAAGATTGGGACACAAACATGCTATATACAACAAAGGTAATTCAGCATTCAATCTAGACATGTGTCCTTGAGGGGGCAAAATTAATAATTGTAGAAACTTGGGGGGGCACATTTGGCAGGGCAGGAGACGGATTGTCAAATGCTTGGGGGGCAGCTGAAATCCTTGGGGGGGCATTGCCCCTCTGCGCCCCCCTGGAATAAACCCTGCGGTATGTTGATGTATTATAGCATGTCTGTGTCCCAATCTTGTCTCTGTTAATTTTTATGCTTCCACTTCCAATTTCCTAAACTTTTTATTTACTTGTATAATTATTAACAGACACATGATGAAAATATAACCCACCTCCCTAGTCTCATATACGTATACATACCTGATATCTGATCCTGGAGGTCAATAATGGAGCAGTTTTCATGGGGCAATACTTGACATGATGTTCCAAGTCAGACAACTCTCCCTGCCATCTACACCCTCTGTCCTTATGACGACAGAACACATGAAGCTCATTGACTTGACGGAGAAAGTGCTTATTTAACACAGTGCTTAAATGTGGCTTCTTGCACATCGGGCATGCCCCTCCCTCTCCCTGGATCCTGGTAGCAGCTTCCTGTGAGAGGTGTTTACCACAGCAACATGTGAGGTGAGGCTGGAACAGTAGGCCAAATGTCACTGGACAGAAGAAATCTTTTGACGGCTCCTTGACAAAGTGATATTCCTGTTCTGTTGAAGCTACACCTCCTTCCTTTGATGACTGATGGGAGGTGGCTCTGCATTAAAATTCCAACACTTACACCTACAACTTATAACTTAATTCCCAATACCACATATCGATAACTAACTTATTGTACTTTGTGAGGGGGAATCAAAGGCACTGCCAGTGCTGTATTCGTCATACAGCACGGTTTATGTGGGGGCACGCGGTATACAGCACGGCACGTGATAACAGTGATAGTTTTAGCCTTTCTTACACAAGAAAACAAGGCCCGTAAGATGCAATAAATCAATTAAAGCACGGAAAGAGACACGCTGTACGTGCAATAATGGTACAAGGGGTGTGGTCTCAATAAGACCATACAGCATTCAGTATACACCTCGTGCTGTATGGCTATCTCAACCACACCCCTTGTACCATTATTGCACGTGCAACACTTCCTTCCGTGCTTTAACTAGTACACTCTCGGTGTGGTAGATGGATATGTACCTTGGAGTGGCTGCTGCAGCTCCTGCTGGTGGTGTAGAAGAACCATCACTGTATGAGGGAGTTGTGGTGGACTCCTAATGTATAATAATGTGTACATGACATTCTTTAACACTATCACACTTGTTCTTACCTCCTTCGTTGGGTCAGGGTAGACACACTCTCCCGCAATCACCAGTTTAGTAACTAAATACATCTTTAGAATTGAGGATGGCACTTTCGCTTTCAATTTCTCCACAATGGAACCAGGAATGAACCAGGTAACGATGAAGGAACCAGGGAGCACCTTGTTAAGCATCATAGTACATTCTCGAAGGCTGTAGTGATCTGCATACTCTTGCCGAAATTCTTCTACAACTTCTAGAGTCACATGATCAGGCCAGTCGAACTCAGCCACTACCTCATGGAACTCTGGTGGTGGATTGACACGCCTCCTTTTCTGTGACTGACAGAACAGCTTCAGTGGTGTCTTCTTCCTGAACTGCTGTAGGTCTTCCTTGTAGGTCTTTATCTCACCTTTGACCCCCTCCAAATTAAACTCTCCCACCACGTGATCCAACAACTGATAGTTCTGATAGTTCCAGTGGAAGTTCATGGTTCCAAACAGCTCGGAATGATCAGGAGCTTGATAGAGGGCACTCAAATGACCCTCTAAGAAAACTTTGTGTTCATCCATGTCATCTGCTGGTAGTGATGTCAGAGCATCTGCTACTCTCTTGACAGGCACTCTGAGTCTCTCAAGGCATTCTCTACTGGATTTCTTCAGAGCATTGAATCTCTTTTCAAACTGTTTAATTTCAGCCTGGACATACTGGGGAGTCATTGGACCTGTTAGAGGTACAGAAATGATGATATGCAGATAAATGTTCAGCATTGTGGGCGAGTGGGAACGAACCCACCTAGTTGTACAGCTGGAAAATAAGCATCATGCACATGTCCATAATAACTGAAACTGTACATAAAAGTATTTGGCAATATACACATATATAATTATATGTGAAGATTTTCCAGCTGTACAACTTACATCACGCTCACCCAATAATGTTAATGTAGTTAACATAAAGCCTACCCTGTTGAGGTGTAACTTGTTTAGCAATAGGCATCTCATGGTCAGTGGCAGTGGTAGGAAGATGTGATTCTAAAGGAGAATTAAAATATACATAATGGACATGCACGTCTTTGAGAAAGTGCATGCAATATTGACGGAAAGTATCCAAAAAATTGTAAGGCAAAAGACAGACTAAAGAGAAAGAAATTATCGTTTAACGTAGTGAAAGAGATACTAAGTCAATAAACTATGTAACGGAAACTATATGGGAAACATAAAGACAAACACTAGAGAGAAGTAGCTTGTTGTCTACACGTATTGTAAGTAGGGGTTAACCTATAGTTAGCTTTTAAAAAACTTTACAAGGCTCTGTTGTCAAAAATTCTTGGGAAATGTCACTGCATCAGCACTCTAGGATGTGACTGCAACACGGAAATCATGTACTCATTAGCAATGGCCTTTTTTGGACCATAACTTTTGAGTGAGAGGTTTTCTCAAATATCCCCAAATTTAAAACTGAGAAAAGCTGAAACCAAAGCTATAGGTAGTGGATAGCACTGGAACAGATGGTCTGAAAAGCTGAAAAGTGAAAATGGAGTGGCTGAATGTGACCATGTCTCACTAGTGCTCTGTGTGGAGGATGTCTCAGGACTTGTCGCAGGAGGCATGTCAGAAGTAGCCTCAGACCTTGTGACTGGGGAATGAATAATGTAGATAAAGGATTAGGCCACATAGTTGGTTCCCGTCCTGTCTCAATTTCCATGATTGTGCATGCGGGCGGGCGAGACGGAAATGACGCCTTAACTACGAATGCGGATGCGCACTAATGCATGGCCTACGGAGCGCTTGTGCGGAAGTTACAGTGGTTTTTCGTAATCTTGCACAATCTCGTGCGTAGAGCGTCATACCCACTTCCTTTGACGTTTCATAGTGCGCATGTGCAGATTTCAATGGAAAATGAGCGCATGCGCGTGTCGTTTCACGCTTTCCAGATTTCAAGATCACAAAACACCGCTGTACCGTGACAAATGACGTTACGTTACTCCAGGGATATTGAGCGTGACTAATGACATTCCTAAAGCAATTAGGTACGCATTGACCGAGATATGTACTTGCCTCGCACTAAATAATTTAGAACACAAAATTGAGCGCTTCCGCATCTCAATCTCAGCTATGCGGGCGGTGGATGGGAACCAACTTTGTAGTGGCCTTAATGATTATCAGTCTTGAGGCAATATATATACCAGTGGAGGTAGTAGACTGTGGTGGTGTTTTACGACTGGCAGTAAAATGTGCTACTTCAACTCTCATTGCCAGTTGAGGTAGGTTGACTGCAGAGCTGCTGAGGGCATCTACAATAGCCCTCCATGTCGGTCTGGGGTCTACCTGCTTAGTGAATTCAATGAGAACTTGGAGGAGACGATCGCGTGGTTGTGAGTAGGTCGTACATATGGCCTCTACAACGTGTAGCGGCAACTTCAATTTCAGACCAAGTGCGAAGGACTTGTTTTCTGCTTCCACTATTTCCTCCAGTACATTGACTGCGTCATCTGTAGTCAGTAGGTCATCCCCTGTAGGAGCTGCATACGTAATAGTCATGAAAAAAGCTGTAGTTGGGATATACATCTCAAGCAATCCCTTACCCGAGGCCATGTCCGACACAAACACTCAGGAGAATGTGGCTTGTTCTATTGTTGATATGACCTTTGAACTCCCAAATCATTCGGAGGAGAGAGCCACACCCGAGCGCGCGCAAGCGCAAGGGTGTGGCTCACTAGCGCTTGAGGAATACGCACAAGTAATTCTCAACTAAAACACTGCACTTCTGAGATTACACAAGACTACATGAGATCAAGCTATAAAATCAATCATCTCTGTCATCAGAATCAGCTGGTCTCCAATACAACTTCTCAGAATCAGCTGGTCTCCAATACAACTTCCCAGAATCAGCTGGTCTCCACTTCTCAGAATCAGCTGGTCTCCAATACAACTTCTCAAAATCAGCTGGTCTCCACTTCTCAGAATCAGCTGGTCTCCAATACAACTTCTCAGAATCAGCTGGTCTCCAGTACAACTTCTCAGAATCAGCTGGTCTGAGAACTTCTCAGAATCATCTAGTCTCCAATACAACTTCTCAGAATCATCTGGTCTCCAATAGAACTTCTCAGAATCAGCTGGTCTCCAATAGAACTTCTCAGGATCAGCTGGTCTCCAATAGAACTTCTCAGAATCAGCTGGTCTCCAATAGAACTTGTATACATACACAGGGAGTGATCCATAATTTAAAGGCATCAGCTGATCTCACAATGTCGTAGCTGTAGCTTGACTAGGTCTGCGTGTGTGTGAGTGTGTGTGTGTGTGTGTGTGTGTGTGTGTGTGTGTGTGTGTGTGTGTGTGTGTGTGTGTGTGTGTGTGTGTGTGTGTGTGTGTGTGTGTGTGTGTGTGTGTGTGTGTGTGTGTGTGTGTGTGTGTGTGTGTGTGTGTGTGTGTGATTGTGTCAGGTGCGTAAGAAGAGCTTTTGGATGGGGGTGGGGGGTGGGGGGCTGGTGGTTACCCGACCTACATGAGAATCTGGGGGGCATGCATATAGTAGTATAGCAAGGGTGTAGACAAGTGGGTACTTGAGGGTGCTGAAGCACCCCCAAATATTTCAGAGCTAAGCTAGTTACAATAGCACCAGAGGGTGTTGCGTAGAGTGAAAGCCCCAGCATACTCATAAAGCATTATCTAAGCACCCCCAAACAAACGAAGTTGTCTATGGCCTTGTATAGGCACTATAATATAGATTTGTAACAACTATGTATACACCAGTATTGTGACATTCAATTAGTTTGGGTCATTCAGTATAATTATTGGCTCTACTTTCTCCTCCGCATTAGGCAGTGGTCACATTTTGATGTGGGCAGGTTGGTACACATACTGTGTTTGAATATGCAGGACATAAACAACAAAGAGCTGAGCCTGAAATAAATTTTCTGTCAACAAAAACATGCTTCAACTGCTGAACTAGAACCTGTACCAGATAATCCGATTCCATTTGACATGCTCAATGATACAGACGTGAAGATTACAATAGGAAATGTAGTGTATCACAATACGTCCTTTTGGTGCTGGATACATCCGCTAGTATAGAGATATCTAGATCTGAATTTGAGAATATGACCACTGCACTGAGTTGTTTAGTGCCTCATTTTTGCAACCCAATCAATATTGCAGTCATGACATTTGATGACCACTACTTCATGGAATTTTGTTTCGACTGTTTTGATAACACTTGTGAAGGTCGAAAAAGAGCAGCAATCATCGTTATAAAGGGTTCACCCATACTGGTGGAGCAGTAAGATGAATTACTCACTAATAATATGGATGAAGATCCATATGGAGATATACGTTGTATTGATATTGTGTTTATTACTGATGGCCATTCCAATGGTCCTTTAGACCACAGGAAAACGCCTGCATGGATACGGGAAACAGCGGGATCGAGACGTTCGTATTACACACCGTACAAGTCCGTACCTACACCCGTATGAGACCAAAAGTAAAAAAAACGGACTTTCCACTTTCGATTGGTCCCACACGGACTTCCGCGGTGTCACGGACTTGCAAATGCAGAGTATTGACGGCGTAAACACGGACGTCTCGATGCACTTTAGTGCATTCATATTAATTTACAATCAACTACCTGTAAGTTAGTTCTATATAATTATTATATACAGTAATAATTCTCTTACTTAGGTCATACAATAACGGTTTTACAGTTCAATCTCAATAAAATTCAAACTTTATATTACATGCATATGCATGGCACACTCCTTGTTGACAGTTTGACAGTGTCCAGCAGAGGGTCTTCAGTGTTGATACAGGTGTATGGTTCCCCAGGTGGTACATGTCCCAGCTGTAGCAGTTTTACAACGCGCTTCGTAGCTTTCAACGGCGCAGTGCTGGATCTCTGCAACGGATCGGACTGAGCGGTTTCAGAGAAATTTTTTTGACCTTCGTTGCCAGCTGGGTACGTGACAGTATTTTCAGGACGAATAGACGCTCCAGAGGTGAGATGTAACTTAACAGACAGACAGACACACACACACACACACACCGTCACACACACACACACACACACACACACACACACACACACACACACACACACACACACACACACACACACACACACACACACACACACACACACACACACACACACACACACACACACACACACACACACACACAACAGACGCAACTACCGTAACCCTCGCTGCGTATGCCCGCCGAAGGTTAATATGTGGCTGTTTTTTACCAGTAACAGAGGCAGAGGACCTGGGGGGGGGGGGGGGCAGGGGGGGCCCCCCACTTTTTGATACGGGGGGGCTGAGCCCGCCCAAAATTGGAGGTTGTCATGAAGAATGTAATAGCCTATGCTGGATGTATTCAGAATAAATATATATAACCCCCAACTTCATGAACGCCAAGCCCCCCCACTTTTGACATGCTGTCTCTGCCTCTGAGTAAGTATGCTTTTCAGTTGCATCATATTCTGTTGACACTCAATGCATGACTACAACCTCTCTTGGCATTCAAATAATGTGTAGATTATCCCAAGGGACGATAAACATTTGTACATGGGTTCACTCCTGCTTGCTCACGCATTCTCTAATAATATAATAAAATTATACTCAAATTTCAAAATACCTGAACTCTATCATTATACCAGTCACACACATACACAAACCCATTAGGACAAGAGGCAATAGAGGCTGGGTGCCTAAACTCTCCCTCCTCATCACCCTCCTCTCCAAATGAGGTAACAAATTCACCTGAAGTCTTATACACTACAATAAAGTGATCAGTATCAGTTCCATACACATACTTGCCTATAATATGAAGACCTGCTAGACCATATTGTTCTCCTTGTCCCTCACTAAACACTCGTACAAAGTGACCACTACTGTCCAGTACTTGCACTCTGTAATTGTCTAGGTCTGCAACGTACATGTTACCACTTGTGTCAAATTTCATATCTTCAGGCGAGTCAAATTCACCTTTTCCTTTGCCATGAGAGGCAATGGATTTGATAAAGGTCAAGTCCATGTCAAACACCTGAATACAATGGTTATCACTATCACATACATACACGTAATTGTTGTGTACTGTTGCTCAGTGAGGATCAAACTCAACTTCATTACTGCCAATCTTACGAACACACTCAGTCAGTTCACCACTGCTAGTGAACTTCTGGAGCTGGCCCTCACTGGATACATAAATATTGTCCATGCCATCAGTTGTCATCTCTCTAGGACTCACCATCTGCTCAGGACAATCATCACGACAAACATTCGTACGAAGTGACCACTACTGTCCAGTACTTGCACTCTGTAATTGTCTAAGTCTGCAACGTACATGTTACCACTTGTGTCAAATTTGATATCTTCAGGCGAGTCAAATTCACCTTCTCCTTTGCCATGAGAGCCAATGGATTTGATAAAGTTCAAGTCCATGTCAAACACCTGAATACAATGGTTATCACTATCACATACATACACATAATTGTTGTGTATGGTTATTCCAATAGGATCAAACTCCACCTCATTACTGCCAATCTTACGAATACACTCAGTCAGTTCACCACTGTTAGTGAACTTCTGCAGCTGGCACTGACTGCATACATAAATATTGTCCATATCATCAATTGCCACCTCTCTAGGACTCACTATCTGCTCAGGACAATCATCACGTGATCGAATTGTTCGAATCCGCTCTCCCCTGACATTAAATACAGATATTTGGTGTTCCCAGTACTCACTAACAATTATTTCCCCACGACTGTTGAAAGCTATGCCAGACGGTCCCCTTAAGCCAGTTACGACCCTCACTGGGCGGGATAATTGAGTGGGATCAGAGCACGCAGTCATAGTGAACGGGTACTGGGAATGAGCATATTCTCGCATACGTAATACATGGAGGATATGGTTATTGACATCACTGCCTCGACCATACAGTCTCTGCAAGCCTGGACTAACTCCAATGTACGACACTTCGTATCGGAAAACCCGCAGCTTCTTCAGCATGTTTATCACAATCGTGACCTTTCTACCAGCCCCACCCATCGAAGTAGGCAGCGCACTAGTGCATAACGAGCGCGCGAGACGACCTTTAACCAAGTAAAATCTACGCGCCCATTGCGACGGCCTGACTGCCAACAGAGCTCTCTCTCTCTCTCTCTCTCTCTCTCTCTCTCTCTCTCTCTCTCTCTCTCTCTCTCTCTCTCTCTCTCTCTCTCTCTCTCTTCTCTCCCCTCTCTCTCCCTCCCTCCCTCCCTCCCTCCCTCCCTCCCCTCCCTCCCTCCCTCCCTCCCTCCCTCCTCTCTCTCTCTCTCTCTCTCTCTCTCTCTCTCTCTCTCTCTCTCTCCTCTCTCTCTCTCTCTCTCTCTCTCTCTCTCTCTCTCTCTCTCTCTCTCTCTTTCTCTCTCTCTCTCAAAACCGATCTTACGTGACCATTCAGTTAGGCGAGATTGACTATGAAACTGTTGTAGACGTATATTGAATATACATATCACATTCAGTTCAACTACAAGAAGATGGGAATCTCCTATCAACATTGAAAGCAGTACTCGTATTTCAATTGATGTCACAACTAAGCATCATACACTTCGCCAGTGGGTTCACTCCCGCTAGCCCACAATGCTTACCATTAGGCTAGTAAAATAAGTGGCTGTCTTTGATCAGTAAGTATGGTTCTCTTCAGTTGCATCATATTCTGTTGCATGAGTACATCCTCTATTGGCATTCAAATAATCTATAAGAAATTCATCCCAAGGTACGATAAATACATTACACTCCGTAAATGTGGTTCACTCCTGCTCCCTCATAATACTAGTAATAGTAATTTTCCTACAGAATCAGTATTGCATGTAACAATAATATACTTATATTTCAAAATATCTGAACTCTATCATTATACCAGTCACACACATACACAAACCCATTAGGACAAGAGGCAATAGAGGCTGGGTGCCTAAACTCCCCCTCCTCATCACCCTCCTCTCCAAATGAGGTAACAAACTCACCTGAAGTCTTATACACTACAATAAAGTGATCAGTATCAGTTCCATATACATACTTGTCAATAATATGAAGACCTGATAGACCATATGGTTCTCTTTCTTGTTTCTCACCAAACATTCGTACGAAGTGACCACTACTGTCCAGTACTTGCACTCTGTAATTGTCTAAGTCTGCAACGTACATGTTACCACTTGTGTCAAATTTGATATCTTCAGGCGAATCAAATTCACCTTCTCCCTTGCCATAAGAGCCAATGGATTTGATAAAGGTCAAGTCCATGTCAAACACCTGAATACAATGGTTATTACCATCACATACATACACATAATTGTTGTGTAGTGTGATTCCATGAGGATCAAACTTCAACTCATTACTGCCAATCTTACGAACACACTCAGTCAGTTCACCACTGCTAGTGAACTTCTGCAGCTGGCTCTCACTGCATACATAAATATTGTCCATGTCATCAATCGCCATATCCCTAGGATTCACCATCTGCTCAGGACAATCATCACGTGATCGAATTGTTTGAATCCTCTCTCCACTGATGTTAAATACAGATATTTGGTCTTCCCAGTACTCACTAACGATCATTTCCCCACGACTGTTGAAAGCTATGCCATACGGTCCCTTCAAGCCAGTCACAACCCTCACTGGGCGGGATAATTGAGTGGGATCAGAGCACGCAGTCATGGTGAACGGGTACTGATATTCTCGCATACGTAATACATGGAGGATATGGTTATTGACGTCACTGCCCCGACCATACAGTTTCTGTAAGCCTGGACTAACTCCAGTGTACGACACTTCGTATCTGAAAACTGTCAGCTTCTTCTGTTGAAGCATCACAAGCGCGCTCATGACCTTTCTACCAGCCCCACCCGGCTAGCCATTCGCGCATGCGTATCGTAACCAGTGTCAGTATTCAATATTCACAGCAATTCACTACTACACCAAATACACAGTTAGTGACAGTAGAATATAAAGAGAAAAGAAATCAGAAAATCTGAATTCGTTCATTACCTCCATCACATACATATATAAAACCATTAGCACAAGTCGTGATACAACATGGTCTGAGAAATTTTCCCTCTCTCCTACCAGTATTCCCCAAAAAAGTGACAAACTGACCAGAAGTTGTATACACATAAATGCCCTGCTTCACACACATTGTACCACACTAACTATAGAAAAATTCAAAATCTCTGTTGGTCACATATACATAATTGTCAATGATACAGAGGCCAGATGGAGAACTTCCCCGTCCTTCACCAAACACTCGTGTGAAGTTACCACTACTGTCCAATACTTGCACTCTCATTTCATGCTCAACAATATACATGTATCCAGCTGTGTCGAATTTGATGTCGTATGGCGCATGAAGTTTTTCCTTGCCAGATGAGCAGGAAGACCGAATCTTCAAGTCCAGGTCAAACACTTGAATACGATTGTTACCAGTATCACATACGTACACTTGATTGTTATAAACAGTAACTCCATGTGGTCTTCTAAACTCTCCTTCCTCACTACCCTCCTGATCACTGTAGCCACAGGGTAGCGGAGTAGCCTAGGATCACGACTGACAGTCATGGTGAAAGGGTAAGCATATTCACGCATGCGCAATGTGTGCAAGAAAGGGCTACCACAAGTTCCTCTGCCGTTGACAACTTTCTCTTGCCGTTGACAACTTTCTCTAGACCACGACTGACTGTTGTGTACGACACTTCATATCGTAGATTTTCCCTCAAGAGCTGGATATGTTGCCTATACATTGCCAAGGGACGGGTACTTGCAAGAACTTGACTTCACAACACGCAGCGTGCGAGGAATACACTAATTGGCGTTGTGGGCCGCGCGAGCATCGTAAACCAATTAACGCAATATAACAGTTCACTGTTTTTTTAATCAATTAATTGTTATTTCAGTTGTATGCAAACTGAGACCACCACACTGCAAAAGCCTGATGGTTATTTTAACACAAAATATTGTTATGTCAGTTACACTCCTTCCATGTGTAGCCTCTCATTCATGTAAATGACAATTCAATGGCTATTTAACGAGGTCTCTCAGTTACAATGTTTTACCAGTCGTGAGCAGAGATGGAAGAGAATTTGGGAGACAAAAGACATCAATAAGATACAAATGTTAGCTAAAGTTTTATATTGTTACAGCTTTAAAAGAAGACAAAAGTGTATTTATTGTATTGTAGTGTGTGGTCTGTAGTTCTTTCTGTTTGCGTGACTAATGGATATTTACAGGTTGAGTGATTAGATATCCTGTTGTTGTATTCCAAGTTGAATGTTAGCCGTTGTAAACAGCATTTGGAATGTTGTTATTGAAACCAACTCTATCCCAAAGATAAGGCAAACCACATTGGATAAATAATTCTGTCATACAAGAAGCCCATTTCCAAGATTCATGTCTTTGTATACCCAGGCCAGCCATTGTATAGAGAAGTGGTGAATAGTACGAACAATTTGCAGTTTCCCAATACACGTTGTGTATGTAAACTAAAACAACCATGCAAGTGCTGAAGTAGTCACAACATTTTAGTGTACTTTTGTGTGCTATAATGACATTCTAAATCCCCCCTCCTTACTACCCTCCTAACCACACTCTTGATCAGTCTACCACCTCTTGTACTGACTGCACAGAGAACCAAATCATGAATATGGTATGACTGGCATCAGAGGAATTAATACGAATGTTATCCAAATGTGCAAATCCTGACTATGTATCATTGCAATTCTTGTAGACCTAGAAGGTTCAATTCAAATAATGTGTAGAATAGACTGGTATAAGAAGCAGGGGAACTGTACCCCCCTGTGAATATGGAAAAAGACCACACATCCCAGTTATTGGTTCCATCGTAAGTATAATTCATACAAATAACAAATATGTCCTGGGGGAGCATGCCCTCAGACCCCCCCTAGCCTGAGTAGGTACATGTAGGTTGGGCAACCACAAGGTCAGCCCCAAATCCAAAAGTATAATATTCTTACACTCCTGAAATTTAAGAAATTCATCCCAAGGGATGGTAAATGCATTACATGGGTTCACTCCTATTTGTTTGCTCACAATACTTTGAGATAATAAACAAAAATTATACTCAAATTTCAAAATATCAGAACATTTTTATTAAACCAGTCACACACATACACAAATCCATTAGAACAAGAGGCAATAGAGGCTGGGAGCCAAAACTCTACACCTTCCTCCTCACCATCCTCATAACCCTCATCTCCAAATGAGGTAACAAACTCACCTGAAGTCTTATACACTACAATACAACAATCAGAATCTTGTATATTAAAAACCGAACAAAGGAGAAAAGACCTGGGAATGAGGCTAGCATACACATACTTGTCAATAATATGAAGATGTGCTAGACCATATGGTTCTCTTTGTTCCTCACCAAACACTCGTATGAAGCGACCACTACTGTCCAATACTTGCACTCTGCCATTACCTAAGTCTGCAATGTACATGTGACCACTTGCATCAAATTTGATGTCTTTAGGCGAGTTAAATTCTCCTTTTCCTTTGCCATGAGATCCAATGGTTTTGATAAAGTTCAAGTCCAGGTCAAACACCCGAATACAATGGTTATCACATACATATACGTGATTGTTGTGTAGTGTGATTCCGTGAGGATTAAACTCCACTTCATTATTGCTAATCTTACGAATGCACTTAGTCAGTTCACCACTGCTAGTGAACTTCTGCAGCTGGCCCCGACTGCATACATAAATATTGTCTGCATCATCAATTGCCATACTTCTAGGATACTCCATCTCCTCAGGACAAACATCACGTGATCGAATTGTTCGAATCCGCTCTCCCCTGATGTTAAATACAGATATTTGGTCTTCCCAGTACTCACAGCTAACGATCATTTCCCCACGACTGTTGAACGCTATGCCACATGGTCCCCTAAAGCCAGTTATAACCCTCACTGGGAGGGATAATTGAGTGGGATCAGAGCATGCAGTCATGGTGAACGGGTACTGAGAATGACCATATTCTCGCATTCGTAATACATGGAGGATATGGTTATTGACGTCACTGCCTCGACCATACAGTCTCTGTAAGCCTGGACTAACTCCAGTGTAGGACACTTCGTATCTGAAAACTGTCAGCTTCTGCATCACAAGCGCGCGGTCATGAACTTTCTGCCAGCCCCACTCAATGAAGTATAACCTTAACAGGGGCGTAGCCAAGATTTGAATAATGGGGGGGGACTCAGCAAGTAAGTGGCGCGCGAAGCCCCCCCGAAAATTTTGTTTAGCAACGCCCCCGTTTTGAACCGATCGGCGATCGCTCTCTGTAGCGCGCTATGCGACCAGTTTCGTAGCTACTAAGCAGTAACTATACGTGTACTGTACATGTAGTACTGTAGCGAGTGACACTGTAGAGTCTCCGAGTTAAATTAGCTACTGGGGCCCATCTCGAGCTAGAGGTGATTCGTCCGAACCTACTAGCCTTTTAATTAATGTCGGCGTCTCTGTATATATGCAGTTGCAAAGAAACGAGCGCTAGTATATATGTTAAGGTAAGTATTTACACATGACATGTCTATGTTTGTCATTCTTGTCGGGCCAAGCGACGATATATACAACAGAGATACAAGAAAGTCACTTGGCCCAATTTGAAATTACAAAGGGGGGCTCGAGCCCCCTAAGCCCAATGCAATCTTCACAGTACTCACGGCTAACGATCATTTCCCCACGACTGTTGAAAGCTATGCCATATGGTCCCCTAAAGCCAGTTACAACCCTCACTGGGCGGGATAATTGAGTGGGATCAGAACACGCAGTCATAGTGAACGGGTACTGATATTCTCGCATACGTAATACATAAAGGATATGGTTATTGACGTCACTGCTCCGACCATAGAGTTTCTGTAAGCCTGGACTAACTCCAGTGTACGACACTTCGTATCTGAAAACTGTCAGCTTCTTCTGTTGAAGCATCACAAGCGCGCTTATGACCTTTCTACCAGCCCCACCCGGCTAGCCATTCGCGCATGCGTATTGTAACGGACATAGCCAGTGTCAGTATTCAATATTCACAGCAATTCACTACTACACCAAATACACAGTTAGTGACAGTAGAATAGAAAGAGAAAAGAAATCAGAAAATCTGAATTCGTTCATTACCCCCATCACATACATATATAAAACCATTAGCACAAGTCGTGATACAACATGGTCTGAGAAACTTTCCCTCTCTCCTACCAGTATTCCCCAAAAAGGTGACAAACTGACCAGAAGTTGTATACACATAAATGCCCTGCTTCACACACATTGTACCACACCAACTATAGAAAAATTCAAAATCTCTGTTGGTCACATATACATAATTGTCCATGATACAGAGGCCAGATGGAGAACTTCCCCGTCCCTCACCAAACACTCGTATGAAGTTGCCACTACTGTCCAGTACTTGCACTCTCATTTCATGCTCAACAATATACATGTATCCAGCTGTGTCGAATTTGATGTCATATGGTGCATGAAGTTTTTCCTTGCCAGATGAGCAGAAAGACCGGACCTTCAAGTCCAGGTCAAACACTTGAATACGATTGTTACCAGTATCGCATACGTACACTTGATTGTTATAAACAGTAACTCCATGTGGTCTTCTAAACTCTCCTTCCTCACTACCCTCCTGACCAACGTAATTCATCAGTCCACCACTGCTAGTGAACTTCTGCAACTTGTTCTCACTGCTAACATAGATATTGTCCATAATGTCAATTGCTATGCCTGCAGGGCGTACCATCTGTTCTGAACTGTCACCACATGACCCAAACGATTTAATCCTTTTCTTTCTGATGTCAAATATTGATACTTGATCACCTGCAATTTCAGTAACAATCATTTCCTCACGACTGTTGATAGCAATTCCAGACGGAATCTGCAGTCCAGTCACTGTAGCCATAGGGTAGCGGAGTAGCCTAGGATCACGACTGACAGTCATGGTGAAAGGGTAAGCATATTCACGCATGCGCAATATGTGCAAGAAAGGGCTACCACAAGTTCCTCTGCCGTTGACAACTTTCTCTAGACCACGACTGACTGTTGTGTACGACACTTCATATCGTAGATTTTCCCTCAAGAGGTGGATATGTTGCCTATACATTGCCAAGGGACGGGTACTTGCAAGAACTTGACTTCACAACACGCAGCGTGCGAGGAATACACTAATTGGCGTTGTGGGCCGCGCGAGCTTCGTAAACCAATTAACGCAATATAACACTTCACTGTTTTTTTAATCAATTAATTGTTATTTCAGTTGTATGTAAACTGAGACCACCACACTGCAAAAGCCTGATGGTTATTTTAACACAAAATATTGTTATGTCAGTTACACTCCTTCCATGTGTAGCCTCTCATTCATGTAAATTACAATTCAATGGCTATTTAACGAGGTCTCTCAGTTACAATGTTTTACCAGTCGCTAGACAGAGATTAAACAATGAAGTCATTACCAGCTGAGGAGAGATGGAAGAGAATTTGGGAGACAAAAGACATCAATAAGATACAAATGTTAGCTAAAGTTTTATATAGTTACAGCTTTAAAAGAAGACAAAAGTGTATTTATTGTATTGTAGTGTGTGGTCTGTAGTTCTTTCTGTTTGCGTGACTAATGGATATTTACAGGTTGAGTGATTAAATATCCTGTTGTTGTATTCCAAGTTGAATGTTAGCCGTTGTAAACAGCATTTGGAATGTTGTTATTGAAACCAACTCTATCCCAAAGATAAGGCAAACCACATTGGATAAATAATTCTCTCATATAAGAAGCCCATTTCAAAGATTCATGTCTTTGTATACCCAGGCCAGCCAATGTATAGAGAAGTGGTGAATTGTACAAACAATTTGCAGTTTCCCAATACACGTTGTGTATGTAAACTAAAACAACCATGCAAGTGCTGAAGTAGTCACAACATTCTAGTGTACTTTTGTGTGCTATAATGACAATCCCCCCTCCTTACTACCCTCCTAACCACACTCTTGATCAGTCTACCACCTCTTGCACTGACTGCACAGCCACAGAGAACCAAATCATGAATATGGTATGACTGGCATCAGAGGAATTAATATGAATGTTATCCAAATGTGCAAATCCTGACTATGTATCATTGCAATTCTTGTAGACCTAGAAGGTTCAATTCAAATAATGTGTAGAATAGACTGGTATAAGAAGCAGGGGGACTGTACCCCCCCTGTGAATATGGGAAAAGACCACACATCCCAGTTATTAGTTCCATCGTAAGTATAATTCATACAAATAACAAATATGTCCTGGGGGAACATGCCCTCAGACCCCCCCTAGCCTGAGTAGGTACATGTAGGTTGGACCACCACAAGGTCAGCCCCCAATCCAAAAGCATAATATTCTTACACTCCTGAAATATAAGAAATTCATCACAAGGGACGGTAAATGCATTACATGGGTTCACTCCTATTTGTTTGCTCACAATACTTTGAAATAATAAAATTTAATTGACAAAAATTATACTCAAATTTCAAAATATCACAACATTATTATTAAACCAGTCACACACATACACAGATCCATTAGGACAAGAGGCAATAGAGGCTGGGAGCCAAAACTTTACAGCTTCCTCCTCACCATCCTCATAACCCTCCCCTCCAAATGAGGTAACAAACTCACCAGAAGTCTTATATACTACAATACAACAAGTATCTTGTACATTAAAAACCGAACGAAGGAGAAAAGACCTGGGAAGGAGGCTAGCATACACATACTTGTCAATAATATGAAGATGTGCTAGACCATATGGTTCTCTTTGTTCCTCACCAAACACTCGTATGAACTGACCACTACTGTCCAGTACTTGCACTCTGCCATTACCTAAGTCTGCAACGTACATGTGACCACTTGCATCAAATTTGATATCTTTAGGCGAGTCAAATTCTCCCTTTCCTTTGCCATGAGATCCAATGGTTTTGATAAAGTTCAAGTCCAGGTCAAACACCCGAATACAATGGTTATCACATACATATACGTAATTGTTGTGTAGTGTGATTCCGTGAGGATTAAACTCCACTTCATTACTGCTAATCTTACGAACGCACTTCAGTTCGCCACTGCTAGTGAACTTCTGCAGCTGGCCCCGACTGCATACATAAATATTATCTGCATCATCAATTGCCATACTTCTAGGATATTCCATCTCCTCAGGACAATCATCACGTGATCGAATTGTTCGAATCCTCTCTCCACTGATGTTAAATACAGATATTTTGTTTTCACAGTGCTCAGAGCTAACGATCATATCCCCACGACTGTTGAATACAGATATTTGGTCTTCCAATTCCTCACTAACAATCATTTCCCCACGACTGTTGAAAGCTATGCCATATGGTCCATTCAAGTCAGTTATAACCCTCACTGGGAGGGATAATTGAGTGGGATCAGAGCACGCAGTCATGGTGAACGGGTACTGGGAATGAGCATATTCTCGCATACGTAATACATGGAGGATATGGTTATTGACGTCACTGCCCCGACCATACAGTCTCTGTAAGCCTGGACTAACTCCAGTGTACGACACTTCGTATCGGAAAACCGTCCGCTTCTGTCGAAGCATCGCACAAGCTCGCCGTCATGACCTTTCTACCGGCCCCACCCAGTGAACTATAACCTGAGCCATTGCGCGTGCGGATCCGATGTAGCGAAAATGTTAATAAAACACAACACTACACCAAAAACATCATTATGACGTTGACAGTTGAGGAAGAGATATTATCACACAAGTATGGTAGTACTGTGTATATAGGGATTGCTATGGTCCATCCCCATTGAAATTGTTTATTTTCACTTTCAATTTGAAGTTGATTTCACTTGTAATGCTATCAAGGTGAAGAATGTGTAAAAAAAATAACCATGAAACAAAAATGGTTGATCTGTGATGTAAGATATGTGTAATAATTATCTCAAAAATGCCTATTCGGACATGATATTGCCATGTATCGCGAGGGAAGTGTACAAGTATCAACGTGTTTGTGGGCCATGAAATGTCCGAGAAGTCTCGTTTAAACCTTGTTTTTGTTAATTCCACTGCTGTGCAGGAAGTGCTGTTCTCAGGCCAGCCAAGATATCTACATGAAACACTTCCTCATATAGTTATTTTCATTTTCAATGTGCGTGCGTTGTGTGTTGTTTATCATGTTGCTTTATGTAAATGTACAATGCATGATGTTACATGTCTATAGTGGTGGATTTTCATTGGGTTCCATGGATCCCCCTTTTGCCGTACAGAATAAAGATATATCCAATTGCAGATGATCCTCATTGGAGCGAACTACTCTAGCCAACTTTATATAGCGCACGCGCGAATCTCAGCGCCACGTACGCACAACCGAAGCCGTCTGTTGAATGAAAATATTATTTTGCAGAAGAACACCTCAGAACGCATGAAAATATACCTTGGAGCATTTGTTTCTCCCCTAGTTTATGGGCCGCTCACGCAGTTATTATACCGTTTTTCAGCCGCGCGCCTTCGGCAGCCAAGTCTGGAACCCCCCTTTAATGAACCCTGCATCCGCCACTGGACTCTATAGTTTTGGTCAAAAACCATGATGTGCTTTATAATATATTGTGGTCATGCCTAATACCCCTGAGTATATTACACTTTAAATTTCCTAATTAAAAATTTTTATTACTTGTTGGGCACGCGCGCGAAGGGAAAAACCCATATAATAATAATAATAATAATAATAATAATAATAATAATAATAATAATAATAATAATAATAATAATAATAATAATAATAATAATAATAATAATAATAATAATAATAATAATAATAATAATATATTTTTAATGACAAAAGAAGCCAGGGAGGCATTAGTCAGTACATGTACGTGCTATAAAAGCATTGTGTATGAAATATGCAACCGCATTGTTAATAACCTTGTTAGATGATTCCAATAAATAAATAAATTTCTGTTCTGATGATAACCACTTGTATCTGGGAAAGTCCATTTGTATTGTTTGTTCAAGTTGGTCACGTAATGTATTATACTTGGAACACACACACATGAAATGAATCTCGTCTTCTATCATGTTACATTTCTCACAGAGTTGTTGACATACAGGGATGGACTGCGGTTTGTGGTATCTACCGCGCTCTATTTCAAGACTGTGGTATCCCACTCTCAGCCGAGTCATAGACACACGTAGTGTTGTAGACCTGATATTCAATAAATATGGTTCTATGTCAAACTCCTTTTTAACTAATCTGTAAGATCTCAGTTTATTTCCACCATGTCCAGTTAAACTTTGTTTATTCATAAGGTTGGCATGCCATACTTGAATAAATTGGTCACGGTATGAGCTCATAATTGAATTTATCATATTTCGGTCAAAACATGGTGTCCTGAGAAAGAAGCATCGAAACCAGCATTATTGAGAATTGTACCACAGAAGCCATAGAGATCAAAGAAACCGGCTGTAGTACAAATCCTGTAAGACTATCCCCACTATCAAAACAGCATTGTCTTAGCTCATTAATATTCATATCGTAGTGTATGGGGTGCTGACTCATCACTAAGAAGTACATGTACTGTCTTAGTGCTGAGTCAGTGCGCCATAGACTAGGGAATTTTTTATATATAAATTGTAGGAATGGTAGTGCTAAAAATCAGAGAAACAAGGAATGTATAGGATTGCCATGGACTGTCCTGGTATATCCTATGTCTCTTATCTGACAACTCTTGATTTTACACTCTGAATCAAACCATTTGTTTCTTGGAAATATTTTTGCAGTCCTCACACTTCGAGGTTCCACTAATAGTCCCACTATCAAATTCATTATCTTTCCAGCAGCAACATCTACTGTGTCATAAGGCATACACCACTTTATTTGATATAAAGTATTCAATACCTTTCTGTCATGCTGCTTCTGGGTAAAGAGTTCTAGGTTCAGTTTTATAGGCCTCTGAAAATTGATTGTCTTCCCTTGGGATGAACATTGTTGGCCGATAATATCCAGTGAGAAGGTTAGTGGGCAATGATCAGAATACTGTGTAAGTGGTTGTATGGAGAGTCCTGAAATTCTATGTTGTAGATCAACAGATGCAATTACATAGTCCACAACACTACAACCATTTGGTGTGAAACACGTATATTTTCCATTGCTGTCGCCCTCCTGTCTTCCATTTAAGATACGCAGCCTTAATCCAATACCTAGATCCGAAAGGCACCTGCCTTGCATATTAACCATTGGATCCTGTGACACGTTGATAACCTTGGTCAGCAATGTAAGTTATAATAACACTTCACTGTTTTTTTAATTAATTAATTGCTGTTTCAGTTTCCCAATACACGTTGTGTACGTAAACTAAAACAACCATGCAAGTGCTGAAGTAGTCACGACATTTTAGTGTACTTTTGTGTGCTATAATGACATTCTAAATCCCCCCTCCTTACTACCCGCCTAATCACACTCTTGAACAGTCTACCACCTCTTGTACTGATTGCATAGAGAAACAAATCATGAATATGGTATGACTGGCATCAGAGGAATTAATCTCTTTTGGTCACCATATGAATGTTATCCAAATGTGCAAATCCTGACTATGTATCATTGCTGTTCTTGTAGACCTAGAAGGTTCAATTCAAATAATGTGTAGAATAGACTGGTATAAGAAGCAGGGGGACTGGTACCCCCCTGTGATATGGAAAAAGACCACACATCCCAGTTATTAGTTCCATCATAAGTATAATTCATACAAATAACAAATATGTCCTGGGGGAGCATGCCCTCAGACCCCCCCTAGCCTGAGTAGGTACATGTAGGTTGGGCAACCACAAGGTCAGCCCCAAATCCAAAAGTATAATATTCTTACACTCCTGAAATTTAAGAAATTCATCCCAAGGGATGGTAAATGCATTACATGGGTTCACTCCTATTTGTTTGCTCACAATACTTTGAGATAATAAACAAAAATTATACTCAAATTTCAAAATATCAGAACATTTTTATTAAACCAGTCACACACATACACAAATCCATTAGAACAAGAGGCAATAGAGGCTGGGAGCCAAAACTCTACACCTTCCTCCTCACCATCCTCATAACCCTCATCTCCAAATGAGGTAACAAACTCACCTGAAGTCTTATACACTACAATACAACAATCAGAATCTTGTATATTAAAAACCGAACAAAGGAGAAAAGACCTGGGAATGAGGCTAGCATACACATACTTGTCAATAATATGAAGATGTGCTAGACCATATGGTTCTCTTTGTTCCTCACCAAACACTCGTATGAAGCGACCACTACTGTCCAATACTTGTACTCTGCCATTACCTAAGTCTGCAATGTACATGTGACCACTTGCATCAAATTTGATGTCTTTAGGCGAGTTAAATTCTCCTTTTCCTTTGCCATGAGATCCAATGGTTTTGATAAAGTTCAAGTCCAGGTCAAACACCCGAATACAATGGTTATCACATACATATACGTGATTGTTGTGTAGTGTGATTCCGTGAGGATTAAACTCCACTTCATTACTGCTAATCTTACGAATGCACTTAGTCAGTTCACCACTGCTAGTGAACTTCTGCAGCTGGCCCCGACTGCATACATAAATATTGTCTGCATCATCAATTGCCATACTTCTAGGATACTCCATCTCCTCAGGACAAACATCACGTGATCGAATTGTTCGAATCCGCTCTCCCCTGATGTTAAATACAGATATTTGGTCTTCCCAGTACTCACAGCTAACGATCATTTCCCCACGACTGTTGAACGCTATGCCACATGGTCCCCTAAAGCCAGTTATAACCCTCACTGGGAGGGATAATTGAGTGGGATCAGAGCATGCAGTCATGGTGAACGGGTACTGAGAATGACCATATTCTCGCATTCGTAATACATGGAGGATATGGTTATTGACGTCACTGCCTCGACCATACAGTCTCTGTAAGCCTGGACTAACTCCAGTGTACGACACTTCGTATCTGAAAACTGTCAGTTTCTGCATCACAAGCGCGCGGTCATTAACTTTCTGCCAGCCCCACTCAATGAAGTATAACCTTAACAGGGGCGTAGCCAAGATTTGAATAATGGGGGGGGACTCAGCAAGTAAGTGGCGCGCGCGAAGCCCCCCCGAAAATTTTGTTTAGCAACGCCCCCGTTTTGAACCGATCGGCGATCGCTCTCTGTAGCGCGCTATGCGACCAGTTTTGTAGCTACTAAGCAGTAACTATACGTGTACTGTACATGTAGTACTGTAGCGAGTGACACTGTAGAGTCTCCGAGTTAAATTAGCTACTGGGGCCCATCTCGAGCTAGAGGTGATTCGTCCGAACCTACTAGCCTTTTAATTAATGTCGGCGTCTCTGTATATATGCAGTTGCAAAGAAACGAGCGCTAGTATATATGTTAAGGTAAGTATTTACACATGACATGTCTATGTTTGTCATTCTTGTCGGGCCAAGCGACGATATATACAACAGAGATACAAGAAAGTCACTTGGCCCAATTTGAAATTACAAAGGGGGGGCTCGAGCCCCCCTAAGCCCAATGCAATCTTCACAGTACTCACGGCTAACGATCATTTCCCCACGACTGTTGAAAGCTATGCCATATGGTCCCCTAAAGCCAGTTACAACCCTCACTGGGCGGGATAATTGAGTGGGATCAGAACACGCAGTCATGGTGAACGGGTGCTGGGAATCAGCATATTCTCGCATACGTAATACATATAGGTTAGACGCCGAGTCGAGGGAAATACGGGATTTAGAAAGCCAAGGGCCCTGAGCTGTAGCGTCCGAGCGTAGCGAGGATGCTACTAAGGGCCCGAGGCTTTCTAAATCCCGTATTTCCCGATGACGAGTGCGTCTAACCGGTTTAGACTACAGCGAATTTCTGATTGGCTACACACTTAACAACTAGCGTCTATACCTAGCAACAGTTGGCTTCAGAGACGCAATTCACGAAACGCGTCAACCGGTTTAGACTATAGATTGGCTACACGCTTAGTAACTAGCGTCAATAGTAACGGAAGAGTTTGAAGTAAGACAGAGACGCTTGATCATCAAATGCCCAGATGAACTACTGAGGTCGCTTCGGGAAGGATGACAGTGACAGTGGCGATGTCGACAGCTTCTACTAGAAGCGAAGAGCCGATCCTCGACTCCGACTCTGACTGGGACAAACTGGCTCTCCGTATTTACTGTATATACCTATTCTTTATAACCTGCTGCACCCTGCTACAAATAAACTTTGCACTGTACATATAATGTCACTTTGCACGTGCAGCGCACGCGCGCGTGTGTTGCCATAGCCTCAAGTCTCAATATACTCCACGTAGCGTGGAAAATACGGGATTTATTTTCCACGCTCTACGCAATCTGATTGGTTGATTTAAAGTTACCGTAGTCTAAATGGAGGATATGGTTATTGACGTCACTGCCTCGACCATACAGTCTCTGTAAGCCTGAACTAACTCCAGTGTAGGACACTTCGTATCTGAAAACTGTCAGTTTTTGCATCACAAGCGCGCGGTCATGAACTTTCTACCAGCCCCACTCAATGAAGTATAACCTGAGCCATTGCGCGCGTGACGGATCCGATGTAGCGACTCAACACTACACCAAAATATCATTATGACGTTGACAGTAGAGGAAGAGATATAAAAGATTAGAGATTCTGAATTTGTTCATTACCTCCATCACATACATATATAAAACAATTAGGCCAACATTTGTTGATTATATCTCGAAGTGTCACGTAAATTACATGAGGGCGGGAGGTTTATTATCATTATTCATTAAAAGCAAGGTGCACGACAAAGAACAATAATAATGACAAAGAACAATAAATAGATATTAAATAATGATTAATCTCTCTCTTCAATTGTCCAGGGAGCAAGTATTTTGTACCGGGACATACAAAATACGTGATAGTTGAGCATCGTTTAGACTGTACTGGTGAGGAAATCGCGCTCGGACCAAACGCAGCTGGACACGCGCAATTGATCTGAGCATGCGCAGTAAGAAATAATGAGGTAAGGATCAAATTTATGCGCTTGGAAAATTTGATGCGGGCGGTTCATGAGAAATTATAAAATAATCAACAAAAATATAATTATGTGACCATGCAAGAATAAACTAACCTTATGCCGCAAGAGTATAATTTTCAGCATGAACAAAAATAGTTCGCACTTTCCCATTATACCCCATACAAATACAAAACACAAAACTCTTCATAACTTTGGAATAGAAAGTCCAATCAAAAATCTAAAAAGATCACTACAATCAGCTTGAAAATCGTTGTTCAATGCTCTGCTTATCTCAAAAATGATAAAATGCGGCATAAGGTTGGTTTATGCATGCATGGTCACATTAATGTTGGCCTTAGCACAAGTCGTGATACAACATGGTCTAAGAAACTTTCCCTCTCACTTACCAGTATTCCCCCAAAAAGTGACAAACTGACCATGCAGAAGTTCTATACACATAAATGCCGTGCTCTACACACATTGTACCACACCAACTATAAAATTCCTGTTGGTCACATATACATAATCGTCAATGATACAGAGGCCAGATGGAAAACTTCCCCGTCCCTCACCAAAAACACTCGTATGAAATTCTTCCCCGTCACTCACCAAACACTCGTATGAAATTACCACTACTGCCCAGTACTTGCACTCTGCGGAGTAGCCTAGGGTCACGACTGACAGTCATGGTGACAGGGTAAGCATATTCACACATGCGCAATACGTGCAAGAAAGGACTATCACAAGTTCCTCTGCCGTTGACCACTTTGTCTAGACCACGACTGACTGCTGTGTACGACACCTAATATCGTAGCCTCGTTCCCAGGCCGTCTCCCTCCTCCGCGCAATTAAATGCGGGGGTGGAAAAACGGGGGGAGAAGGCCTGGTCCATTTTCGCACGTGATACGCGCCGCTGGCGTCATCACGCGTCATCATGCAGGTAGGGTTGACGTATTCCAGTATGGCCTATATACGATGATATTTAGATGACGTCACAAAAGTCATGTGCTTCCTGTGTATCACGTGCGAAAATGGACCAGGCCTTCTCCCTCCGTTTTTCCACTCCCGCATTTAATTGTGCGGAGGAGGGAGACGGCCTGGGAACGAGGCTATAATATCGTAGATATATACATTGCCAAGGGACAGGTATTTTAGCGCGCAAATTCATGTGACGTCATTCACAATGCGGCGTGATCGCGCGCGCTCTTACGCCGCTTTGCATCGCATTACATTGCTGAGTGTCAATACTATGTCGCCTCGTCGCTGCAAAATAGGGAACGAACTAGCCTCGTATCCAGGCCGTTTTGAATTCATTTGTGATATTTCCCATGCCCGAATAAACTTCCGATTCCAAGGGTTGAGATTCACTCGCGCGATCGCGTATAAATATGAGCCTTCGCGCCGGCTTGGTGCGCGCGTGCGCAATGTCAAGCGTGTTCCACCAGAAGCTCCGATCCGAGTATGAGGTCCAAGGGGGGTCCATGGACCCCTGGATCCGCCCCTGAGGTCCACGTAATATGAACTTTTTAATTGTTTCAGTTTCCCAATACAGTCACGTTCTGTATGAAACTGGGACAACCATGCAAGGGCTAAAGTAATCACATTTTTAGTGTATCTTTGTGTGCTATCTGGATTATTAAATTCCTACACTCACGTCCTGACCAGAGGGGGATGACTTATAGAGCAAAGCGGAAATTAAATGAAATTAAGCGCACGCGCGTGACGACATTTTTACGATAAGTACGTTGTGAGTCAAGAAAACCCACGCAAACTTGCCCTTCTCACTAGTAGTGCAGGATATCCATTATACTAGTGCAAAATGTGCACCCACACGATCTGCACCATCATCTCTTAGCATACATAATATGTATAGTTCTAAACTCTTTTGTCCCTGCCCCATAATGATATGAGTATAATAGAGATGTCCTTATCTCTAGCTTTGAAAGGTATATACAAGAGGAACCCACAAATATTTGGTAGTAAAAGATATCCAAATGTTTATTTCAGTGCTACTCCACCCAGCAGGCGGAATGTAGTCTAGCTTCTGTATTGTTAGTGGAGTCACATTTATAGTACTAATTATGTTTATAAAACACAAAAAAACATGTTCAGAATCCTAAATATTTAACTGTGTAAACACTACTCTTTCTTTCTGCAACTTATATGGTAGCTATAGACTATTCAATTAGTTAGCTCATAAACAATACTTTGTTCTTGAGGCTGGTAAGGATATCAAAGAAAGTGGGGCGTTCTTGAGGGTTTGCAGACCAGCCTACCTGAACAAGATCAATAAGGAATTGAGGCCATGCTGGTGATGTGATGCACGGACGTTCATCATTGAGGATACACAAGGAGGCTGTTACATCAGTGGGACATTGGCGAAAGGGTATTTCATGTTCTATGAGCTCCCAAACCACTATGGAATATGAAAAAATGTCGCATGACTTATTAGTATCATCCATCTTAGCCACTTCAGGAGCCATCCAGCGATAAGTACCAGCTGTCTTGGAAGGAATCGTAGTATTTTTCATTGTACGTGAAGTACCGAAGTCACATATTTGGGCAGTCATGTCATCTGTAAAAAGGACATTGCTGGATTTCAAGTCGCGGTGAACCAGGTCAAGTTGGTGCATGTATGCCATGCCATATGCAATCTGCTTTGCCCAAACCAGACTCTGCTCTAGTGTTGGTGTTTCCCTTTTTTCGTGCAAGTAGTTGTACAGTGATCCATTTTCTGCGAGTGCTGTGACAATGATCTTCTCTGGGTAATTTTGTGCAAATCCATAGAAGGAGATGATGTTGGGGTGTTCACCTAGTTTAGCCATTATATCTGTATCGCAGCAGTTAGAAGACATGTTAACCTTTTTTAGTGCCACACGCATATTTTTGGACCTCCACACACCGCAAAACACGCATCCATTACCTCCTTGACCTAGCAATTTCCCAAACTCAATATCAGCAAGGTCTAGTTCTTTCAGATCACTTTTCTTTTTCTGAAAATTACAGACAATGCAGAAAATGCTAATGTATATATTGCAGCACAATTTATGGTGTATAGTTTTATATCACATGAGAAGCTGAGAGGAATTGGCATCAGCTATATAACTCTTAGATACTATTATAAACATGCAGAACTAGTTATATAGCTACATAACTAGCACTTCTGCATGTACACAGAAAAATGTCTAACTATATATACATCTCAGTTGTAAGGGTTACAATTTTTGCAGCATTATTGTATACCTTATTCAAGCACATACTTCAGCTCAGCTGCATATCACAGCTTCATGTTGTGAAACATGCATACCGTGAGAACACACACCTAAAACTACACTGGTAGGTTACTAAAACAATTTGTATTGAGAGTGTATAAAAATGCATTTTAGGTTAACCTATAGGCTAAGACGTTGTATATATGTGTAGTGAAGGCCCTATATTCCACATGCAATGTATTATATGTAGGGTTGATAAGAATTCTGACCTTTCTGTTTTATATACTTTTCCATGCACTTGGAATTAACATGTGAATATGGACATGCACCTTACCAAATTTGTGTATTATATGATGTGCCGAATTTTACCTTAATCCTTTGGGAGGTTTCTAGAGGACTGAGTGTGTCACTGGGTTGTAAAGACTGGTATAGGGACAATAAATTTAGTTCATAAAGTACCAGGTTATTTCCTCTATCAAGTCTACCTGCTGTGCTGGTTGAGAAACAGATCTGGTGATGTGTTTACTGGTCTGGAGAGTAGTTAACTCAGTGTTGTGAGCCTGAGAAAGCATATATATATGGAGGTCATTCCACTCCCGACACATATAAGAACAAGGCTCATGCACAGTCTGTAGCTGGATAAGTTGATATCTGTACTCTACACTCCCATGCTTGTAGCTACACTGTACATACTAAACTACAGTGAGTAGCGAGGTGGCTAGTAAAAAGGCATAGGTGTATAGAAGAAGAGCGACTGCAGAAGAAAATCAAAATTTCCTGATTTTTTGGGTTTTAAGGATATGTGCAGGTTCATGTGAGGAAATGTCATTGAAAGTATACAGTATAGGTTAGAATGTTCTAATACCTAGGAAATTGTAGAGGAAACTTAGTAGTTTGGGTGTAGTGATACCATGGCAAAATTACTAACCCATGTATACATATCAAACTTAGCATGATCTACAGACAAGTAAATTATAAGTATATCTAACTGTGTGACATGCACATATACACCACTAGGGGTTGACAAATTTGCCCATTATTCTATTCTTTTATGCTAAGAAAATTTGCTTATTATTCAAACGTTATCACCTATTATTCACACATCACCTATTATTCAAATATTATTCAAACAATATTTTGACAAGAACACTATAATATATACATTCTAGTGATTGTTATATTGGAGTATTACTGACATAGTTCTCAAGGGATTTAGTTTGCTGTTTAAAAAAAATTTCTCAAACATTGAAAAAACGTTTTCAGTTACACGAAAGTCTTCTTCCACACTTCAAGATTAATTTACATCAGAGTTTGCTCTGAGACTAAAGCAATATTTACCTCCTATTAATCAGTAGCATTGAAACTTTAACTCATAGTCCAAAATTATGCTAGCATATTTTGTCAAACCCTATACACCACAGATCAAGGCATTGCAAATTTCACATATATACGACTGGTAGATGATACCTTTGGTTTTCTTGTACATACATCTGAGACACCCTGTGAGTGATTCATCTGCACTCTTGTTTCATCAGAATGAAAATCCTGCTTAATATCCTCTCCAATAAACTCCTCCTAGGTATAAAAATAGCAAATATATAAATTGTTGCAGTATGTGATTCCTTTAAACCCACACTTTGTACCTGCCTTTCTGCTAGTCCTTCGCTATCATCAATCATTTTTAGTGCATTCTTCTCTTCCCTTGAGGTTTCAGGAACTGCTGATACTGCCATAGCTATTTGTGTGTTTTGGGCTGCAACTGGTAGTTGTTGTGGTTGGATAGTGCTAGCCATTTCTTGCTGCCTCAACTGTTGAATCTCGCTCTCATGATTTGATATAGTTAGCTGGAGGTCACTGATGAACATATCCTTCTGCTGCAGAATCTCCTGAAACTGACATAGGATATGCTGACTGTCTCGGAGTTGCTCTTGTGTCTGCTGTACCTGTCTCTCTTTGATTTCTATTGCATGCTGCTTAGTTGCAATTGTACATTGGTTTTCTTGAAGCTGTCTATCCTTAGCATCAATTATTTCCTGGTTTTCTAGAAGCTGTCTGTCCTTAACTTCAATGCTTTTCTGTTTTTCTTGAAGCTGTCTATCCTTTGCCTCCACCATCCTCTCTAGCTGTGTGTTACGTGCCTGGTGTTCACTAGCTTCCCTTGTCTTAGCCTCAATCTGGCACTGAAGTTGCTGCTCAAGTTGTTGGATTTCACTGCTGTTTTGTAGCTGATGCAGGCTCTCTGTGTACTGAGGGGTTTGTTTCAGCTCCGACAGCCTCTCACTGAGCTGGAGAGCTGAGGGACGTTGCATTTCCTTCTTCAAACATTGCATAGCAACTGGCTTCAGAGAGTGAGTATCTGGGATCAACCGGAGATGGGTCTGACGTCGCTCAGTCTCAGGAACTACCATACGAACTTCTTCATCATAGCGAGGATCATGAACAGTGCGAAATCGGTCAGTTGGATTAGGGAACTGCCTGGTCAGGATCTGAACTACTATTACACCAAATGAAAAGATGTCAAGCTTAGCAGTGTAGGACTTAGCTACATCGAGAGCTTCAGGTGACATGTACAGAGAATTACCTGGGCAGAGGGTTAAGGCTGTCATGCGAGGATTGCCAGTGGCAAGCTTGGACATGCCAAAATCAGTGATCTTGGCTCGAGTGCCTATCATTAGGACATTGTTTCCTGTTAAGTCTCTGTGAATGAGACCATTGGAGTGGAGGTAGACCAGAGCCAGTGCTATGTCATGGCAGATGTTGAGCTGAATGTGGTAGGACAGTGATCCTGGGGATCGCTCCAGGAATGCAGTGAGACTTTCATCACAAAGTTCCATAAGAAGAACGGGAAGTCGGGTATCAGGATCATAGTATGTAGCTAGGTACTGGACGACATTGGGATGCCTAGCTAAGCTAAGTAAGTGACATTCTTCCCAGAACTTGCGTAGGTAGGAGGCTGTTCCAGGGTCGCGGAGGTCAAAGAGTGTGGGGTGCATGATCTTGGCAGCACACAGTAGCCCATCACATATGGCCTTACACACCCCTCCATACGATCCACTACCAAGACTCTCTGATTTATAGAGCTGAATGTTGTGGTAGATAAACTCACTTCGTTGTTCAGCCATGGCTGAGCTATATAGCTAGATATACATACATAGACCAAAGGTGAATGAAAGTGTAGGATAAGCATTAGTGAACCCTACGTGCCTTCTTAGCTAGAGCTCATATATAAAGCTATACCCTGACCCTCCATTCACTAAAACACATACGGCAGCAGTATACCCTGGAGTGAATATGCACTCCCCAAGAGTCATCATCGTCTTATATACTTGCTATCACTGCACTTGTTTCCTAGCTTTTGTCACCTCCATCCAAACATATTTCAACACTTTAATCAGAATGATTTTACTATCTATTACCACTATTATGCCACTATGCCATCTATGCACAACAAAGGCGACCAAAGAGCCAGTGGCCTCAATACTATGTAAGCGTGAGATAAAATCAGAAAGGGTTTTCGAACAGTCTTTTTAGCTAGTGTTGTGATGAGAGAGAGTAGTTATATAACTGCAGGTCACTACAAATTAAATAAAAGGCTGAAACTAGTGCGTTCAAAAGTTATCGTGTGAAAAATAAGCGAAAAACCAACTCTCCCTACCACACCCAGATGAAGTTGGTAGTGGCAGTGGTGCATAACATACCTTACATTCCTTTTCATATGCATTTCATTAATATTATTAAAGATGGTAAATATACTATAGCTAGCACTACATGAGATAACAAACAATCTCTCTACAGTCTCCCAGTGGGTGGTAACTTAAGGTGATATATAGTCGACCTTCTCTCTCATTTTCAAAGTAGTGCCTGTATATACACTACCCTTGATAACTATATACTATAAGATGTGTATGATATCCCTTAAGGAATTGCCTCTGTATAATAGAGAGTAAGAGTACCTTACCGATATCAAGGGGAATCACATAATATATTATATAACACCACTGTACTGTAAATACTCATCTTGGAGGAGTAACCTCTGCTACATTCCTCTACACATATATAGCTGTGATGCATTCATCATCCCCTGGGGACCTTTCATACATTCTTTGAACACCAAGAGAGGTTATAGTTTGAACACCAAGAGAGGTTATAGCTAGTCATGCATTTATAGTCTTAACAGAATATTATGCAACTGATATATTTATAGGTTGTTTTCAGAAGCAGGAATCATCCCATTTCAAACTAGTCACAATTCACTCTCGTTAACAAAGATTTATATAGTACACAGTATATTGACTGAAGTTGCAACCAGAGAAGGGCTAAAATGACCTTCAATTTTTTTTGCAGTAATATATACTATATACCGGCATGACCATTTATTTACAGATATATATACAGCACGGCACGTGATAACGGTGATAGTTTTAGCCTTTTTTACAGCCGGTAAGATGCAAAGTACAATAAATCAAGAAAAGGGACGTGCTCTACGCGCAATAATGGTACTCAGGGTGGTCTCGATTTACCATACAACACTCGTATGGCTATCTCAACCACACCCCACGTACCATTATTGCCGCGCGCGTACAGCACTTCCTTCCGTGCTTTAACTAATAAATATATGCCAGTAATTAATGCATAGTTTTGCATATGCAGTGAGTGTCTTGGGCCATGGAGGATAGCTAAATTTACTGTGAAATTCAGAATTACAACTTACACTAGCGAGACATATCAAAAAAATTGGCTGGGACATCTTATAGACAGCTACGTAGTTGCCTATAGCATGTAGAACTCGCAAGAGGATTGCTTGATTACAAGTTATACAGGCCATCACACCAAAAATTTTGAACAAGGATTAATGAAAATGTAGACCCGTCTCTAACCAGCAGTACTAGAAAAATAAATAATCCTTCTACCAATCTGCTTGTCGAGACACGTCAACTGTTAACACCGGTTGCGCAAATCTACGCGCACGTAGACGCATATAGAGTTCGAGCACCTGACGGCTTATTCTATACTCACTCACCTTAGTCAATTTATATAGCCCTGTTCACTTTCAGAAATAGACTCAATCAGTAGCTACCAAGAAGTGTATATTAGGTGGATAGCGAACTGTTTATAGAACTGCGCACGACTGGGTGACGTCATAGAACAAACCACGCCTTACATAGCACGTAAATAAGTAATCCAGTGAGCTGCTAAGTAAAACATCGCAAGGCCGTAGGACGCGGCACGGTTTTTGCCTCCTCTTGTTCATGCTCAGTTAGATCGAGTAATTTCTGTATATTGAAGTTTTGTAATGAGTGTACATCTGTCTATTTCAGCACAATGAGCGTCGCTAAGCAAAAGTTAGTCTCGTGCCCAGACCCCGCCCCAGAGGGGGAAAGGGTCTGGTGACTTTCTTAGTTGTGCTGAGTCAGCAGTGTTGGATTTAGGTAAGCCAATCAGCGTTTAGACTGCATGCGTGACTTGCGCGTGACATTCATCTCATACCTGCATCACTTCATGATGTGATATTACTACCTAGCTACTATTTTTCTGGCTGTTGATAGAGTAGTGGATTACTCTATCAGCAGCCACATTGTCACATGTAAGGAATAGCCATTGTCTATACGTAGGTAGTAAGATTGTGAGATATAGTGGATTATTACTAACCACACTTCCCAACGCACTTGATCAAGTGACTGCACACATAATTACGATCCATATCTATGCTGTGGGGAATATTGGTCCAGAACAGTCCGGCACCATCCAAACGTGCAAATCCTCTGTCCTTTGATATCAAAGACAGAGATAAATCCTACGAGGCGGCTTAGCTGGCCTGCTGTGATCTAGTCTCGCCTCAGGTCTGGCGCGCGAGACCAGCTGGGATCAATGGACACAGTAATGATGAAGGGATACAGTAAATATACTAGGATACCCACGCATGTGTAGTACATGTCGCACCTATGTAGGCGGAACGACCTTTAACCTTGTAAAATCTACGAGCCCCGCCCATTGCGAGGCGCCAAAAATGCCTGACTGAGGACAGAGTTCTCTCTCTCCTTACTTGCAACCGACCTTCACAGATACTGACAGAAGAAGTAATTGTTGTTCGACATACATAATGTTATCTCCTTTGAACTTTCCACCCCCTCACCAACTCAGCCGGGGTTCTCATCGTCGTTCTTTCGTCTATCCAACAAGCCGCAATGTTAAAACTGCTTCTTCCATATCTCGTTCAGCTCCATCACACGCAGATGCAAGATCATCTCCACCACTGAGCCGCTCACACACAGTTAGTGGTAGTGACGAAACGGACTCAGGTCCACCTCCAACCAAACGACTAAAGCTTCCCAAACTCGACAAAAGCGCTCAACCAATTGTCACATCATTCGGTGGAAAACCACTCAAATCATTGAGTCTCTACCTTCCATCTCGTTTGCCTGCCTCCATTCTCCGGGAGAAGTCAGCCTTAGCTAGGTACACTCTCGCCACCACAGCTACTTACCTTACTCTATGGAGACTTGACAGAGCTCTCGATGCAGTCGATGTCCGCTTGCCAACTGAATACTCAAACTGCCTTTGTGATGATTCAACATTTATCCCAGCTTTCCTCAAGACTGTCTTTGATGGCCTTCAATCTGTGAAATCAATCAAGGAAATATATCTTCCCAAAGTTACCATTCAAGATACCTCCTGCTCTGCCATTATTGATATCTTCCAAATCTTTTCAGCAGCTTCGTTCAGTATAAAGCAAGCTTTTCTTACACTCAGCTTTGCTACAGATAAGTCCAGTCTATCTTCACTTGCTTTTACAAGGATTGCTAAAATCATGATAACTAAATCTTCCGTAAAAGAAGTCACCTTCGTCTCAAGTAGTGATATGCTTCCACAGTTCAGCGAACGTCTACACACTGCTATCACAAAAGTTGGAAAATCAGGCATCAAATTTACAACCTTGACCGAAGATACGAGTGCACCACCAGGCCCAGTATACCTCACTGATTCAGATAAGTCAGAGGCAACAGGAGAAGAAGTAGACCCACACACCCTTCTGTCTAGTCTCAATAGTGCAGATGATAGTAAGTATGCACTACACAGTGGGGAGGAAGATGGAGGAAGACCGAGTCATTCACTCCACAAAGGGGTAAGATATGAATATGTTTATGATACATGCCTCAGTGTAAGTATTGAGTTTTCTCTAGAGTGTTTGTTTGCCTTAATTAACAGTGTGGAGGAAATTCTCTGTAATTGTTTTTCATAATCAAATCACCTGTCCCTTTTCCTTCTTTTCTCTTGGGGACTTGAGACTTACGTGTACCTCAATGTGCGCATGTAAATGTGGATGACTATAACTTCACTATTTTTCCCCTCCCCAATCCTGATATCACAGTGTCTTTATCCAGGCTCTATATAAGTAGATTCATAACCCTATCCTTAAGTAAACACAACTACATATATTGTGTGTATGTAGCTACATGCCTCCAGTGCAGATATTGCTCTATTTTTTCACAGATTCTTAAGCGAGCATTCACAACTGACTGCTCCTATTCCATCGAAGCATGTCTCTCCTCTGACAACACTTACGCCTCGCAGGTCTGGGATCTCGAACGACTGCATGCAAACGAGATTGACGGTACCGGAACCACAATTGCTATACTAGATTCTGGGATCAATTACATGAGCCCTGCTTTTAAAGACAAGATCATAGCCATTCGAAATTTTGTTCCTGGTACAATTGATGACGTTGACTGTGCTATTGACTCTGATGGACATGGTTCCCTCTGTGCTGGAATAGCTGCAAGCAGTAGTTTCTATTGCCCAATAAACCCCGCAGATCCTACATCTCCCTGTCTCAAAATTCCCCCCGGGGTGGCCCCCGGTGCAAAATTAATCATCTGTAAAGTGATCGATACAACCAGTGGCGATGTAAACACCACAGCCTTTATTGAAGCTCTAAAGTGGCTGAAAGAGATCCATACTTCTGGAATTCCTGTCGATGTTGTTTCAATATCACTAGCCTCATCGTACTTTTCACACAAGAGAGCAAAAGTCATTGGTGATCTCATAAACCTTGGAGTGATTGTGGTTTGCTGTGCATCCAACGTCGGACGCATGAAAATGCAACCAATTTCTTACCCGGCCCGTCTCGGCAATGTTCTCTGTATCGGTGCACATGACACCAATGGAAAACCCACCTCCTTCTCTCCCGTCGGACGAGAACTCGATTTTCTTGCACCGGGAGATGATATTTGGGGGCCTGGCCCTGGAACTATTGGTCCCTTTGCGATGGACTGTGGAAGTGGAACATCTTGTTCGACACCTGCCGTTGCTGGGCTTGTGTGTCTTATACTACACCTAGTAAGAGAGAGATGTACGGAGGAGTCTGATGTTGATACGACCATTGCTGGTAAACCACTCACACACTATGTGAAGAGTGTGCATGTGATGCGAGAGTTGTTGAAAGAGATGAGTTCATCACCTGGACACCATTCTGAGGAAATGGGGTATGGGACACTTAACCCCTATCGTTTACTGGACTGTAATACAGAGGAGCTAGTTCGAATCATTAATGATATTATTGAAGACGAGTGAAATTGTACATGAAATACCAAATATTGATAATAGATGCAATTTTGTATACATATATCCTTTCATCAAAGAGGATTTACATATACCAAGTTTGAGTTCACCTATATTCATCAGCGCATGCAGGTTTGAGATGCTTTGCCTTGAATCCAGCCCTGTTACCTCGATAGCTCAGTTGGTAACAGAATATGAATGTCATGGTTCGAATGCCACCCAATTACAAATGCCATATAGGTATGCAGCAAATTTATATATGTATAGTGTACGGTGTATATATTGTTGTGTTGCCGCCTTGCTGGTCAGCATTTCTTGTAGTGCATGATTGTTTATGTGCAACGGCATATATGCTAATCTTACAATAGAAGGATAGACCACACATTGTACATACACTATGCAATTACGTGTGCATAATTATACAAACACACATACAATAGTCACACAACTAGTCATCCTCTGGTGTGAGATCTCCCTCACTTCTGCAGTTCTCACGCAGTTGGTCGTCACTTGCCAAGGAGATTGCTAGAAGAGGTCCAGATAGCGGAAAACCAATCATGGTCACAGGAGTCAGCAACGTAGTTAGTGCTATAACCGATGCAGCTTTAACCAGTGACACATCTCTTGCTCTGTTATGTTCACGAATGAAATAATTTACAGCTGAAACCACAGGAAAGGCGCCCCCAATTAAACCCATTATAACTTCTTTTTTTTCACTGATTTTGGTTGTAGCACTTTGACATATTTCTGTTCCTTTCATTAGATTGCTAGCAGCCACCACACTAAACTTGTAGTCTGTCTTGTCAAAAAGGTTGGTGATTAAAGCTTTAGTCTTGGACGTCTCCTTAACTGTTACCCATTCTCCACCATCCATGCATACTTTAACATGATACATGTTTACTGCTTGTGGATTTATGACAGGAGGGTCCCAACTCAGTTTCACCATGTTGTGGCCAACACCAATCACCTTTAAATCGGAAGGTTCACCTGGAAGTTTGTGTAATATTGAGCTCATATATATGATTTCGTTGTGCCCTATGTTAAAAACATTGCCTTTTGCTGGACCAACTGCCTTGCTCTTGTATTCCTCCTCGACTTTGTTCACATCGTGAGTGATATCAACGGGAGTTAAAGTCTTTATCGAATCATGAAACTTCTTATGGATACCGCAATCATCAACAACTTTCTTCCACAACGCCTCGCATTCAGTTCTCGATACATCATAGTTCTCCATAGCAAAGGGGTAAAATGTGCCTCCAACAATAGCACCACTCTCATCATACTGACATAGACTCTGCTCAAAGGACTCCACAATAGACTCACTTGAGACTGTGAGTGAGAAGGGATCCTCTTCAAGCAGTTTACTAGCAAGCACTCTTTTTTTCTTATCCGCCACGACTTTGTGAATTCGAAGCAGCTCTTCCTCCTCCATTGGCAAACCTCCACACAGGGAATCTCTCATACACTGTTTGTATTCACGTACAAGCTCATCTGCAATTTCACTGCATCTCATTTGGACTTGGGCCATCCAACCCTGCTGAAAATCAGGCAAGTCATCAGAGTTGAGAGCATTTACGAAAGTAGATACCAGCTCAGTAAAAGCAGGACCATTGATAGATCCAATGCCATCCATACCTTTCTTAAGGCAAACCCGCTCTTTGATGTATACCAACATGTTTGACAATTCACGACTAAATTTTGGATTGAGATTTTGTTGTTGACGAAAAATGTCTATTAATACCATATTTTTTGGAGAAGGAAGGGAGAGTGTCTGGCATTCCAGGGAGCGGAAAAAACTGTTTATCAGTTTCCCTGCATGATCACTTGGTGGCTGCACATCATCTGAACTCAATTTAAACACACATTTATGCAGATACTCGGTTGGCTCAAGACGTGTACCATCTTCGTCCGTGATATCAAGGTGTACATCACGCAATAGCCACAAAAAGTGGGGATAAAAGCAATCTCCTACATGTGAAAGCTCTTTCTTCGTCACTCGACATAGAACAGCTGATGAAAGCAGACAGCATGTTCTCAATTTTTCAACGTCGTCATTCTTTGGAACCCTCTTTGAATTGTATATAAGGTAGGAGCTTAGAAGTGCTGTGAGAGACATGAGTTTTGACGCAACACACTCTGTTGAACTAGTTGAATCAATGCCCTGTGTGTCAACAAGCAATATGGCATAATCTTCACATTCTAACACGGCGGTTGAGATCCACAGCCCAAGAGTACACGCCCTTAGAGTGTGCCCAACTCTAAAAACTTCCTGAAACTGGTCTCCCAGGAGTCGTGACAAGAAATACGACTTTCCCGAGCGAAACGGGCCACATATAGACAGAACGGCGAGAGGCTTATCGACAGAAAGAAGTAGTTTCACAGCCTCTTCGACAATAACGAGCTTTACGTTCGTTAGTAAGGAACATCTGGGGGGTGCATTCGAATCAGCTTTCTCGTCGGTATAATCTGGCGGGGGCCATACTTTTGTCACCTTACCGCTTTCGGCATCCCACTTGTGCGTATTGGGGAGGATGAGAGGGAGAGAGAGAGCCGTCTTCTCGGGTGGTTTGAGGAAGCGTATTGTAAATTGGGAGCGCATCTTCTCCGCTGTCGCCATTATTCAGTGTGTTTCTACGCATGCGCATGAGGTTTCAACCCGGCCTGGCATGTTATAATTAGGCTCCCTCGGTTGTCCTCGGAAGTGGAACATCTTGTTCAACACCTGCCGTTGCTGGGCTTGTGTGTCTTATACTACACCTAGTAAGAGAGAGATGTACAGTGGAATCTGATGTTGATACGACCGTTGCTGGTAAACCACTCACACACTACAGTAGAACCTCCTGTAGCGGACCCTCCGAGAAGCGGACGACCTCCGAAAAGCGGGCAAGCTCCGCGGAACGGATTGCAACTTCCGTAGAGCTAATACATTTGAGACCTCCGAGAAGCGGCCGCCTCCGAGTTCCGGACAACGGACACTGACGGTAGTCCAAAATACATAGTTGCCATACATTTTTGACTCCTACAACGGTCATCGAAGCCACGCCCCACCCTCGCGTTAATATTTCTGAAGAGGTGGTGAGAGCCATTAAATCCCAAAAGAGGAATAAGGCACCAGGAATTGACAGAATTCCAGGGGAAGTATTTAAGCTTTTCAATTCCAAATTATTATCAATTCTTGTATCGCTCTTTAACCATATTATGGACAAAGAAAGTTATCCAGAGAATTGGAGTACTGGTATAATAACACCAATCTTTAAGAAGGGGGACAGAACATTACCCAAGAACTACAGGGGTATTACCTTGCTGCCAACAATGGGCAAGATATTCACAAAAATCTTACGAGAGAGACTACTACATTGGGCTGAAACAAAGGATTTATTAAATGAAGCACAGTTTGGTTTTAGGCCTAATAGACGAACAACTGATGCAATATTTATATTGACCACTGCTGTACAGGACTATAAAAGAAGACACAAACCAGTATATGCCTGTTTTGTAGACTTTGCAAGAGCTTTTGACTCCGTAGAGCACACCCTCCTGTGGAAAAAACTAGCCAGAATGGGCCTAAGTAATAAGATTCTACATATTTTACAGGATATGTACTTGAAGGCAACTTCCAGAGTAAAAGTTAATGGGGCACTTACCAACCCATTTTCATGTGACATAGGCGTAAGACAAGGCTGCAACTTGAGTCCTTTGTTATTTATTTTGTTTGTGAGTGATTTGGAAACTCACTTGAAAACCAATGGTGCAGGGTCAATATCTGTCTCAAATTCCAGAGTTAGTTTATTAATGTTTGCTGATGATGTTGTCTTACTTGCAGAAACCCAGGAAGGTCTTCAAACCTCCTTACATCTCCTCAACCAATACTGTCTTACCTCAGCATTATCCGTGAACACTGAAAAGACAAAAGTAGTAATTTTCAATAAGCAAAGAGGGTGCTCTCCTGACTTTCGTATAAATATGAAAGAAATACAAGTGTTATCAGATTACAAGTATTTAGGAATAGTTTTGTCAGATAATTGCAGCTTTAAGCCAGCAGTTTTAACATTGGCAACACAGGCAAAAAAAGCATTATTTACACTAAAGAAAGCACTACAGAATTTACATTACCCTTCACCAGCTATTTCTTGCTTTCTGTTTGATGCATTAGTGTGTCCTATTATGGAGTATGGTTGTGAAGTGTGGATAGCTACAGCTGGAGAATGTCTGGAAATGGTGCACAAAACTTTCTGTAAATATGCTCTGGGCTTACCAATCTCCGCAACTAATGTGGCATGCTATGGTGAATTAGGAAGGCCTCCCCTAACTCTGAAGCGAAAACTAAGGGCTATTAAATATTGGTTACGATTAGCCACCAATTGGGACCTACCTCCTCTACTATGCAATGCTTATAAAGTGTCTAGAGAAATGGATTCAAAATGGTGTAAATGCATCCAGGCCATTTTAAATGGTGCCGGTTACTGTGAGATATGGGATTCACCACATACTGTCGAACATCAAGCCTTCCTCAAAGAACTTGAACACCGCTTAATGGATCAGTACATTCAAGAGTGGCGCCAGCAATTATACAATACAGAAGGGAAAATGAGAACATATAAGACATTCAAGGATAATTTTATTCTAGAACCATACCTGCACTTACCATATCATCTGAGAATACCATTGAGTAAGTTTCGTGTTAGTGCACACACACTACAAATTGAAGTTGGTAGATATCATCTCCCACATGCGATACCTGAGGAAGAGAGAATGTGTGTTTTTTGTGGCTCAGGATGCATAGAAACTGAATTACATTTTTTGTTAGAGTGCTCAGAATATGCAAGAATGGATGAAAGACAGCAGCTATTATTACACTGTGAACAGTTACGGTCCTCCTTCAAGTATTTTTCCACTAGACAAAAGTTTCTTTTTATAATGTCCTCAACACACCTTACTCTTCTCTATCTACTAGCAAAATATGTAAAGGCAGCATTTTATCATAGAAGAAAGAAGTTATTATATATATAACTGTATCTGTGTTATATCTGTTTTTTTCGTGTTTCTGTGACTATTGGGTCTTCTGGCCGGAAAATGTCTATAAAATTTATTATTATTATATAATATTACGCGTCATGGCCAGTCAAGTTGTGGGAGCCGACAGTCTTGAACTTCTCGAAATACATTCTTATGTTCGGGGATATCACGCGTACATGGATGTTTGGAATCCAGTTCAAGGCCTGACTTTGCTTCTTAAGCGGGAACCAACAAACGACAGGGATAAGAATGCTGTTGCTGTGCTTCTAGAAGATCGAATCGTAGGACACGTACCACATAACCTCGCTCACTATTTTTCGCAATTTCTTCGAAGGGACTTCAACAAAGGTTTTGTAGAAATCACAGGACCAAAAATCAACAGGGGAGCTGGTTACGGACTAGAGGTTCCTTGTGTGTACAGGCTCTACGGTCCCAAGATATATGTTGAAAGACTGAATGAGTTAGTGGACTCGCTTAGAAAGGCCGGACTTATTTAGAAATGTATGTAAGGCTCATAACTTCTATTAAACGCCCCTCACATTGAGTATACATAAGTGTATACGTAGTAGTGGCACGTGGCGCCTCCGGATAATGGCCACGAAAGAGCGGCACTACCTGACGCTGGAAAAGAAGGTTGAACTGATAAAGTTCTTTCAGAAGAATCCAGGAACCAGTGTAAGATCTCTAGGTGAGCAGTTTGGTTGTGGCAGAACCCAGGTCGGCAAGATTCTAAAGAGCAGAGAGTCTCTATCAAGGGGTGGTCACTCACATAGATGCAATAGTCACGGCTACGACCGGGGTCACGATTTGTGACCTGCTAAAAACCTCCGTGACCCTGTGACCGTAGGCTAAAAATCTCCGTGACCCTGTGACTGTTCAGTGGCGGATCCAGGATTTCGCAAAGGGGGTAGCATCTCGCGCGAGTTTTGAAGCCCCACCCAGTTAATTATGCACGCGCACGAATGGCGATTTGCGTGCGTACTCGTAACCACATAGAAGTGATAATCGCTCAGTAAGCGTCTAGTACGTCTGTAAATACGCTAATGCACGCTCGCGCGCGAAGAACACAAACTAGCATGAAATCGACAGTAAGTCAGATGAGCGCGTTTTTGAGATGTGAGCAATCGCAGCAAAAGGGGGTTTCAGTGGAAACCTCTGAAACCCCCCTAGATCCGCCACTGCTGTTGGCTAAAAATCTCCGTGACCCTGTGACTGCGCATGGCGCATGCGCATAGGCTGCGTCAATGGTTGCAAAGACGTACGAAAGGTCATGGCAGAGATAGCGTTATCCACCCCAATGTGGTGGAATGTTTTATGAAGGACTGGCTCATCTGCGATCCTAGCAGCGTGTTCAACTTGGGCGAGACTACTCATACTTACACGACGCGAATGCTAGATCTATATGGGCGAAACCTATATTAGCCAGCAGAGTAGTTGTTATGGCCTTTTGATGGAAATAATTCAGTAAGCTCTGTCTCCATGCACTCGGTGCCGACTGTATAAATGTATTGGTATATCTGCATAACTTTCTGTAGTCTTCATCACTCTGCCAATGCATAGCAGCGCAATTATGATACGAAAGGTTGGGCCACCTTGCAAACTCTTTTCGTTGATAATTTACCCCAGGAGCACAAACGCCCCGCGCAAAAGAGTGAACAGGCCGGCCGGGGGCGGAGATCAATGGGGAGGGCGTGGCTACGCAAACTTCGTCCCTGTACGCATGCGCCCCGCGCCAAAAGGTGGAGCAGGCCGGCCGGGGGCGTGGCTACATGTTCATTATGTACGCAAGCGCCCCGCGCAAAAAAGGTGGAGCAGGCCGGCGGGGTGGGCGGAGATAATCGGGGGAGGGAGTGGCCACGCGAATTTCGTGACCCGTGACTGGTTATAAAAGTCGCGGTGACCCAGTGACCGTTCAGGAAAATCCTCCGTGTCCTTGTGACCGAATTGTGACCCCGGTCTTAGCCGTGACTATTGCGTCTATGAGAGTGACCACCCCTTGTCTATTAGCTCTGTACGAGTCTAATGCATCTTCTAGCCGAATTCACACTAGCGTGATCCAGCGCCCTTCGTTACCAGCAATTTGCTGCGTTTAGCGGTCATCTTGTTATAAATGTAAACGATTTGTTATTTTCCTTGTAAACATAATATTTGCTGTATATTTGCATGTTTTCGTGTAATTGGCGATGTAAAGTATGAGTAACCATAGCATCGCATTTCAGCTCAAGGAAACAAAACACTGTATGCTATGGCTTACTTCACGAGATCGCAGGCAAAACCTCCCGGCTACTATGCTGCGCTAAATTTGCGTAGTTCAGCCGACATGTATGAAGCAAGTGGTAGGAGCGCCATTGCCAACTCCCAAACTCAGCCAGCGGGCGACGAGGAAGATGTATTCGCCGTCGACAGAATCATCGAGCAGAGACAAACTAAGGTATGCAGATTCTGCATATCTTTACCACGCCCCTACTTCGTTTGACTTCCGGTATAGTGTGGAGTTCAGTATTTTGTCCTTTGGAAAGACTACTGCAAAGAAGATGCGACGTGGGTTGCTGAGTATGACATCACCGCTGCTGCACTGCAGTAAGTGAACAAGAACCAAATATTTTTTAAAGGATTGAATGTCATCCAAATATTTGCAGATATTTCCATAATCCTCATCCAGAATATCGTATAGTGTCAGAGGCAGTCAGTACACTAGAAGATGGAATGAATCGCAGTTTAAGAAGTGGTGTAAATCGTGCATGCACATTCAATGTTTCTTTTAGGACTGACGTTTTTAGGTTCCTTTTTAAAGATAAAGGAAAGGACTGTCCTCATAGGTTTGGTCATTTCTACGATCTAGAAGATTTTGACAGAGCCTTCTTTTCCTCAGACTGGCATACATGTTATGATAGTTTTGGTGATGGCTGCACCATAGACTTTCCTGTGAGAATGCACAGCAAATTGCACTGGTCACCAAAAGTGTATACCAAAGATTCTTGTGGTGTTCTGATTCCAAAAAATAGATCCTATAATGAAATATGTAGTGTATGGATAAGTAAGAAGCGTTGTTGACTTATTTAGTTATTTCCTCACACTGTAGAATGGTCATCTAGTTTATCTCACTCGTCTAGTATAACATCATCTTATAATTAGAAAAGTAATTTTAACGTCCACGTGTCTTACATCTCTGCAAGTTCATGGCGGATTCAGGGAATGATGTGAGTACTAGTGTAATCAATGATGATAGCGTTCTCTAAATGAAAGGTCCATGTGATCAATCTTGTTCAGGAATGGGTCTTAGGCATCGGGGGCTAGGCTTGGTTCGGCCTGCAAGGAGGAAAAAGGTGCATTGATATTAGCTATCAACATCTAACTGTCAGACTTGCAGTTCGAATGAACAGATACTCAACAGAGAACTACGTATTCATGCTATTGAGAGGCCTTAAAGGTGCAACATTTTGTATGTGTGGTGGCTTTGAAAAAAGCCGTTTTAAAAAAAGAAACTCAGTCTGCATCATGTGGTGGTTTGGCCCTCTTTTGTCTGATGCCTGTACTCCAATACTCCTCATCTCTCTTCAAGTATGGCCTCTTCTCCCGTCTACAATGCTCCAGGGCTTCCTGTCTCTTTTCAGTTCTTATGACCTCTCCACATGGGTCATGCTTATTGGAGGAGTAGTAGCAGTGCTTGGCGGTATCATTGTTCTTTTCCACTCCTACAAAATGTATGCACAGAGCCTTCTCCACTATTGTTGACTGACTGATATGTATACATGCATGTGTGCTCTACCCTGCCATGTATATATGTGTCGTTACAGATGTGTGCTCTACCTTGCCCTGAAAACTTGATGATGTTGCCATGTGTCCGGATCTGCTGTGGTACATGATACACGAGACAGTGCATGTAGGGTGTCACATTCTTTTTTTGGTAGCCCTCCAGTCTGCTCAAATTAAGGAAGTCTCGTATCCACTGCTGAGCCTGCATATAGATGTATTCATGTAATGATGGAATACGCATTGTAACTCTTGTAGGAAAGCCTCATGAAAGCAAGTATCCTAACCTTCAAGTGAACTTCCTCTGCTGATGGAACCTCAGAGCTGACCGCCTGGTATATCTCCACAAAGTCCTGGTAAATGCATACAAGTGTTGTACATGTATATAGATGTACATGTATATGCAAGTCTAGGTTGCATGTACATGTAGTTAATGCATAACACCTACTTTCCACAGTTTTCCAATCTGTTGAGCGTCTCTCTCTGGTAGGATACATTCCAGCTGCTCTGGAAGTCTACAAAGAACCTTCAACTTATCCTTACGGTTGAGAGCCGTCCAGTTGAATAGACCAGCAACTGATCTGTTGTTTTCATCTGTAACCTAAATTACATCCAAGGTACGTGACTTTAATCATCCATGAGATGCTTAGAAAGACAAGGCAAGGCAAGTGCACATGGATATATATATTGTATGTGTACATGTACATGTATTCATAATATATTAATATATAGTGTATATACATGTAACTGTACAGGTGCTTTTATTTTTAGTATCGGATTAAGGAACATACTGGTGAAATGACGAAGGAGACACCACATCTTCTAACTAGTGTCTCCAGCATACGAAGATGGTCATCACTCTGTCTACCCTCCGTCATGTGGACCCTGTGGTCAAGGCTATTGGCCTGGAGGATGACATTTCTCAAAAGAACATCCCCAATTCTGAGCAGAAGGTGGAGTTCATCCAGAACGAGGGTTGTTGGCTCCGTCTGCAATATAGGTCTTCCCTTGCTGCCGAGGTGTTTCTTTGGCTGAGAATAGGAGCAGTTTCTCATCATTGCAGCCAAAGTTCTAGCTTTTCCATGTGGTGGAGGGCTGTTATACACTGCCTCTGGAACTGACATATCCCATCTACAAAAATGTATGTTATTGTGCAGGCATGCATATACACATGTACACATGTAATTGTAACCCCATCTGGTGTACGTGCGCATTAACCTTTGCTCCTTGCTTACAGTACACCAGATACAGGAGTAGATTGAGGTGGCATTGTTCAACCCCATCATTAGCAGAAGGTACTGTTGTAAAATGGATTTGTGAACATTGTACACAAACTTGAGTATGTGCATTCTAACTTTGTAGTCTGCTCCAAAAACCACTTCAAGGGAGTAGTCTACCTCATTCACATGGAGAATGGGATTGGATGTCAGCTCATCAACCTCTTTCCAAACAGGGGCAAAGCAGTCTCTTAGAAACTCAAAAGTTTCATGCCCCCTTGCCGAAGCATAGGTGTGGTTTCCTACATATACATGTACAATAACACTTCAATGTGATGTTACATGTGTGCAACACATCACTGTGTGAGCATATGTACAAATCTCGCCTGCTCTCTGCATCTCATCTGTTATCTGCTTTACCTGATGCAGCCAGTGCATCTTTCGCTATGTTCGGGAAACTGAAAGTGAGGAAGATGAATGAGGTAGTGGAAGAAAAACTGGTTCCATCTCCGGACAGCTTCACATGGATCTTGGTGGGGTGGGGGCCAGTTTTCATCAGCTGTATCGAGTGCATTTATACTAATGCAGTTTATTATGCAAAGTTGCTTACAAGGGGTGACAAGACTTGAGTCAGGGCTTCCCTAAGGTGCACATAACACCCCTCAAAAGGATGGGAGAGAGGGATGGTTTCTACCGAAAGATTTAGATCCTTTCTCAGAGCTTTAATGTGGTGCAGTCTAGGGAGCTCCGGTGTCACCTGCAGTAATGGAATGTAGGTTAGAAATCAAGCCATGTCAATGCCTCTGAATTTACATGTACATGAAAGCACATTAGTATACATGTGTATTGTGTTAACTTATGAATTTCAGTACTTACTTGTGCCATCTCGTGGTAGAACTCATCTGAGACACCATACCTATCTAATAGGTAGAGGACACGTGCTGTTTGGTCAGGTTGTGAAGGTGAAGCTGCCTGAGAAGATGGACCTGCTTCAGATGGACATGGAGCATCCACTAGGGAAAGAGTGATGGGAGTCCCCTTGTCTGTAACAGCACTCACTACTGTTGGTGTGAGTCCATAGCTCCCCAAAGTCGGTTGTAGAAGTCTGGCTGTACAGGTTCGCAACTTTGCCAGCTTTCTCCGCTTTTGTCGTTCACCCACCTGGGAAAGTGCATGTGTGTGCATGGAATTACATGTTCAATACTTTCTTCAACACGTGCAGTTTGGTGCATAAATTTACGTGTACATGTATGTGTACCTCCTCAAACAGTTTGCCTTTGTTTGATGGTAGAGCTTGTCTTCTTGACTCTGTCCTCTCTCTCTCCAGATGTGCCATCATTTCCTCTCTCCCTTGCTCCATAAATTGCTGGGCCTCCTCCACGTGACATCTCATTTCCTCCCTAGCCTGCTCTACAACCTGTTGAGCCTGTTCTAGACGAGCTGTTACTGCCTCCCTCTCTTGCTCCACTCTTTGTACTCTTTCCTAATTCAAGCACAGGTATGCATATACTATTGAATCATGACTTGTCAGCACAATTTTACACTCCTTTACATCTACATACACATACATTCTTTTATATTTACATACAACTCACTTGTAGGAAATCTGCCATCGTTGCCACCGACACAGTTTCACCTTCCCCAACCAAGACTCTCGTAACACCATCCCTGACCCTCTTCCTATCACGTGACCCCTTGCAACTTTTCTTCTTTGTTGCAAGCCTTCCTGCTACTCTTCTTAGAGCTGCTTCGAGGCGTGCACAGGACACATCAAGGGTGACTACCTGTTCCTTGATGCAGGCATTTATTCCTGCAGTGAAGTTATCAGCTCCATTGTCATGAAGACACAGTAGAAGGGAGTTGGGCACTAGTAATGTGCAGAGTGGACTTCCAGAGAAAGCATTGTGTCCTGTACTGGAACACCCTACTTCAATGCCACCAACTACTACTTTCTCCTCCATTCTAATAACGGAAATGTGTGACAGCCGCAAACTTCCCGCCAATGTTGTAATTAGCGTATAATTAACTTCCGGTTAAATATTTGTTCGTGTATAATGTATGAAGTATTCTATTCTTTGATTCCGCCTTGTGCAAGCGAAAAGGTTATAATACTGTCCCTGATTACTATTGAACACGTAGTCTTCCCACTAGCTTCAGTGGATGAAGTGCTGATGCATGCTGCATGCAGAAAGCGCTTGAAACTCGGTCAGACTTTAGCTAAGCATTGTTAGCGCTAGAAGCTAGACTAAAGCTTCAGCGATACAGTATACTGTATATAATCAGCAGACGACCTCAGATAGACTTCTGGGGGCCTTTTCCGCGCTAGATCCACCCTACGGGTGATGCTCTGCATACCGCGAATGCGTTAAGTTGCTTTGCTTTAGTGCAGTTGTCCGCTAGGTTTTACGTTAGTCACGTATATTTTGATGTTGATACCCATAAACTAGGTCTGTTCTACAATTTTAGACGTTAGGACAACAAAAAAGACAGTAGGTGGCAAGTATAATTATCAAAAAACATGCTTAAATTTTAAAAAATACATGCGGGCAAATGGTACTACTCCGTAAATATATAGAGTGACTTCTTTGGGTTCTGTCCGCTTCGATCTAAATAGAGACAGGGCAAGTTCGGTCTCGTAGTAAAGGGGATTTCTTGAAGAACACCTCCATACGTTAGAAGCTTGTTAAAGACGCTTCGGGTGAGTAGTAAACCTGCAGAAAATGAAAACCTCCATTGACACCTATATATTAGTCCGTTATTATCTATGATCAGATCGACACTACATGACATGTAATGTTTTCATGTACATGTCCAGCCATTGCTGGTAACGTCCGAGTTTGAGGAAGTTAACAAAGCTCTGTATGGACTGGTACAAAGTAGCATGTTCTAAGAATATATATCCGGGGGGGGGGGGGGGGGGGGGGGGGGTAGGGCTGATGTCAGGGGTGAAACAGTAGACTCATGGAAGGAGAGGCTCCCAGAGATTATTGATGGATACGAACAAAATGACATATGGAACATGGATGAAACTGGGGTATTTTGGCAGGCTTTACCTGATTGTGGGTTTGGACAAAAGGGAAAGCAATGCTTTGGTGGGAAGAAGAGCAAGAAGCGTGTAACATTGGCTTTCTTTGTTACAGCTTCTGGTAAAAAGGAAAAGCCTGTTTTCATTTGGAAATCGGAAACCCCACCATGTGGACATTTGATAAATCAGTTTTACCTGATGTCAGGGGTGAAACAGTAGACTCATGGAAGGAGAGGCTCCCAGAGATTATTGATGGATACGAACAAAATGACATATGGAACATGGATGAAACTGGGGTATTTTGGCAGGCTTTACCTGATTGTGGGTTTGGACAAAAGGGAAAGCAATGCTTTGGTGGGAAGAAGAGCAAGAAGCGTGTAACATTGGCTTTCTTTGTTACAGCTTCTGGTAAAAAGGAAAAGCCTGTTTTCATTTGGAAATCGGAAACCCCACCATGTGGAAATTTGATAAATCAGTTTTACCTGTTGAATATTATTCACAAAAGAGAGCCTGGATGACAGGGGAAATTATGGATTTTGTTCTTACAAAGCTGAACAGGAGATTATCACGCAAAATTATGGATAATGCTGGTTGTCACCCAGAAAGCCTAGTTGGTAAATATAGATAGCAACATCAAAATCTGTTTTCTCCCAGCCAATACAACTTCCAAACTACAGCCACTCAATCTTGGCATAATTAAGAATTTTAAAGTCCACTACAGGCACTTGTTTTTGAGATATGTGCTATCTAAGATTGATGAATGTGAAAAGTCTTCTGATGTTGTCAAATCTATCAATATTCTAATGGCACTTAGATGGATTGCACAAGCCTGGTCACAGGTTAAGTCAGGTATTATCACCAAGTGCTTCAGGAAAGCTGGTATTCTGAATGCAAATCTCGATGTTGTATCTTCGGAGATAGATAGGGATGATGACCCATTTATTTTTATCCTTTCATCAAAGAGTATGATTGTACATATACCAAGTTTGAGTTCACCTATATTCATCAGCGCAGGTGTGAGATGCTTTGCCTTGAATCCAGCCCTGTTACCTCGATAGCTCAGTTGGTAACTGAATGTGAATGTCATGGTTCGAATGCCACCCAATTGCAAATGCCATATATAGGTATGCAGCAAATTTATATATGTATAGTGTACGGTGTATTGTTGTGTTGCCTTGCTGGTCAGCATTTCTTGTAGTGCATGATTGTTTATGTGCAACGGCATATATGCTAATCTTACAATAGAAGGATAGACCACACATTGTACATACACTATGCAATTACGTGTGCATAATTATACAAACACACATACAATAGTCACACAACTAGTCATCTTCTGGTGTGAGATCTCCCTCACTTCTGCAGTTCTCACGCAGCTGGTCGTCATTTGCCAAGGAAATTGCTAGAAGTGGTCCAGATAGCGGAAAACCAATCATGGTCACAGGAGTCAGCAACGTAGTTAGTGCTATAACCGATGCAGCTTTAACCGACGACACTTCTCTCCCTCTTTGTTGTTCATGAGTGAAGTGATTCACTGCTGCTATAGCTGGGACAGCACCAGATACTAAATTCACTAAAAATTCTTTCGTTCCATCGAGTTTAGTTACTGCACTATTGCACACATCTAATCCATGCAACAATTCATTAGTTGCTACTACACTAAATCCATATTTTGCCGAATCAATGATATTTTTGGTGATTAAAGCTTTTGTTTTAGATGTAGTTTTAACTTCTTCCCATCGACCTCCATCTATGCGCATATGAACATGATACGTGATTTTAGATTTTGGGTCTTCCGGGTTTTCTGGGTTTTCAAGTGGCGGTAACCAGCTAAGCTTCACTTTGTTGTAAGCTCTACCAATAACTTTAAAATCACGTGGTTTGCCTGGAATCTTACGGAGAATGGAAGCTTTTTGTGAATATTCGTCACTTGTCTCTTCAAGAACAAACTTCGCTGGACCAATTGCAGATTCCAGGTATTCATTCTGGATTCGAGTCAAGTCTGGCATAACATCAACAGGATGTGCAGCCTGCACTGATTCATCAAATTTCTTTTGAGTATCATATTTAACAAGAAGTCTCTTCCACACAGACTCACACCAAATCCTCGACTCTAAGTAGTTTTCGTTAACATAAGAATGGAGTGCACCTCCTACAACTGCATTGCTCTCATCATACTCGGCCAGTCTTAGCTTAAAATTGTCTAATACTGGTCGTCGAGAAATTACGAGACAGAGGGGATCCAGTTCAAGCAGCCTTTCTTCCAGCTTGGCTAGTATGCTGTCTGCATACTCTTTGTGTTTTTCCATTAACTCCTTTTCTTCCTGGGGTGAATTGTTAGCAACAAATCCATTCATCTCGTTTTTATACTCTGCAAGTAGGTCATCTGTAATCTCACTGCATCGTTCCTGCACTACTGCCATCCAACCTTTCTGAAAATCTGGCAAACTATCTAAATTTACAATCTCCACAAAATTCGACACTAATTCAGTTAGAGCCACACCATTAATGCAAGCCCTACCATCGATACTCCTCTTACAACATATGCTCTCCTTGATGTACTCCAATACATTCGATAACTCGTGACTAAATTTTGGACGAAGCCGTTCTTGTTGACGAAAGATATCATGCAATACATCAGGAACATTAGAAGGCTGGCTAAGTGTCCTACATTCAAGTGAGCTAAAAAAATTGCATATCAGCTTTGTCGCTTCAAAGCTCTGTTTCTCATCTTTTGTTTTAAGAACACACGTATGCAAATACTGTGTTGGTTCAAGTGGGTTACCTGTCTTGTCTGTCATTTGGAGCCGCACATCACGAAGGAGCCAAAGGAAATGGGGGAAAAAGCACTTAGGAACTTGCGATATATCCTTTTTGGTCACACGACCAAGAACAGACGACGAAATAAGACAACAAATTCTCAATTTTTCGACATCAACACTACTTGGGATCCTCTTCGAATTGTAGATAAGGTAAGAGCTCAGGAGTGCTGTGATGGACATGAGCTTATTTCCAACTACTTCTGTAGAATTAGTGGAATCGATCCCCTGGGTGTCCACAAGTAGCACACTGTAGTCTTCACCTTCCAGGATTGCGGTTGAGATCCACAGACCTATTGTACACGCTTTCATGGTGTGTCCAACTTTGAATAATTCGTCTCCGAGAAGACGCGACAGGAAATACGATTTTCCTGAGCGATAGGGGCCACAGATAGAGAGCACGGCGAGGGGCTTGTCTATAGTGCGGAGAAAGTCAACGGCCTCTTCAACGATTACCAGTTTTAGGTCGACGGGTGGCTTCGATTTCGGTTCGCGAGGGATCACTTTACCACTTTCAGGATCCCACACGTGAGAGCTGGGGAGTATGAGTGGAATGGAAGGTGGAGACGTCCTTCCTGGGACTTGGAGGTAACGCAGGGACAAGGGACGCTTATCGTTCTTTGAGGCCATTCTTGTTGATCCTATAATTACCGCAAGGGCGCGCGCTCATCGTCACCCGGCAAGGGCGCGCGCTCATCGTCACCCGGCCGGGAGTGTACATGGGTCAAATATTGCGTAGAGAGAGTACGAGGCTATACTACAACAAACATCCGCTCTACAATTCTGACAAAATATCTGAACACACTTAGTTATCTTCTTCTGGAGTGAGATCACCCCAACTCTTGCCTTGTTTGTCGAGTTGATCCATCACAGAAATTCCTATAAGGGGTCCTGAAAATAGTGGAAAACTGATTACAGTAGCAGGAGTCAGTAGTGTAGTTAGTGCAACGGCAGAAACAGCTTTAACCAGTGACACATCTCTTGCTCTGTTACGTTCACGAATGAAATAATTCACAGCTGAAACCACAGGAAGAGCGCCCCCAATTAAACCCATTATAACTTCTTTTTTTTCACTGATTTTAGTTGTAGCACTTTGACATATTTCTGTTCCTTTCATTAGATTGCTAGCAGCCACCACACTAAACTTGTAGTCTGCCTTGTCAAAAAGGTTGGTGATCAAAGCTTTAGTCTTGGACGTCTCCTTAACTGTTACCCATTCTCCACCATCCATGCATACTTTAACATGATACATGTCTACTGCTTGTGGATTTATGACAGGAGGGTCCCAACTCAGTTTCACCATGTTGTGGCCAACACCAATCACCTTTAAATCGGAAGGTTCCCCTGGAAGTTTGTGTAATATTGAGCTCATATGCATGATTTCGTGATGCTTTGTGTTAAATACATTGCCTTTTGCTGGACCAACTGCCTTGCTCTTGTATTCCTCCTCGACTTTGCTCACATCGTAAGTGATATCAACGGCAGTTGAAGTCTGTATCGAATCATGAAACTTCTTATGGATACCGCAATCATCAACAACTTTCTTCCACAACGCCTCGCATTCAGTTCTCGATACATCATAGTTCTCCGTAGCAAAGGGGTAAAATGTGCCTCCAACAATAGCACCACTCTCATCATACTGACATAGACTCTGCTCAAAGGACTCCACAATAGACTCACTTGAGACTGTGAGTGAGAAGGGATCCTCTTCAAGCAGTTTACTAGCAAGCACTCTTCTTTTCTTATCCGCCACGACTTTGTGAATTCGAAGCAGCTCTTCCTCCTCCATTGGCAAATCTCCACGCAGGGAATCTCTCATACACTGTTCGTATTCATGTACAAGCTCATCTGCAATTTCACTGCATCTCATTTGGACTTGGGCCATCCAACCCTGCTGAAAATCAGGCAAGTCATCAGAGTTGAGAGCATTTACGAAAGTAGATACGAGCTCAGTAAAAGCAGGACCATTGATAGATCCAATGCCATCCATACCTTTCTTAAGGCAAACCCGCTCTTTGATGTATACCAACATGTTTGACAATTCACGGCTAAATTTTGGATTGAGATTTTGTTGTTGACGAAAAATGTCTTTTAATACCGTATTTTTTGGAGAAGGAAGGGAGAGTGTCTGGCATTCCAAGGAGCGGAAAAAACTGTTTATCAGTTTCCCTGCATGATCACTTGGTGGCTGTACATCATCAGAACTCAATTTAAACACACATTTATGCAGATACTCGGTTGGCTCAAGACGTGTACCATCTTCATCCGTGATATCAAGGTGTACATCGCGCAATAGCCACAAAAAGTGGGGATAAAAGCAATCTCCTACATGCGAAAGCTCTTTCTTCGTCACTCGACATAGAACAGCTGATGAAAGCAGACAGCATGTTCTCAATTTTTCAACGTCGTCATTCTTTGGAACCCTCTTTGAATTGTATATAAGGTAGGAGCTTAGAAGTGCCGTGAGAGACATGAGTTTTGAAGCAACACACTCTGTTGAACTAGTTGAATCAATGCCCTGTGTGTCAACAAGCAATATGGCATAATCTTCACATTCTAACACGGCTGTTGAGATCCACAGCCCAAGAGTACAAGCCCTTAGAGTGTGCCCAACTCTAAAAACTTCCTGAAACTGGTCTCCAAGGAGTCGTGACAAGAAATACGACTTTCCCGAGCGAAACGGGCCACATATAGACAGAACGGCGAGAGGCTTATCGACAGAAAGAAGTAGTTTCATAGCCTCTTCGACAATAACGAGCTTTACGTTCGTTAGTAAGGAACATCTGGGGGGTGCATTCGAATCAGCTTTCTCATCGGTATAATCTGGCGGGGCGCATACTTTTGTCACCTTACCGCTTTGGGCATCCCACTTGTGCGTACTGGGGAGGATGAGAGGGAGGGAGAGAGCCGTCTTCTCGGGTGGTTTGAGGAAGCGTATTGTAAATTGGGAGCGTGTCTTCTCCGCCGTCCCCATTTAATATTCAGTGTGTTTCTACGCATGCGCATGAGGTTTCAACCCGGTGTCACAGTATATTTTATCCCCCGTATATTTTATCCGGGGGATAGTATATACTATCCGGCGGATAATTTTTCCTTAGTATATTTTATCCCACGTCAGGATATTTTATCCCTGCATGGTGATCAAGGTATGTCACAGAATATTTCTGTTACTACCCAGTCCAGCAGTCCAGCAGTCAGTCAGTACTCACTGAACAGTAGCTATGAGATATGAAGTCACAGAGAAGAGCTGATCAACTACATTCGTGGTTGCTAGCTACATGAACCCGTCCATCCGTCTATGGCGTGGACTTAGCTTTCCAAATGCATGCACATGAGTATTGTGTTACTGTATCCGCTTTTTCATTGACTGATACGTACTACATCATTTCTTACTCCAAATACTTGCCTACAGCCATGTAGATCTACCGAGGGCCGATCTAGCGGCTATATACACCGTCAACTCTGGCTGAAGTCAGTATATAGACTCTACCTTATCATAGCGCAATGCCATGCATATTTGTCCTTCCAGAAATCTATAGCAGTGGGGTAGGGTGCTACACAGCCCACTGGACACGATGGTTGAAGTCGCATATAGCGTCTAGCCTTTTGGGATAAAATATCCTGACCACGGATGAAATATCCTAGGAAAGATTATCCGGCCGGATAGAATATTCTATCATATAATATAGAATAGAATATGCAGTTCTCACGCAGTTGGTCGTCACTTGCCAAGGAGATTGCTAGAAGAGGTCCAGATAGCGGAAAACCAATCATGGTCACAGGAGTCAGCAACGTAGTTAGTGCTATAACCGATGCAGCTTTAACCGACGACACTTCTCTCCCTCTTTGTTGTTCATGAGTGAAGTGATTCACTGCTGCTATAGCTGGGACAGCACCAGATACTAAATTCACTAAAAATTCTTTCGTTCCATCGAGTTTAGTTACTGCACTATTGCACACATCTAATCCATGCATCAATTCGTTAGTTGCTACTACACTAAACTGATACTTTGCCGAATCAATGATATTTTTGGTGATTAAAGCTTTGGTTTTAGATGTAGTTTTAACTTCTTCCCATCGACCTCCATCTATGCGCATATGAACATGATACGTGATTTTAGATTTTGGGTCTTCCGGGTTTTCTGGGTTTTCAAGCGGCGGTAACCAGCTAAGCTTCACTTTGTTGTAAGCTCTACCGATAACTTTAAAATCACGTGGTTTGCCTGGAATCTTATGGAGAATGGAAGCTTTTTGTGAATATTCGTCACTTGTCTCTTCAAGAACATCAAACTTCGCTGGACCAATTGCAGATTCCAGGTATTCATTCTGGATTCGAGTCAAGTCTGGCATAATATCAACAGGATGTGCAGCCTGCACTGTTTCAACAAATTTCTTCTGAGTATCATATTTATCAAGAAGCCTCTTCCACATGAATTCGCACCGCTTCCGCGACTCGGAGTAGTTTGTAACAACGTAGGGATGAAGTGCACCTCCAATAACTGCATTACTTTCGTCATACTCAGCCAGCCTCTGCTTAAAGCTGTCTAATACTGTTTGTCGAGAAATTGTGAGAGAGAGAGGATCAAGTTCAATCAGCCTCGTTTCTAATTTAGATTGGGTGTCCTCTGCATATAACATATGTTTTTCCATTAGGACTTTCTCTTCCTGAGGTAGATTTTCATCAATAAAACAATTCATCTTTTGCTTGTACTCCACCAGAAGCTCTTCGGCAATCTTACTGCATTGTACTTCCACAACTGCCATCCAGCCTTGCTGAAAACTAGGCAAGTCATCTGAGTTTACAGCAGTCACAAAAGCCAATACCAATTTAGAAAGAGCCACACCATCAACGCAACCCCTACCATCAATACTCCTCTTACAATGTACCTGTTCTTTGATGTACTCGAGTACATTCAATAATTCATGACTGAATTTTGGACGAAGCTGGTTTTGTTGACGAAAAACATTATGCAATACATCAGGAATATTGGAAGGCGGGCTAAGTTTCCTGCATTCAAGTGAGCTAAAAAAACTGTATATCTGCTCTCCGGCTTCAGAGCCTTGTTCTTCATCTTTTGTGTTAAGAACACACTTATGCAAATAGTCGGTTGGTTCAAGTGGGTTCCCTCTCATGTCTGTCATATGGAGATGTACATCACGAAGGAGCCAAAGAAAATCGGGGAAAAAACACCTGGGAACTTGCGATATATCCTTTTTCGTCACATGTCCAAGAACAGACGACGAAATAAGACACCAAATTCTTAATTTGTCAATATCAACATCATTTGGTAACCTCTTTGAATTGTAGATGAAGTAAGAGCTCAGGAGTGCTGTGACGGACATGAGCTTATTGGAGACTACTTCTGTAAAATCAGTCGAATCGATCCCCTGGGTGTCGACAAGTAGCACATTGTAGTCTTCACCTTCCAGGATTGCGGTTGAGATCCACAGACCAATAGTACACGCTTTCAGAGTGTGTCCAACTTTGAAAAATTCGTCTCCGAGAAGACGCGACAGGAAATACGATTTTCCTGAGCGATAGGGACCGCAGATGGAGAGCACGGCGAGGGGCTTGTCTATAGTGCGGAGAAAGTCCAGGGCATCTTCAACGATTACTAGTTTGAGGGGGTCAGTTGGAGTCGTTGATTTCGGTTCGCGAGGGATCACATTACCACTTTCAGGATCCCACACGTGAGAGCTGGGGAGTACGAGTGGAATGGAAGGTGGAGACGTCTTTCCCGGGACTTGGAGGTGACGCAGGGACAAGGTACTCTTCGCCATTCTTATAGAGGTAAGTACGCGGCGCGCGCGCTCATTGTGTCATCCCGGCCTTTCCCGCGAACGTTTTACATTACGCGCTGATTGAGCGTGGGAGGAGTCACGCACACCAGGTACGACAGTATCACGTGATCGCAGCAATTTTAGTTGTCACAGCAACCTATTTTCCGTTGAGAATACATGGCGTGACATGGCATTTTCCAGCGTCTGCTGAAGCAACGCAAAGCGAGTAGCCAGTTATATGTAACATAGCCTAAACCTCAAGAAAAAAATCGAACTCGGGCGAACACCTACTGTTCCAGCGACTTACAGCGGGAAATAGTAGAGCCTCGTAGCACTTCGTGGATATCTATTTTAACTCAAATTTTAACTCAGATTTGTCACTTGCACCCATCTTTGGCCTATGCTATATTTCTCTACCGAATTGTTATAGTATTCTGACTCTATAACTCAGTTAAACTATGCAATGAACTGAAGAGGTGACTGGTCTACGTCTGTCCACGCATCGGTTAATTGTATTCTTTAGTGGGATTCATTACGTCATCGATTTAGTGATCGAACCTCCTCTGCCACACCGCCAGGCGGTCTACCTCACGTGACGTTTGCGCCCAGGCCTTCTCCTACCTCAGAGGAGGTTGGCCACGATTAATTATGCACGCGTAACGTGATGACGTCATCACAGCTATTGACCAAGATGTCCGTGACCGTTTGGAAGTGATATTCAAGCAGCTCGGACTCCCTGGAAAAGCTACAGCTGTCTGATTTAAGAGGTGGAACGTGGAAAACAAGGATTTTTAAATGTATATACGACTTCTGGAGCTCTCAAACTACTGCTAGACGGAACAGGGGTAAGTCAAACGCAGATACTTACGGCGAAATCGAATAAGTAGGTAACTTTGGAGGCCGTTTGCATCAAAACGCGAGCGTATTTATATACAGGGTTTTCTCAGCTAGATAGAACAGAACTGGGAGTTTCTTAAACTTCACTTTCCCGGGGTGACAACCCCCCTAAGTTTGGAGTTATGAAGCTTTGAAAGTAGTGAAAATTGGGTAAAGGCAGTGTATTTGAGGCTTCGTTGCCATGCAAAGGGATTGCATGTGGCTGATAATTGATGGTCATTACAGAGCACTGTCACAGAGCTGTGTGATGGCTAACAGAAGTGTGGTGACAACTGCCCCAGATTTTGTATGGTGAGGCTCAGAATACTTGTATTTTATACAGACTGTAGCTGACCTCTGTGACAAAAGGTGTCTGTTTACTGAGGTGTCCGTAGGGGTTCCACTGTATACTGTGCAAACCTTGGCTGTGCTTGTAATTGTGTTTTCAATATTCCATGTACTGCAAATTGCTATAGTGTGATACTTGTACAGCATGTAAAATATTGCTTTCAGGTTCATATATTTATCCAAAATGCTTTTTACAACACTCCTTGACACCATTCTTCATTATATACGTGGCAGCATAAATCCTGGAACACATTGTGACCAGGTGTATTTTGTTGTTTGCTCATCAGTGACTATGACAGAATACCCTCACTCAAAGAAATGCAACAGCCATTCTGTCTCAGATTCTGGATTCATACAGGTACATCCTCCCCACTATATAGTGCATCCATAACTCTTTGAAGAAGATCCTATCGTCCACTCAGCTTCTCAGTTCCCATTAACTCCAAGGTAGCTGTGTTAGGGGAACACTCTGAACTGTACTCTGACATATGGAGTATACGTAGATATGTATATTATTATGCTGTATCAAAATATTGTGAAATGAGTCAATTGAAAAGCAATATCCTGTACAAATATACAATGTCATGGAACAATCCTTCAATTGATGCTGAGAAAGGCAAGGCAACAACAGAAAGGCAACACAACTCGCCTGAAACAGTCATTTTTCAAAGAAAAATTGGCAGCCTCATGTATATGCAAGATATGTTGTGCTTCTCCTAAAAGGGAATCAAAGTGCAGTCTTGTATAAGCTTTTCTCATTGGGCTTAGGAAATTGTGCCTCATTGGAATGCATAATGTCAGTCAGCAGCCTGGAAACATTGCCCTTGAGCTCTGTGAACGACCATTAAGTAACAGCCACACAACCCTTTGTATGAATACATTCATGGGCTCCATCCAATTTACCTGCAAGGATAGAACAATACTTTAGCTCGTATGATGTTACAACAAGTCTCAAAATCCAGTGGAGCCCTCTAAATAAGACTCAATGAAGTTAGAACACCTCAGTATACAGACATCTTTTGTCCCACAAGAGTGCAGAGGTCAGCTACAGTCTGTATAAAATACAAGTATTCTGAGCCTCACCATACAAAATCTGGGGCAGTTGTCACCACACTTCTGGTAGCCATCACACAGCTCTGTGACAGTGCTCTGTAATGACCATCAATTATCAGCCACATGCAATCCCTTTGCATGGCAACGAAGCCTCAAATACACTGCCTTTACCCAATTTTCACTACTTTCAAAGCTTCATAACTCCAAACTTAGGGGGGTTGTCACCCCGGGAAAGTGAAGTTTAAGAAACTCCCAGTGCTGTTCTATCTAGCTGAAAAAACTTTGTATATAAATACGCTCGCGTTTTGATGCAAACGGCCTCCAAAGTTACCTACTTATTCGATTTCGCCGTAAGTATCTGCGTTTGACTTACCCCTGCTCCGTCTAGCAGTGGTTTGAGAGCTTCAGAAGCCGTATATACATTTACAAATCCTTGTTTTCCACGTTCCACCTCTTAAATCAGACAGCTGTAGCTTTTCCAGGGAGTCCGAGCTGCTTGAATATCACTTCCAAACGGTCACGGACATCTTGGTCAATAGCTGTGATGACGTCATCACGTTGCGCGTGCATAATTAATCGTGGCCAACCTCCTCTGCTCCTACCTAGTCTCATCCCCAGACCCCACCCCCAAAGAGGAAAAGTGTCTGGTGACTTTGGGCTCAACGCTCGGTCGCGATGACGTCATCAATCAGGACACCTCATTCAGGATACCTCATCAAATTAAACCCATGCATTGCAATTGCCTCCATCTCTCTCTCCCCTGCCCAGACTGTATACCCCTACTCACTCAACATCACTCATATATTAGTGGGGTTTCTGGATCCCTCGGCACACACCAAATAATAATTTATATCAATAAAAAATAAACACAATTTAGCTAAAAACAGTTACTATCTTCAGGTGTATTAATTTACCATAAAATTTTAGTCTGCAGAAAAGATAAATGATATACACATTACACTGGGTCCAATACTGTGAAAAAGGCTCTGCTGAGCTAAAATGACAGTTATGTATGCTATCTGCAATGTATGGTAAATCAGAGATTTGGTACACTGGATGGCGCCGACACACCCATTAAATAACGGCTCCAAATTCGGGAATGCGGCAGCTATAAGCATGCAACAATCATAACATGCATAACCCCTTTTAGCATTTACAGATATAGGAATATGGTGTTACGCATGTTATGATTGTTGCATGCCCTCATTCTCTGCATGCATATGCATACTGCACTTTGACTATGCTTTTTGGCACTTCGATCCCTGCATCCTTCAACATTTTAGTGAAAATGGTTTACACTTGTTTCACTGGATTTTACTGTGTGTATAATAGCAACATGTATGAACCTAGTGACTTTTGTACAGAGCTTTACCTTCCTTGCATACCTATAAGCCAGATAACTAACTGATTTTCGTGAAGGAATTAGAGCAATTACTAACCCCAGTTTCACGGTAGGCCGTTTGAACTGAATAAGAAAGAAGAAGATGCAATGAACAATTGGCGTTTTTACAATTTCCAAGAATTACTGTAGCTGTATATTTCGTAGTCGTCGCACCCGGGGGGTCAGGAGGGCCATGGCCTCCCCACTTTTTTGTCCTTAGAATAGGCGTGGTCAGGTATTTAGCGCTGTCGATCTATATCGCGATCGCATTGTTGTACTTGGGTACGGTTTCAAGTGTGGCCGACGGTCTTGCGCTACGTGTTGCTACATAGGGGCATGCCCATAATACATATGTACATGGATCACATGCAAGAGTAAAACAGTACAATATATAATCAGCAGCGTTGCGCATTCGCGCGCGCGCGCGCACGTATAAAGACTGAAGATATGCGTTAAGAGTTGTGTCAAGGGCGTGGCCGAAATTTTTTCGCGTGGCGCGCGCGCCCCCACTCTAAAGCTTCCGACGCCTATGTACTTTATACGGTATTATAGTGTATTATACTGTAGCATTCGCAGAACATGTTTATCTTGACATTTGGGAGTTCTGAGCTGTTACTTTGTTAAGGTTAATGGGCATGTTGGTGCCATCCCTACATATAGTCATGATACTGCACTTGTTTCTCTACTTTTGGCTACATCCTTCAACATTTCAATGGGAATGTTTTGACATTTGTATATACAGCAACCAACCAGGCCCTGTGTGTGCGTGTGTGTGTGTGTGTGTGTGTGTGTGTGTGTGTGTGTGTGTGTGTGTGTGTGTGCGTGCGTGCGTGCGTGCGTGCGTGCGTGCGTGTGTGTGTGTGTGTGTGTGTGTGTGTGTGTGTGTGTGTAAAGCATACTCATTTGATGATGGAAGGCCAAATTAAAGTGTTTCTCAATTTGAGAGGCCAGAACATTGAGCTCACAGCGTCTCAAACACTGTGCCAGTTTTGTCCAGGAATAGTCCACATCTTCTTGCATCCATTGTCTGTATATCTCACGAACTGCTTCTACTTGGTTATTCCTTACTGATGTTGCAATATTGTCTACTTTTGAACCATTTCTATCACTCAGTAAGATAGTTCCTATATCTTTGAATCGATGAGCACTGTCTTCAATGATTTTGATAGGATGATCAGCATCTGTTATAAGACTTTGCAAATTTTCTATAGATGGCCTGTCGAATATCGGGGAAACAGGTTGTATATTTGCATAAGCATCTTTGTCTGTGTAGCAATAAATAATAGGTGATTGCAGTGCATTTTCGGCGAGCAGAACTGACATATAACATTACAGTATGTAGTGTGGTAGGTCAAATACACTGCTACAATGATATGCGCAAAATTACAATTAAATACTTTCATTTGGAACAGCTTCTTAGTGCCGTTAGCCAACAGAATCTTCGTAGAACCTTTCTATACGAGTAGCACAGTTCATTAAAATGTTAGATGATGTAGGGATGACAGTGCTATATAAAGAAACAAGGGTGCTGTATGCAGACAAAGGCAAGGATATACGGCATGAGAAACAAGGTGCAGTATGAAGCAAAGGCAGAGGATAATGGCATCAACAATAATGACATGCGTAACCTTATAATAAAAGATGTAGGGAGGGGTTATTATTGTTGGATGCCATTATCCTCTGTCTTTGCTTCATACTGCACCTTGTTAATCATGCCTTTGTCTGCCCTTGTTTCTATATAGTCTATTTAGTTTTTAGCACTGTCATGTTTTTACTCTTGTTCCACTGTTTTTTCATTGTACACCCCTTGCAAGTGCTGGCCTGTGTGAGCCCCACCCTTTATGCTGCTTGTGGTCATGTGAAACCACACGTGCATAATGAGGAAATGGCATTTGACTATACTGGAAGTACTAGCGCTACTCGTCCAGAAAGGTTCTACAAAGATTCTGTTGGCCAAAGGCACTGCACATGGGAATAAGAAGCTATTCCAAATGAAGATACGTAAGTGTACCAATTCTGTGCTAGGCAGTTGGAACTGAAGAAGATGGAGAAATCCAGGTTTTAGCAATTTTGTGCATGTCATATTGTAGCGGTGTGTTTTACCTACTTTGATAATTTCATCATGTATAGAAATCGTAGACCATGTTATGTGTCTATAAAAAGCTTATAAATCCAGCATTTCTGAGTTCTGAGCTTTTGCCATCCCTATATAGAGAATCTACCGACTGTCTGACATCAGTCTGTTGTCATGACTAAGTGAGCTTGTTCCAATTGTCAATAATGCTATGGTCTATCCCCACTGCGGGACACAGGCTGCTATAAACATACACAGGCCATACATACGTATCAGAGGTTCCTACAAAATTTTATGTATGAGGGAACAAACAACATAGCCTAGGTATATTGTAGGTGTCCCTGTCTCGCTTTCACTTCTTTTATGTAGTACCTTGTATTAACCCTAAGTTAGCATGCACAGCGAGGGTTACTGTACTTGATCTGTGTACATGTGTATGCCCTATTTCTCAGACACGGTAAGCTTATATGTTTTAATGAAGGTACCAAAGCTTCGGGGCAACACGGAGCAGACTTTTATCATTCAAAAGTTATGGCATCAGTTGCTTATCCGTGACATATCCTATGAAGGTAGCTATTGCGGCAACTTACACTTTTTCTACTGCATAGACTTCTGAAGGTCTTAAAAAGACTAACAATAGGCTAAAACTCAACCTGGAATACGACTCGAAGTAAGGCAACGAGCTTCTTTCTCTTTAGTATCAGTTACATGTAATTAGAATGCGTTTCAATAGCAAGTGCACTTTCAAGGATTCGTGCATATATAGACACGTTATATTATATATGCCGAGGGATTAGCACTTCAGTGCTTTTCATTGACCATGTTGTGAGAGGAGACTAGATCATTTAAAGCCTTATTCAGTGCTACTCCATCTTACTTCTTGGATGGTCCAACAAAAACTGAAACTGGACTGGGCCCGTCATCCCAGTTACTTCTAACCAGAAAATACACGACACTGCAGACTCAGATGGTGAAAGAGTAAATTTGACACGAGGAGGATAGTCATATATGGGTAAATCTGGCTTTGCATAATCAACAGTTTCTTGCGTCAACTAAATGAGAGAAGATACACATACTCCTAATCAGGGATTTAGTAGTATGGCACACAAAAATCAAAACACATTACGGCAATTTTCCTATAGCTTGTAACACCAATGCTTATTATTGTTGCCTGCCATGCATTTATTATTATTGTCTTGTTTTGGCACTACCATCCCTACATCCCTTAACATTTGTTTTTACTCTTGTATAATGTGTGCATGCATGGTGTGTGTGTGTGTGTGTGTGTGTGTGTGTGTGTGTGTGTGTGTGTGTGTGTGTGTGTGTGTGTGTGTGTGTGTGTGTGTGTGTGTGCACATAATTCCTTTTATGTTCCACGCACATAAACATACACATGTATACACTTCCCTCATCTATCCTCTAGCCATGCTTACTCAATACTTAGCTGCCAATGATTATATCTTTCTCGTATGTATTTCATCAGTACACATAACTCACATTGCATGGTAAACGGTTTGGTACTATTCTCCACCCTTCAAGATTTGATGGATATTGTATCACAGCAACTCCAGTATCACTTTGAAAAGAGTTAAATTCACTATCATTTGTAAGTGGTACCTTCCATTCATTTTCCAGTGCTCTTCGAAAATTCTACAGCAAAAGCAATACCGTATGTTTCCCTCCATGTAACCTGTGCAGAATCTGAATTCTTAGTGTAAAATATGCTAGCATTGCTTGTGTTAAACTACCTATGGCTGTTGTAAATAGCACAGTTTCGATCTGCAAATTTATATACAATGTCATACATACATTGTGCATGTTTTACACTAACCAGATTCTGCACAAGTTATATACATGCAACATATATAGCTCTAACTCTTGCATGGCTTATGAACTTCGAATCAATGATGAGCTTCATTAAAGTGAACACTTTGAAAGTGAAATTATCATTACTATGAACAGCCCAGGTATCCCATGCTGTGGATCTAACATAGTTTTGGGCAAGGGGGGCAATTAACTCCCCCCCCCCAAGCTAGGCCTCAATCAATAATCAGACTCCATAGTTCCCCCCTAATTTTTTCCTACATTCCCTGCATATTGTCAGTATGAAATTATAGGGTGGTCACTAAGTGAGGTTTCACTGTACTACTTACCTCTATAAAGACCTTTTCATCCACAGAGACAGCAATGGCAGAAGCATATCCATTATTTGTCAGTGCACGACTGTGCAGCACAATATAGCGATTTCCTAATGATATTCATAAAAGTATAATTGATCAACTAAACAACAGTGCATCTTTAGGCTTACGTATTTGGCAACTCTGTTTAGCTCCTTTGGCGGCTACCTCATCCTCATTCTCCTCTTCCTTCCATGCTATGAATGTACGTACACCTGTACGTATGCCTTCTGCTACAAAGCAGAAGTGTTGCAGGGAAATTGTCCCACACTTATCACCTGTTTGAAATTCTCCACCCTTAACCATTCCAAACTGATACACTTCCTTCCCATCAACCCTAACAGGAGAAGATTTTGCACTGAAAAAAGTCATGTTGTCAGCTTGTTGCTTGGTTTGCACGTCTCCATAGTGCTCGAGTGTTAATTTTCCTTTTTTCTTTAAATGTGTATTTGTGGAGATGTGGTACACAGCACTGAGTGGCTCATACCCCTCAGGATATTGGAATGAACCAAATAGACATGGACGAATGGTTACAGTTATGTATTCTCCAGGTGGGACTGCACCTGATGGGATGTCAAGAGTTATTCCAAGGTCTGGGGGTGAAATGGTGACTTGTTTGGAGCTCACGACATATTTTAGTGGCTTTCCTAGGAAACAGACACCAGGAAACTTATTATCACAGTAGAGATGTGGTTGAATGCGGGCAGGGTGCACAGTCGTCAGCTGGAAGTGGGATATAGTCATACATGCAGTTACCATTAATCATACACTGGGAAATTCATGACTAAGAGTGCTGACTTTTGGCCTCAGTATCTCTTGCTCAGAGTCTCTCTGTTGCAGAGTCTTCTGGAGATCAGCCACTTGAGCCTCACTGAATTGCAGCTGCCTCTGCAAATCATTAATCTCCTTTCTGCTGGACTGCAGCTGCTTTTGTAGATCACAAATCTCTCTCCTGTAAGACTGCTCCTGTACAGTGATATATTATAAGAGTCACTCTTGTCTCTCATAAGTTATAGCCTGTTGCTGTGTTTGCCACATTTATAGTAGTGGTTTATAAAAGCTATATGCACTGTGGTAAGTGAACAGGAAGCGGGTTGTATCTGCATACAGCACAGGTCATGAACCTTGAGAGTCAATGCTAATTGACAAAATGACCTAGTTAACTGTGTAAACTGTCTGATAATCACATAGCAACGTTGCTATAAATCACCCTACAGGGCTGAGGGGAAACGGCATGGAAACAGCTACATCCCTTATTACAAAAATACCTGTTGTGTCAGTTGTCTCAGTTGCTGCTGTGTCTGAGCTAGCTCACTGTCTTTGGCCTGCACTACCTCAGTCTCCTACAATCATGAAGACGTCTTGTCACACAACACAATACTACATGTAACTACACACTCACTGCTGGTCTCAGTTGCTGAGTTACCTCCCTATCTTTGGCCTGCTCTAACTCAGGTTTCAAACTCTCCTGCAGTCAGAAGGACCTCTAGTCACAAGGCACACACTATAGGCACACTATAACTCAAGACTCACTTGATGTCTCAGTTGCTGCTGTTGAGGTAGCTCTGTGTCCTTGGTCTCAGTTTCCTGTAGCCAGAAGGACATTTATTATAAACAACACACACTAAAATCTCTACATTGACATAACTCACCAACTTTCTGAGTTGCTGCGGTATGTGAGCTAGCTCCCTATCCTTGGACTGCACTAACAAATCTTGCTCAGTCTCCTGCAGTCAGAAGGACCTCTAGTCACAACACACACTACAATATCATGTATAATGCTGTACTTGAGCTAGCGCCTTATGCACTAACAAATCTTTCTCAGTCTCCTGCAGTAAGGAGGACCTCCAGTTAGCTACGTACAACACACACTATATAACTATAGTGTCAATACTCACTTGCTGTCTTAATTGCTGCTGTACATGAGCTAGCTCCTTGTCTTTGGCCTGCACTAACTCATCTTTCTCAGTCTCCTGCAGTCAGAAGGACAGTCAGTTACAACACACATTATAATGTTGCGTACAGTCTAGACTTACCTTCTGTCTCAGTTGCTGCAGTACTTGAGCTAGCTCCCTGTCTTTAGCCTGTAGTAACTCATTTTTCTTAGTCTCCTGCAGTCAGAAGGATTGCTAGACTACAATGCCTTGTATAACTACCTCCATACAATCAAGACTCACTTGCTGTCTTAGTTGATGCAATACATGAGCTAGTTTCCTGTCCTTGGCCTGCACTAACTCATCTTTCTCAGTCTCCTGCAGTCAGAAAGACCTCTAGATACACAACACATCACAACATTGTTTATTAAAACTCACCAGCTGTCTCAGTTGCTCCTGTACTCGAGCTAGCTTCTTGTCCTTGGCCAGAACTAACTCATTTTTCTCAGTCTCCTGATTACAACACATATTATAACATTGCTTATGACAACCACAGATAAGATTCACCTGCTGTCTTAGTTGCTGCAACACATGAGCTAGCTTTCTATCCTTGGACTGCACTAACTCATGTTTCTCAGCCTCCTGCAGTCAGAAGGACCTCTTAAATTAGTCACAATACACACTACAGTAAAACTCCCACAGACAAGACTCACATGCCGTCTAAGTCGCTGCAATAGGTGAGCTAGCTCCCTGTCCTTGGCCTGCAGTTTCTCAATCTCCTGTAGTCAGAAGGGCCTCTATTATAGTTATGACACACATTACATATTACTACACAGTCAAGACTCACCTGCTGTTTCAGTTGCTGCTGTACTTGAGCTAGCTCCCTGTCCTTGGCCTGCACTAATTCATCTTTCTCTGTCTCCTGCAGTCAAAAGGACCATCAGTCACAACACACACTACAATATTGTACTTCAGACAAGACTCACATGCTTTCTTAGTCGCTGCAATAGGTGAGCTACCTCCCTGTCCTTGGCCTGCAATTTCTTAATCTCCTGTAGTCAGAAGGGCCTCTAGTATTAGTTGTTGCATGGGCCCGAGTGCCACACAGGCCCTCGGGCTGTACATCATAACTGTGCCAACATATCCTGTGTGAGCACGAAGGCCCATGCAACAACTAATTTGTTGCCATTTCTATGGTTTCTCAGCCACTAACCACTCCCTTACTAGCCTTATGTAATTAGTGACGTAATAAGTGTGCCACATATGATATGTTGGCACACTTTAGCCTTTGATCTGTTACTCTACCAGTCAACAATTATAGTTATGACGCACATTATATATATCTACACAGTCAAGACTCACCTGCTGTTTCAGTTGCTGCTGTACTTGAGCTAGCTCCCTGTCCTTGGCCCACAGTAACTCATCTTTCTCAGCCTCCTGCAGTCAGAAGGACCTTCAGTCACAACACACACTACAATATTGCATAAAAAACCACTGCAGACAAGACTCACATGCTGTCTAAGTTGCTGCAATAGGTGAGCTAGCTCCCTGTCCTTGGCCTGCAGTTTCTCAATCTCCTGTAGTCAGAAGGGCCTCTATTATAGTTATGACACACATTATTGGAGCGGAGCGAGCTGGTCTGAATTGGCGATTTTCTGTGACAGGCACTTTACATACCGTAATGTAGTACATGTTTCTAATTCTACGTGCACACTCCTGCTCGCCAACAATGTGTAGCATTCAACTAGTATGTAACTATATACACAGTCAAAACTCACCTGCTGTCTCAGTTGCTGCTGTACTTGAGCTAGCTCCCTGTCCTTGGCCTGCACTAACTCATCTTTCTCAGTCTCCTGCAGTCAGAAGGACCTCTAGTCACAACACACAGACAGGATTTAGAGGAAGGGGATGCCTAGCGCTTTGGAAATTTCGACTGGAAGCCACACCTCTTTATAATGTGCTGCCTGTACACGACTATTTATACGTCGGTTTGCTTGCAAATATCAAGAGATAAACACTTACAGAGTGCTCTGAGTCCGCTAAATCTTCAGGTAAGATGTAAACGTGATGTACAGTCCTAGACCTATAGCATCAGGCCTAAAGGGGGTGCTCAACCACCTCCCTGTCTATGCCACTGCACACTACAATGTCCTACAGTTATAACTCACCAGCTGTCTCAGTTGCTGCAGTACTTGAGGTAGGTCCCTGTCCTTGGTATGCACTAACACATCTTTCTCAGTCTCCTGCAGTCAGGATGTCTATTCGCAATATATACCTGTGTATAATTAGTCAAGACTCACCTGCTGTCTCAGTTTTTGCTGTATTTGAGCTAGTTCCTTGTTCTTGGTTTGCACTAATTCAGTCTTCTGCAGTCAGAATGATCTCTAATCATAACACACACTAAAATTTCATAGTCAAGACTCACTTGCTGTTTCAGTTGCTGTTGTATGTCTGTGCCCTTGGCCTGCACTAACTCATCTTTTTCATTCTTCTGCAGTCAGAAGGAGGTCTAGTCATAACACACACTACAAAGTCCTATAATTATGTAGTCAAGATTCACTTGCTGTTTCAGTTGCTGCTGTATATCATCTTTTTCAGACTTCTGCAGTCAGAAGGACCTCTAGTCATAACACACACTACAATGGTCTGTATAACTATACACCATCAAGACTCACTTGCTTTCTCAGCGGCTGCTGTACTTGAGCTAGTTTCTCCTTATCTTGTAATGACTTGCTACTCTCAGCCTCCTGTAGTCAGAAGAACTTCTAGTCACAACAAGCTCTACATAACCCCACAATTCCTATATTATACGTACACTCACTTTAGATTGTGATTGCTGACTACTTGCTGTGGTTTGTTGTACTGTTAAAAAAGGTAAGTATATGCATGAGGACATTGAGAAGAAAAAAGAAACAGAAGACAGTGTATCGGTTCTCCTGAATAGTCAATGTGTAAAGAGTTATTCATGGGAAGACTCTACATTTCATACAGCTATAGGCTAGAAACATGGAATTAGTTTTAACTATGTAATTGTGCTAAAGCACTGATATTTTTGCTTTGGTTTTGAATGCCTTTTGAACCATTCCCACTCAACCCCCATCCAAGCATGTTGCCACATTGTACATGTGTACAGAGTGTGGGTTCTCAAGCAATGGTGACCAGCTAAGCTTTGTTGTAAACTATACCAATAAAATACATGGTCTGCCAGGAAGCTTACAGAGAACAGAAGCTGTTTGTAAAATTTCATCCCTTTTCTGCTTAAGAACATCAAACTTTGCTGGACCAATTGCAGCCCCTGGTTTCAGGTATTCATTCTGGATTTGATTCAAATCTGGCATAACATCAGCACGGGTTGCTGCCTGCACCGATTCTCTGAATTTCTTCGGGATATTATATTCATCAACAAGTCTCTTCCATACAGACTCACACTGGCTCCTCGACTCGGAGTAGTTCTCAACAACATAAGAGTATAGTTCACCTCCAACAACTGCATTGCTCTCATCATACTCGGCCAGCCTTTGCTGAAAATTGTCTAATACTGGTCGTCGAGAAATTACGAGACAGAATGGATCCAGTTCAAGCAGCCTTTCTTCCAGCTTGGCTTGTACGCTGTCTGCATACTCTTTGTGTTTTTCCATTAACTCCTTTTCTTCCTGGGGTAAATTGTTAGCAACAAATCCATTCATCTCGTTTTTATACTCCGCAAGGAGGTCATCTGTAATCTCACTGCATCGTTCTTGCACTAGGGCCATCCAACCTTTCTGAAAATCTGGCAGACTATCTAAATTTATAATCTCCACAAAAGTCGACACCAATTCAGTTAGAGCCACACCATTAATACAAGCCCTACCATCGATACTCCTCTTACAACATATGCTCTCTTTGATGTACTCCAATACATTCGATAACTCGTGACAAAATTTTGGACGAAGCCGTTCTTGTTGACGAAAGATATTATGCAATACATCAGGAACATTAGAAGGCTGGCAAAGTGTCCTACATTCAAGTGAGCTAAAAAAATTGCATATCATCTTTGCCGCTTCAAAGCTCTGTTTCTCATCTTTTGTGCTAAAAACACACGTATGCAAATACTCAGTTGGTTCAAGTGGGTTCCCACCCTTGTCTGTCATTTGGAGATGTACATCACGCAAAAGCCAAAGAAAATGGGGGAAAAAGCGCTTCGAAACTTGCAATACACCCTTTTTTGTCACACGACCGAGAACAGATGACGAAATAAGACAACAAATTCCCAATCTTTCAACATCAACATCATTTGGTAACCTCTTCGAATTGTAGATGAAGTACGAGCTCAGGAGTGCTGTGACAGACATGAGCTTATTTGAGACTACTTCTGTCAAACTAGTAGAATCGATCCCCTGGGTGTCGACAAGTAGCACACTGTAGTCTTCACCTTCCAGGATTGCGGTCGAGATCCACAGACCAATAGTACAGAGTTTCAGGGTATGTCCAACTTTGAAAAATTCGTCTCCGAGAAGACGAGACAGGAAATACGATTTTCCAGAGCGATAGGGACCACAGATGGAGAGCAGGGCGAGGGGCTTGTCTATAGTGCGGAGAAACTCAACGGCCTCTTCAACGATTACTAGTTTTAGGTCTTTGGGTGGAGGTTCGCGAGGGATTACTTTACCACTTTCGGAGACCCACACGTGAGAGCTGGGGAGTACGAGTGGAATAGAAGGTGGAGATGTCATTCCAGGGACTTGCAAGTAGCGCAGGGAAAAGGGACGCTTCACGTTCTTCGCCATTTTTTCGCTCGTCGCGCGGGGCGCGCAATCATTATTTGCGCGGCGGCGCAGCGAACACAAAGATTGCGCCCACGCACGTTACAGTACGTATGCATGATTTGTCGAGGTTGACAATCATGATGCATGTATATATACAAACGGTCATATATAGTGCAAATGAAATACTATACAATGTAATTGCGCTTTTTGCGAGGAAGCTTAGAAGCTGTTTGCAAATATTCATCACTTTTCTTCTTAGGAACATCAATTTTTGCAAGCTGCTGTGTCTGAGCTAGATCCCTGTCCTTGGCCTGCACTAACTCAGTGTCCTGTAGTCAAAAGGATGTCTAGTACAATTATATCAACATTACATAGATTATGACTCACCTGCTGTCTCACTTCCTGTGCTTGAGCTAGCTCACTCTCCTTGGCTTGCACTAACTCAGCTTTCTCAGTCTCCTGCAGTCAAAAGGACTTCTAGTCACTACATAACTACACAGTTACTACACTCACTTTAGATTTTGATGGCCTAGAAAGAGTATTTGCTACATCTTGTTGCATGGCTAGAAGGGTAAGTAAGGGTATGCATGGTGAGAAAAAAGTGAGAAAAGACAACAGAGTAGCTATCAGTATTCACGTATAACCAATGTAAGTTTAACAGCATAGGTGTATCATAGCCTCAAATATTGGGGGTGGGTTGCCAAGAAACTTACAAAGAGTTGAAGCTGTTTGTAAGTATTCGTCACTTTTCTTTCTAAGAACATCAAACTTTGCTGGGCCAATCGCAGCCCCAGATTGCTGGTATTCATTCTGGATTTGATTCAAGTCTGGCATAGTATCAGGAGAGGTTGCTGCCTGCACTGATTCTCCAAATTTCTTTTGAGTATCATATTTATCAACAAGTCTCTTCCATGCAGATTCACACTGGCTCTTCGACTCGGAGTAGTTTGCAACAGCATAAGAATAGAGTGCACCTCCAACAACTGCATTGCTCTCATCATACTCAGCCAGCCTTTGCTTAAAATTGTCTAATACTGGTCGTCGAGAAATTACGAGACAGAATGGATCCAGTTCAAGCAACCTTTCTTCCAGCTTGGCTTGTACGGTGTCGGCATACTCTTTGTGTTTTTCCATTAACTCCTTTTCTTCCTGGGGTAAATTGTTGGCAACAAATCCATTCATCTCGTTTTTATACTCCGCAAGTAGGTCATCTGTAATCTCATTGCACTGTTCTTGCACTACTGCCATCCAACCTTTCTGAAAATCTGGCAGACTATCTGAATTTATAATCTGCACAAAAGTCGACACCAATTCAGTTAGAGCCACACCATTAATACAAGCACTACCATCGATACTCCTCTTACAACATATGCTCTCTTTGATGTACTCCAATACATTCGATAACTCGTGACTAAATTTTGGACGAAGCCTTTCTTGTTGATGAAAGATATTATGCAATATATCAGGAACATTAGAAGGCTGGCAAAGTGTCCTACATTCAAGTGAGCTAAAAAAATTGCATATCAGCTTTGCTGCTTCAAAGCTCTGTTTCTCATCTTTTGTGCTAAAAACACACCTATGCAAATACTCAGTTGGTTCAAGTGGGTTCCCACCCTTGTCTGTCATTTGGAGATGTACATCACGCAAAAGCCAAAGAAAATGGGGGAAAAAGCGCTTCGAAACTTGCAATACACCCTTTTTTGTCACACAACCGAGAACAGACGACGAAATAAGACAACAAACTCTCAATTTTTCAACATCAACACTATTTGGGATCCTCTTTGAGTTGTAGATGAAGTAAGAGCTCAGGAGTGCTGTGATGGACATGAGCTTATTTCCGACTACTTCTGTAGAATTAGTAGAATCGATCCCCTGGGTGTCGACAAGTAGCACACTGTAGTCTTCACCTTCCAGGATTGCGGTTGAGATCCACAGACCAATAGTACACGCTTTCATGGTGTGTCCAACTTTGAAAAATTCGTCTCCGAGAAGACGCGACAGGAAATACGATTTTCCTGAGCGACAGGGACCACAGATGGAGAGCACGGCGAGGGGCTTGTCTATAGTGCGGAGAAACTCAACGGCCTCTTCAACGATTACCAGTTTTAGGGGGTCAGTTGGAGTCGATTCGCGAGGGATCACTTTACCAGTTTTAGGATCCCACACGTGAGAGCTGGGGAGTATGAGGGGAATGGAAGGTGGAGACGTCCTTCCCGGGACATGAAGGTAACGCAGGGACAAGGGACGCTTCTCGTTCTTTGAGGCCATTTCTGGATCCCGCATAAATCAATTTTTGCTCGCTCGGCGCGCGCGCGTGCGCTCATCAACCTGAACCCGACGAACACGTGAGTGTAAAACATGCGTTGTACAAATTACAATACCTACAAAATATTTGAACATTAGTCATCTTCTTCTGGAGTAAGATCACCCCAACTGTCTCTTTGATTCTCAAGTTGATTCATCAGACAAATTCCTTTAAGCGGTCCTGAAACTAGAGGAAAAGCGACTGCAGTAACAGGAGTCAGTAGTATAGTTGATGTGATGGCAGAAACAGCTTTAACCAGTGACACATCTCTTCCCCTGTTATGTTCACGAATGAAATAATTCACAGCTGAAACCACAGGAAAAGCGGCACCAATTAAACCCACTGCAACTTCTTTTTTTTCACTGACTGTAGTTGTAGCACTTTGACATATTCCTGGTCCTTTCATTAGATTGCTAGCAGCCACCACGTGAAAGTCGTAGTCTGCCTTGTCCAAAAGATTGGTGATTAAAGCCTTTGTCTTGGACGTCTCCTTAACTGTTACCCACTCCCCGCCATTCATGCACATTTGAACGTGATACATGTCTACTGCTTGTGGATTTATGACAGGAGGGTCCCAACTCAGTTTCACCATGTTGTGGTCAACACCAATCACCTCTAAACTGGAAGGTTTCCCTGGAAGCTTGTGTAATATTGAGCTCATATGCATGATTTCGTTGTGCCCTATGTTAAAAACATCGCATTTTGCTGGACCAACTGCCTTGCTCTTGTATTCCTCCTCGACTTTGCTCACATCGTGAGTGATATCAACGGCAGTTGAAGTCTGTATCGAATCATGAAACTTCTTATGGATACCACAATCATGAACGACTTTCTTCCACAACGCCTCGCATTCAGTTCTTGATACATCATAGTTCTCCATAGCAAAGGGGTAAAATGTGCCTCCAACAATAGCACCACTCTCATCATACTGACATAGACTCTGCTCAAAGGACTCCACAATAGACTCACTTGAGACTGTGAGTGAGAAGGGATCCTCTTCAAGCAGTTTACTAGCAAGCACTCTTTTTTTCTTATCCGCCACGACTTTGTGAATTCGAAGCAGCTCTTCTTCCTCCATTGGCAAATTTCCACACAGGGAATCTCTCATAAACTGTTCGTATTCATGTACAAGCTCATCTGCAATTTCACTGCATCTCATTTGCACTTGGGCCATCCAACCCTGCTGAAAATCAGGCAAGTCATCGGAGTTGAGAGCATTTACGAAAGTAGATACCAGCTCAGTAAAAGCATGACCACTGATACAGGCAATGCCATCCATATATTTCTTAAGGCAAACCCGCTCTTTGATGGATTCCAATATCTTTGACAATTCACGACTAAATTTTGGACGGAGATTTTCTTGTTGACGAAAAATGTCTTTTAATACAGGCGGTTGTGCCGAAGGAAGGGAGAGTGTCTGGCATTCCAGGGAGCGGAAAAAACTGTCTATCAGTTTCCCTGCATGATCACTTGGTGGCTGTACATCATCTGAACTCAATTTAAACACACATTTATGCAGATACTCGGTTGGCTCAAGAGGTGTACCATCTTCATCCGTGATATCAAGGTGTACATCGCGCAATAGCCACAAAAAGTGGGGATAAAAGCAATCTCCTACATGCGAAAGCTCTTTCTTCGTCACTCGACATAGAACAGCTGATGAAAGCAGACAGCATGTTCTCAATTTTTCAACGTCGTCATTCTTTGGAACCCTCTTTGAATTGTATATAAGGTAGGAGCTTAGAAGTGCCGTGAGAGACATGAGTTTTGAAGCAACACACTCTGTTGAACTAGTTGAATCAATGCCCTGTGTGTCAACAAGCAATATGGCATAATCTTCACATTCTAACACGGCGGTTGAGATCCACAGCCCAAGAGTACACGCCCTTAGAGTGTGCCCAACTCTAAAAACTTCCTGAAACTGGTCTCCCAGGAGTCGTGACAAGAAATACGACTTTCCCGAGCGAAACGGGCCACATATAGACAGAACGGCGAGAGGCTTGTCGACAGAAAGAAGTAGTTTCACAGCCTCTTCGACAATAACGAGCTTTACGTTCTTTAATAAGGAACATTTGGGGGGTGCATCCGGCTGTGCTTCCTCGTCGGTATAATCTGGCGGGGCCCATACTTTTGTCACCTTACCGCTTTCGGCATCCCACTTGTGCGTACTGGGGAGGATGAGAGGGAGGGAGAGAGCCGTCTTCTCGAGTGGTTTGAGGAAGCGTATTGTAAATTGGGAGCGCGCCTTCTCCGCCGTCGCCATTATTCGGTGTGTTTCTACGCATGCGCATGAGGTTTCAACCCGATGTTAGGCTCCCTCGATTGCTCCTTTCTTGTTTTATCTCTGTCTCTCCTGATACCTCGGGGGGAAGAAACATGGACGAGAGGGATCGTCACTCCACAGGTATCTGAGCGAGAATCACCCCAGAATGAACTCGCCGCACCTTTATACCCTTACCAGTTTGCCGAAGACCACTTCGTATCTTCAGTACGGGAGTCCGTGAAGAGACTTTCCTCAGAACACAGGCCGCTCCTAGTTCACACTAGAGTTGAGGTGAGCAGCATATGACCATGTAGGACCTGCTAATAGTGGCCAAGGTTTGTTTCCATGAGAGTGGGCGTGGCTCACTACGCTATAAAGCGTATGGACTGTCTACCCTTTCCTACAGAACGACACTTTGGTACTATTGAGGCAGGGAGCAGATAACATCACTACTACTCTGTATACTCCACTCTACACTAGTCTACAGGTAGTAGTCCAGTAACAAGTACATAATATGTACGTCATAGGAACCTCTTCTATCATGGCCTTATAAGTACATTTACTCAAGTCCCTTACCTCCTAGTCAGCTGCAGTGACACTTAATCAAAGCATTCTGCATGACTGGAGACTTTCCGTTGTACCGGTCATCTCCCTGGATAACATTAATGTCCATAGTCATCTCTCATTTCATCACTTCACACTGTATAACTATGCAGGCGGTGTCCCACCTCCCTGTGTCTGTTGCTGCTATTGTAGCACCTGACATCGTACAGGCTGTGGAGAAAGGAGAGACGACATCACTGAGTCTAATTACTCTTGCCGCTTTGAATAAGACACTTGAAGTTCTGCATAAAGTTAAAAATGTGATATTGTCAGATGAAGATAATTTGTTCAGTCAACAGCAGGTAAGTTTAAGAAGATATTATTACACTAACAAGACCACTGAATATTATATCAGCCTACCTTGATACATAGATAGGTGTAAAGGTTGAGATGTATACGCTTTCTCTTACATATTTCAGAAATCCCGTCAAATTTCAATCTTGGACATTACAGAACAATTTGTAGTCTCTCTATTAAATTCTGGCACTGTGCAACCATCACTAACACTTCTAGATGAGTTTGGAGATTCCTTGAGTGACTATCTTAGGAAAAATTCCAGGGACGCTGTTAGTGACTATTTACAATGGTGAGATGTATTGGTTAAGAGTGATGTTACTGGAAAGTGCATTTGTTTATTTTGTCACCTCTCTCCCTCCCTCCCTCCCTCCCTACCTCCCTCCCTCCCCTCCCTCCCTCCCTCCCTCCCTCCCTCCCTCCCCTCCCTCCCTCCCTTCCTCCCTCCCTCCCTCCCTCCCATCCCTCCCTCCCTCCCTCCCTCCCTCCCTCTCTCTCTCACCCACACCCACCCACACCCACACAGTTTGAACAGTACGATCACACAATTATTCAAAAGTATATCTGAAGACTTCAATCATCTTTCAGTGCTCATTGAACTTCCATCGTTTGCTGAGCCTTGCAGCTTCATTGTACAGGTATATATATATATAGTAGTACCAATGTAATCAGGACACCATGAAAAAGACTATAGGATGTTCCAAAAACTAAAACTACTTTATCGTTTCATAAAAGTAACCTTACCACTTTCTTTGGTATTTATTTACCTATGGTCTATATAGTAGTGTGGATATCATAATTGGTTATTGAGACATACTGTGTGTGTGTGTGTGCAGTAGTGGTGTATTAACTGTATGTTCCAGTACAATAGTAAGTGAGTAGTGTACACAGCACAGCTGTTATATGTCGAGGTCACCTTTATACACATTCCTAAACCTTCCAACTGTATGTTTTACCCACTGTTTACCCATACCAGTGTGATATACCTGTATTCCCTGAAGTGAGGTTACACACCCTGATAATGTGACATATTTCCTCTCCTATGCCTCTCAAATCTGGACTCAGTCCACTTTTCTTCTGCCCATCAAAGCTATAATGCTGACAACATAATAGTGGCACACCAAGGCTACACCATATGTACACTCATTCATATCTATTGATTGAAACATCAAACAAATGTGGTATTTTCTCAATTCCAGTATTATGAGAGATTACTCAACTACAAATTCCAAGTGGACACCTCTGATACAGAAAGGTACAGTATATAGTCTAATGTAATACAGTTGATCTATGTAGTAATGGAACTCCACTAAACAGGACACGGTATATGTCTATGGACTGTCCTGGGATATCACATGTCCCCTATCTGACAACTAGTTAACCCTGTCTGAGGAGCAGCCACAGCCCCTCCCCATCAGTAAAGGGGGTGGAGCCGAATGCATGGCCACCCCCTTTTGATGGGGGGGGGGAGGCTGGGCTAGCGACAAAGACTACGTGGAAGATGATATGTATATACTTATGTATGTGGTATATAGATACATATGAATCCTGAGGACAGTCCTGGATATACCTCACTAAAATGACCTTTCCTCTTGCCCAGAGATCAAATTGTCAAAAGTTAATGATGTATGTACATTCATTATTTGCACGTGGTTCATTAATAGTATTCATATAGAGGGTATTCTTGCGTGTCAACTTTTCAATCACATGATATTGCTGTGCACAATATGGGATATAGCAAAGCTGCAAGGAATTTCGTCTTTCCCAAACTGCTCCTCTGGCCTGACTGTCTGAATTATTTTTCAGTAGCTTTATCCCATCCCCTTCTACATAAATGTGCCCTTAGAGAAGCATGCAGAAAATTGTGTGCAAAGTATCAACACACACAAATAAAGCCTAAGTGGCTTGTGGAAGAATCATACGTACATGTCAGTGGTTGATAAAACTGCTTTACTATGTATATATACTCATTTCTTGCAGAATCATTCTGTCTCCAACCACTGTACAGTTGTCACCATTTTCTGACCCTTCCAATACTAGCATTAACACGCTCTCAGAAAGTACACTGACACACGTAATCACTAGAACATTCTATGGCAAATCGGACGTGTATTCATCGACACATCTCTTCATGTCTGAAGCTGCCGAGGATGTTATCTGTTCCCCAGACCTGATGCTACAGTCGTGCTATTGTTCCGCTAATCAACAGAAAGAGGAGAAGTTACCGGCAGGATTCAGCAACAGGACTGAACGTGTATATGTATCAGTAATCATATTCATGGGTACTTTGTGCATCGTGTTAGCAATTGTGGTTTTCTGCATCTTAAAGGAGGGCAAAGTTATGAGAAATGAGCGTTGGAAAAATGCATTGGAAAACACTTCAAGCAATCTTGTAGCGATCAACAGAAATGCAGAGGAAGAAGCAATTTCATCTGATGAGGAGCAAGAATATGATCAAGAAGAACTTGCCAATCTCGAGACATCTGGGTTCTTTCATCAAGCCAGGCGTAGGGGCAGAGGCAGATGGAGGGGTAAGTACAGTGTGAATTCGAAGGAAAGACGAGCTGCTTCGAGTACCACTACAAGAGAAAGACCATCAGTAACTTATTCAGAAGTGTCAATACACCAGTAGCTAGGTGATATGTCAGAATACACCAGTAAACGATACGTATGTCAATATAATTGTCAGAATACACCAGTAAACGATATGTATGCCATCTATATATATATATATATATATATCAGTACAGCAGTAAATGAATGTACGCATGCGCAGTAATGTAGATTTATGCAACAGAATTCACCATTGTTGCGAAAATCCACATATGGTTTATTAATTGTCATTTTGTACATGTGAATGCATGGTGCAAGTTTTCTAGCTATGACTTAATGTATGGTGGATTCAGCTCTAGAGCTGCTTGTCCACATGCACCATTATATTATGTCCAGCCACATAAAGCAATTGCAAGTTATGTTTGCTAATGGCATTCCGATGTCATGGTACTTTGGACCACTATGAAATGATGATGAGTATAAATTCCCTCACTCTTCCCTCACTCTTCCAGTCTGCTTATAAGCACAAATCCTTATTAGACAAATGGTATCATAAAGAGACTCCCTTAGCTTATACAGCTACACATTCAGCTGTCACAGCTGCAGTTCATGTGGGTTACCGCCAGACGTCTAGTGACTAGAAATAAAAGCAATTAACCGTGTAGTTACTTCCGGAATCACGTCCGTTAAGTGCGCATGCGCAAAGGTCGAACGACAGCGCGGACCGACCAAATCCCGACATTCAAAGCCAAGTGGCGCGATCGTGGCGCGTGAGGAAGATCAGGCGCGGTGTAGCTACACATGCCACTGGCGCCTGCATATATTATACCGTATGATCGCTTCGCACACTGATATTTTTTTACAGTAGACTTAGAGCCTGTAAGCCATGTCCAATACTGAGGCTACGAGTACGGCGAGTACGACGGGCGGTAGAGAGAGACGACAATTGACAGGAATAACTACGATTTGTAAGCAGCCATACAACGGTCAAATTCACGAAAACGTCACTTCCTACTCCGACCACTTCGTGCAGTCGGGGGACAGGGAGGAGGATTTCGACTACAAGTCCCGTAACGAGAAAACCGGCGACATTGTGGAGAATTTCTACACGCTCGTGACGGATTTTTACGAGTATGGATATGGGCGTTCGTTCCACTTTGCGCCTGTTTTCGACGGAAAGAGCTTCGAGGAGTGTATTGCAGAGTTTGAAGACGAATTAGCCAAGACTCTGAACGCTCGACCAGGGATGAAAATACTTGTAAGTTGGGGTATTTGGTGTACATGTATATATCACGTGCACCGTAGTCTTTACATGCAGTACATGTACGTGTAAATATGCAGCTGGAATTAGAAACTGAAATTGCCCCGCCCACCCCACATTATTATACTATAGATGCTAGCTCCAACCTAGCCCCTGACCTACAGTGGAACCCCTCTAATCAGGACACCCTGAAATGAGGACACCTCGATAAACAGGACACTTTTTGCTGTCCCAAATGCCATGTTTGTGTACAATTTAACCCCTGAAATCAGGACACCTCACTAATCAGGACACTTTCTTCTGTCCCAAGTGTGTCCGGATTAGAGAGGTTCCACACACTAAAAGTATATGGTTACTTTACCCCTTGAATGTTTGTGTTAGTTGCCACAACAACTTTCATAAACAACTGAAATGACTGCACAAAAGGGTTAAAATATCCCCACCGTTTTGCAGTGCACTGTGTCCTTATCCTAGCTTCGTCGCCATGCTCTCAAAAAGAAGAAGAGAGCCTGGAGACGAGGCTAGCCTTATCCCTAATGTGGCCATAGGTGAGGTTACAAAACATTGTATTATTTAAGGAGCACCCAGCAGAAGCAGCTGTGTTGCTGCTCAAATAACTGCACAGCAAGGAGCCTTTACTTATTACAAAACATGTTCACTTGCATTGTTGCTATGGATTTGCACCACTAAACCTGAGAACATTCCTAATCTGATGGAAGAAGATTGGATACTGCACAGCAATGAGCCTATACTTATTACAAAATATGTTCACTTGTTGCTAAGGACTTGTACCACAAACCCGAGAACATTCCTAACCTGATAGAAGAAGCTCTAGTAAGATGACCTGATTCACAATAAGGCCACTCCAAATCAAATTGTAGTTTCTCATAACATAGAGGAGCGGTGGGTAATACGGGCGGGCGGCACCGGAAGTACGCGGTTAATCAATACATTGTTATATACAGAGCTTCCAGTTTTTCCGTGATGGAGCCATAGATGAAACCTGGGAACCCCGCGAGAACAGTTGTGCCGCGAGGCAAGAAACTAGCATGCGAAAAGTGCAGAGTACTCGTGTGTGTGCTTTAACTAGTATTTAGAAAGTATTTGGACCACACACTACTTGCTTCTAGATCCTCTTAATTAAAAGGTCAATCGAAATCTACTGACCAGGTTTCTTGCATGTGCTTGTTTCTTTAACTGCGCATGCTCACAGTATGAGAAAATTCAGGAAGTCAACGAGCGTGCGGGCGGGAATTGAATGTAATGAGAAGCTACTAATTGATTTGGAGTGGCCTAATGTATGTAGTGAACTTGAACTACAGACTTGTAACACCAGCTATAGTAAGATGACCTCATTCACAATAATAGTATGTGGAGCATAAATGTTCGTTTCAGTGGCTCCTAATACTGCAAAACTACACATACATATCACCTTCTCCCATATGTAGGATATTGGTTGTGGTGTTGGTGGTCCGGCTCTTGAATTCGCTCGTTTCTCAGGTGCACATGTCACAGGTGTGAACCTGTGTGACTATCAACTGAAGAAGGCCAGGGAGCACCTGGAGAAGTCCGGCCTTCACGACCTGGTGGACTTTGTCAAGGTCAGTATGAAATAAAAGAAGAGATCACTTACAATGTACTAAAATTTCACCTACATGTATATACATGGATGTATGTAGCCTCCATCTCCAGGCTCTCTCCCTCGAGCGTAGTAATTGTGTGACCTTTCAGCCTGGAGATCGAGGCTATATGTATGTATGACTTCATCATCCATGAGATGCTTAGAAAGACAAGGCAAGGCAACACAACACAACAGAAAGACAGAGCAACACAACACAACTCGCCCAAGGCAGTTATTTTTCAAAGAAAAAGTAGCTGCCTCGGGTGGGACTTGAACACATGATCCTCAGCTTGCTAGGCGACGCTCTTACCAACTGAGCTACCGAGGCAGCTCAGCTGGCTGGGCTCGAATCACATATACAATACAAAGCAACCAAAGCACCTCCACCAAAGCCTCACAAACAAGATAAACAGGTGAACTCGAACTTAGCATAAAGGAGAAGCCAGCGGTAATTAAACAATATATACCATATTCATGGCATGCTGAGCCCCATTGACATAATGTATATACATGTATGACACTGAGCTCTGCCTCCATACACATACATACAACATACAGTACATGCAAAAACGTCAACAATTTAGGGTAGTGTTAGTGTGACATTAGGTAGTAGGGTAGCAGGGTAGGGGAGTAGGGTAGTAGGGTAGCAGGGTTGGGGAGTAGGGTAGTAGGGTAGTAGGGTAGCAAGGTAGGGTAGTAGGGTAGCAGGGTTGGGGAGTAGGGTAGTAGGGTAGTAGGGTAGCAAGGTAGGGTAGTAGGGTAGTAGTATGGTAGCTTTGTTGAAGTTTTTTTGCATGTACTGTATGTATGTGAGTCTAAGCCATCACAGATCAACTATGTTAATGCACTGATGAGGCCAAACTGCATGTAGCCTGAAGCAGATGATACCATCATGAATTGAGGCATGCTCTCCCATACACCTACCAAGGCCTACTACTCCCTTACATACATGTATCATTAGCCAGAAGCAAGCTTGTTTTGTGCACACATTTACACTGACACCCCCTGACACACCCACGAATGAGGTCACTGGAGATTAAAAATAGCTTGAGGCAAACACAGTACTCTAATACACAGAGATGTTTACAAAAAGAGCCAACTCTCTTGAGATATGGAGAAAACTGTTCTGCCTCTGGTGGAACTTGACCCATAACACTTGCATTTGAGACCATACTCCTACCCAGCACTTGGAATTGATCAAAGAATTACTGGATGACAACTGTATCCAATAGCAACTCTGTATATGAGAAAGAGTGGGAGGACTGACTTTTAACCGGGAGTCGTGGCTCAGTGGTTGGTGCACTGGACTTCCAGTAACTGATCCTGAGTTCAATACCCGGTGGAAGTTGGTCTTTTCTGCTCTCTCTTCATCAATTATGCCTGTGCCATCAATAAAACTTCTCTTTAGCAACTCTGTATATAGAATGGCTAAGATAGCGTGTAGCTATATGTAATTCTTCTCTGTCGTTGTACAGGGTGATTACACCAAGATGGAATTTCCTGACAATTCATTTGATGGACTGTATGCTCTGGAATCAACTCTCCATGCAAAGACCCCACTGGATGTTTACAGCGAGGTATAGATGTGTAATATGGAGTACTGTGTTGATGGCTACGAAAATTTAGTTTTCGATCAGTTTATACTTGATAGTCAAACAAGTCTCCCTCCCTCCCTCCCTCCTCCCCTCCCTCCCTCCCTCCCTCCCTCCCTCTCACCCTCCCTCCTTCTCACCCTCCCTCCCTCCCTCCCTCCCTCCCACCCTCTCACCCTCCCTCCCTCCCTCCCTCCCTCCCTCCCTCCCTCCCCCCCTCCCTCTCTCTCTCTCAGGTATACAGAGTCCTCAAGCCAGGGGCATTATGTGTGGACAGTGCATGGGCCATGACTGACCTCTACGACCCTGGAAATCCCGAACACGTCAAGATCAAAAGTAGTATTGAGGTCAGTGTAGCAGGGTGAATGGACACACACATGTTGGGGAGCAGAACAAGTGACCTTTGTCCTGATTTCAGGGGATAAAAGTTGCTTGATAGGCAGCCAACTCGTCCTGTTTATCGAGGTGTCCTCATTTCAGGGGTCCTGGTTAATTTAACCCCTTAACAACCAGTGATAGTTATATCAAGCTTTCCATAAGGCAATAAAATAATATGTGGTGGTTTTAATACCAAGCACTAGTTAATATACATGTATGTATGTATGTACATGTATATACCAAGTAGCTAGTAACATCATCAGGGTTTCTTTTAAGGGGGGCAAGAGGGGGCATTGCCCCCCTTAAAAAGATTTGCCCCCCTTTAAGCTTCCTTGTATACACCCACACCTATTTTCATGCATACATGTATGTTGCCCCCAAGATTTCTATCATATGCGATTTGCCCCGCCCCCTTGTCAAGTTTTCTGTAATAAACTCTGCCTTTCTCCCCAATTTAGTATGGGAATGGAGTACATGAACTGAGGCCCATCAAGGAGATACTGGCGGGGGTAAAGGCATCGGGACTGGAGCTGGTGTCCTTCAGAAACTGCCATCACGAGGGAGATCAGCCGTGGTTAGTACACCATACCTAAACTGAAATATGCAGGGGCGGATCCGGGGGGGCTAACAGGGCCTGATCCGCCCCTTCTAGTGTATCCCGCCCATCCACTTTTTTTACAATAATATTAAGCATGCGCAATGACGTTGCTGATAATGATGGCAAACCAGCAGCAGAAACGGCTCACTGCCTCGCTCTCTGTAGACGAAGAACAGAACCAGCAAAGTGCACCTGCCAAATAACGCTACCATTGCACGAATTTTTATCTCTTATGCGCATGCAAGTAAAAGTTATATATGCCGCGTATATATGTCGGCCTTTCCCTGGACATCATCAGCCCTCGGACTTGGGCTACCCCCCCCCCCCCCCCCGTAACATCAGTTCTGGATTCTGTTTTGTTATGTGTTATATGTGTTTGTTGTTAGTGTTCCTTTCTTTGGTCTACATCTTTTCCTTTAATTTCTTCCCTCTTTCTCTTTCTTTGCATGTAGTGTACTATACACATTGTATGATTGTTGCAAGTCTATTTCCATGTGTAGTGCGCACAAAGAGTCATTGGTACTGTTACAGCATACACTGTACATACATGTACATGGAAAAACATGTGTATAGCACACTAGCCAAGAGGTATTAGAAAGAAAAGAAGGAAACCCAGAACCCTAACCTCAACAAACCAACACACAAGACATACAACACACAACATACATAGACTGGAGCAGGACACCGGATGCCCAGCCTTGAGAACTGGGGCGGTGGGTTGAAGATCTTTTGTGGCCAGCCAACTCTCCCCTCACACACCCACTGTCCAAACTCACATAAAAAAACTAACGTACATGGAGTTCTCCCCCAATTCTTGGCAGTGCATTTCTACATTCTTCACTGTTTTTACAAAGCATTTACTCTTGTGTTATTTAATGCAGCACTCATGCATGGTATGATTGTTGTATGCCATTACATAAACAGCCAATGGATAATATATGTACTAGGACTGTTTGTGTTAGTGTGTTTGTCGATGTAAATGTAAATGGATTTATGTGAGTTTAGACACAGAGTGTATATGTAGGGAGAGTTGGCGTGCCACAAAAGATCTTTAACCCACCACTCCCCAGTTCTCAAGACTGGGCATCTGGTGTTCTGCTCTTTCATGTAAGTGTTGTATGTCTTGTATGGGTTGGTGAGGTGGGTTACTGGAGTTCCGCTTTTGCTAGTGTGCTACATGTACACACAAGTTTTTTCCACGTATGATGAAATGGCTGAACACCTATTGCAATAACTCTACGTGTCCTTGCTGTGTGTATTCATATGAGCACATGTGAAATTTCATGTGATTCCAAATTTGAACTCTCCTCATGCTCACCCCACACTGTTAACAACACTACTACTCTTTGTGGCTTAAGGCTATGAATTTGATTACAACAGCACCGATTAGTGGACATATTTCGCTCTCCAAATATGATATTACGTAATCAGCCTGACAGTACCAGGCCACCCTGCTCCAACCACAGAGGTTGAAGAGTAACTCCTGCTACTAGTGAGCCAGGCTTCCAAAAATTGTTATACTGTTTGGAGGAATGTATGTAGGAATGGGGATGCCACCCCCTTTATATAGCCTTCCCTGGCACAACAGTTGTGGTTAGCACTTGGGAGCCATGAATATGATTACACAATGATATATGTCTGCTAAAACCAGCCTGACAGTACCAGGCCACCCTGCTCCAATCACAGAGGTTGGAGAGTAACTCCTGTTACTAGTGAGCCAGGCTTCCAAAAAGTCAATGACTTACAGAAAAACATTACCAGAAGTAGTACCCAGCTGGTGCAGAGCCTGGTGATATATAAGCTGACTTTGGTGTTACAGTTGTGGTTAAATATGATTACAATTGACTGTACACCTCATGCATGTACATGTATGTACCAGTCTGACATTGACATACTCCTTGATAGTAAAAATTGTGGTTTTCAATCTGGATCTATGAATAGGATTACCTATCAAAAGTGACAACACCTCCCTAATCAGGACACACCAGCCCAAGTACCTCAACCCAGCTGAGGAGGTTGCACACATTAAAAAATTCCGTGTATACTCAAGACTGCACGTGTGTGTGTCTATACTCCAGTTGTCACATTGGCAGCAAAAGAAATGGACTTATCAGGTTCCGCCCTAAGGTATTTGGTTGGGGTTCTTCCAGGACACTCCAGCGTGGATACCTTAGCCACAGATTGCTGTTCTAAGTGCTGTAACTGCTGACTCAGCGGGTTCAGTGGGTGTACACATTACTCTAGGGTACATATGATTGGTGCACAACCTCCTCCAACCACAACCTAAACCAGCCTGACAGTACCAGGCCACCCTGCTCCAATCACAGTGAGGTTGGAGAGTAACTCCTGTTACTAGTGAGCCAGGCTTCCAAAAATATTGTATTTGGCTAGCTGTAACGAACTACGTTGGTGATCAGTAGAGGTTAAAATATATATAGGGATTAGGTGTGTATTGGAGTTGTGGTTTACAGTTAGAACTATGAATATGATTTAGCTGACTAGTTTGTAACTTGTCTCATGTCACCCTCCCTCTCTCCCTCCCCCCCCCCCCCCCTCCTTCCCTCCTTTCCCCTCCCCCACCTCTCCCTCCCCCCGCCCCCCCCTCCTTCCCTCCTTTCCCCTCCCCCACCTCTCCCTCCCCCCCCCCACACTCCTTCCCCTCCCCCACCTCTCCTCTCTCTCTCAAGGTACGTCTTCCTTCAAGGCCAGAGCTCATGTTCCATGCAAAACTTCCGCATATCAACTGTCGGACGTTGGACCACCCACTTTGTGCTCAACGTATTGGAGACAGTTCGAATGGTACCCCAGGTGAGCGTCTGATATAACGGACTCAAACTGCAATAGAGTGTTAGTCCTACAAGCTTAGCATTACATTATTACTCAAAATGCACAGCATGGATGGATTGCTTTAGTCGCCTGAATGAATGGTCTGACTGTCATGTGATCTCCTGGGTCTGCTTTATGGGGGGGGGGGGCAAGGGGGGCATTTTGCCCCCCCCCCCCAAACTCTGAGTGGTGTAACCCACTAAACAGCAATGTACCCCCCACCCCCCAAACTCTGAGTGGTGTAACCCACTAAACAGCAATGTACCCCCCCTCCCCAAACTCTGAGTGGTGTAACCCACTAAACAGCAATGTACCCCCCCCCCCACCCCAAACTTGTTTCAGAACAATGCGAATGCTAATAGGTTTACTCAACTTTATATTTGTACTGCTCTTAATTATGGGTTAAAACTTTGGTTCTGACCGCTTTCAATTGCTGTTTTCTTTTCCCAATCTTCCAACTGTCCAGGGATGTACTAAGGTGCACAGCATTTTACTGACGGCTGCAGAAGGACTCATATTGGGAGGCAAGACTGGAATATTCACTCCGATGTTCCGAATTGTTGCACGCAAGCCGCTTGCCTCAGACTAACACACAAACACGCACACTCCACACACACACAAACAGTGTTATAGATAACGCAGTCCAACTTCTTGGATGTGCTAACTTTTTTGTGTGCAGCTTAAAAATAGCTTGTTACATGTATATATTTACAAAATTATATTGTTTTTTGAGGACAGAGAACATTTTTTTGTGTAACTTGACCACAAAAATAGCTTGTTTATACTCAAATTATATAAATATTTGTATATGTTTGAGAACACAGATCTAGACACATATTTATTATATAGTCAACTAGGATAGGACTGAAGTCTGTATATACCAGTGTGTCATTTTTGAATTTAAAAAGTGACAAAACTTTGACGAAATTTACACACGTATATAGCACATACTCTTGTATTCTGCGGGATGAAATATTAGGGCGGTGTGCCAGAAGGTTGTGTAATGTCATGTGATGTGTCATGTGATCTAGGAGGTGGGGAAGTGGGCGTGGAGAGGGTGGAGTCTAGTCTAGGCTTCTTTCTCGTTCTCAAATCATTCATTGTCTCTTCAATGGAGCGATGGTCTCTTTTGTTAGCACTGGGGACTGGGGAGGGGGAGGGGGGAGGGAGGGAGGGAGAGAGCAAGGGAAGGGGGAAGGAGGGAGGCAGGGTGGAAAAAGAGGGAGGAAGGAAGGGATAGAGCAAGGGAGTGGGGAACGAGGGAGGGAGGAAGGGATAGAGCAAGGGAGTGGGGAACGAGGGTGGAAGTGATAGAGCAAGGGAAGGGTGGACAAAGAGGGAGGGAGGAAGGGATAGAGCAAGGGAAGGGGGACGAGGGAGGCAGGGTGGAAAAAGAGGGAGGGAGGAAGGGATAGAGCAAGGGAGTGAGAACGAGGGAGGCAGGGTGAAAAAAGAGGGAGGTAGATGAAGTAGTGAGAGAGGAAAGAAGGGAGTGAGGAAGGGAAGGGGGAACGAGGGAGGCAGGGTGAAAAAAGAGGGAGGGAGGAAGGGATAGAGCAAGGTAGTGGGGAACAAGGGAGGCAGGGTGGACAAAGAGGGAGGGAGGAAGGGATAGAGCAAGGGAGGGGAACGAGGGAGGGAGGAAGAGATAGAGCAAGGGAGTGGGGAACAAGGGAGGCAGGGTGGAAAAAGAGAGGAAGGGAAGGGGGAACGAGGGAGGCAGGGTGAAAAACAGGGAGGGAGGGAGGAAGGGATACAGCAAGGGAGTGGGGAACGAGGGAGGCAGGGTGGACAAAGAGGGAGGTAGATGAAGTAGTGAGAGAGGAAAGAAGGGAGGGAGGAAGGGAGAGAATGAGGAATGTGATGAAGGAGGAAGAAAAAAAGATGTGTAGAGGGAAAGAGAAGAGCTGGAGGAGGAGGAGGGATAGACAAAAGTGTATGTTCAGCTCACCATATCCAAATGCTCTGTTGGGTTCCATTCTAACAGCCGTCTTCTCCGCACACTCCAACCCTCCAATCAAATGCTGGTACTTCTGCCTGTAGTCACTGGCTGGGGGTGTGGCAGTGGGTGTGGTTTGAATAGAACTATTTTCACTAGGTGTTTGTGGCTTGGAAGCACTTTCTGAATTAGCTGGAACCTACAGAAATAAATATATGATGAGTCAATTGGAGACCACGCTTCGTTCAACTCTAAGTCCATATACATGTACATGAAAACCATGTGCATAGCACACTAGCCAAACAGGAATTTAAAGAAAGAAACCCACCCATTAACCCACTCCAGACAAACGTCACATACATAAGAGGAGGACACTGAATGCCCAGCTGTGTACAATGTACAATTATGCCCTCGGTGGTGTGTATGTGGGTTCCTAACTGGCAGGCAGAGCAAGCCTACTGCCAAAGTATGCGGAAAGACATGTGTATAGCACACTAGCCAATTGCAGAAGGAAACCCAGAACCTTAACCTTAACAAACCAAACAATGCACACAAGACATACAACACACAATATACATAGACTGGAGCAGGACACCGGATGCCCAGCCTTGAGAACTGGGGTGGTGGGGATCTCTTATGGCTAGCCATACACACATTTTATAAGTCTATTATTGGAGTTTTAACACCAGGTTGAAGACGAGCTAGGTAATAAACAGCTTATTACGTGGTTTATCGGGCAATATTGTGAGTTATTGCACTCGTGTGTGAGTATTACCCTCGCCTTTGGCTCGGGCAATACCTTGTGCAATAACTTGCCATATTGCCCGATATCCCACGCAATTAGATATATATATACGCCGTGTGTGTCACCAATCTACGTATCCACAATAATTACGTGATCAGTACAAAGGTCACTGTGTCTCCCACTTGCCAAAAATGCTTGCATTTAACTTGTACGTACAATTAGGTAGGTTTGCTCCAGGTTACCCACAATGCATGTAGTAGTATATAAGTCTAGGTGTATTGCAGTGTGCTTGTGTATATGGTATGTGAATGTGACCTCTGACCTTAGTAATAATGACATCTTTTTCTTCTCCGTCACCTACTGAATGGGAATAGAGACCAGCAGCATCAGCTACATCATGTCTGGAGGGAGGGAGGGAGGGAGGGAGGGAGGGAGAGAAGGAGGGAGGGAGGGAGGGAGGGTGGAGGGAGGGAAGAAGGGAGGAAGGAAGGGATGGAGGGGGGGGGGGGGGGGGGGGAGTGGAGAGAGAGAGAGAGGGGGGTAGAAGGGAGAGGGGAAGGATTGCAGAAAGAGAGAGGAGATAAAAACTACATGGCACAGGTGTATATACATGTAGCAAGCACGCACACCCTCCACTCACATGAACACGTTAATATTTACATGGAAGTCCCTATATTGTCCCATCCCTGTTGGAGACTGAACACCTCACTAGCTGTAACTGACCACCTCAATACCTCCTTATGGGGAGGAGAGTGATGGGAGTACATGCAAAGGCTGGATAGGGCATGGCTGAGTAGGGCTTCTCCTGGGTGTGGATAGTAGTGGCCGCCTTGCTACGCTCTGTCTGCCAATAACGGTAGGTGTCAGTCAACTGGAGAGCCTAATCACATGTCTGGCATTACCGCATCCCATGTACAATGAGCTGTCACTGCGCATGCACCACATCTGTCTAACATCCAGTCCTTGCACATGATCACATCAGCATAAGCTGATGGAGAACAATAACATACAATAGAAAGGGGGAACTGGGTGGGTGGGATAACTTTCTGCTGACACCTGTCGTCTGCTGCCTACTGAACCACGAGCCTGATAGCTGACTAAGCACAGGCTGTGCACATGCGCGCCTGAGTCATAGCTTAATACTATCGTATTTACATGTAGCATACACTCACTTACAGAATAGCTCTGTACACTTTGACCAATTTTGGAAATGGCAGTTCTTTCTCCTTGTCATCACTTAGAAATGTCTTCACCTTCTGCTCAGCCTACACACGCACACGCACACGCACGCACACACACACACACACACACACACACACACACACACACACACACACACACACACACACACACACACACACACACACACACACACACACACACACACACACACACACACACACACACACACACACACACACACACAGAGTTGCATAAAGACACTTTGTATAAGCGTGGGGGTTAATATCATCTCACCTCTATCCTGAACTTGGCTCGCTGCTTCTGCTCTGCTTCCAAGCGTCGATCAGTCTTAGCTTTAAGTGCTAAATCAACATAAAAATTATTAAACGTGTAGGTGTTGCTGCGTACTTAGAGAGGCGAATCATTGTGCCTGTACCTTTCTGCATCTTCTTCTCCCGTTCGTTGGGTGTTGGAGGTTTGTCCATTGACCCCATTATAGATCCCAGAAGATCCATACTCGTCCCCAGACCCCGCCCTCTTAGAGGAGCGAATTCTGCGGTAATTACGCGCGTGACTAACCTCCTCTGGTTGTGCTCAGTCAGCAAACGTCATTGGTCATGTGACCCGCGTCTAATACGCATGCGTAAGATGTGTACCAAACGTTTTTCCATGAATGGATTATAGAGCACGGCTAGTCAGGTTGTGGCATGGCTTTATATGCTATAAGAACCTGGTATTGTCAGTTGGCTACTCATATAACATAGCAACCACTAATCAGAATATAAATCATTCCCAGGCAAGCTTAGCCTGGGGTGAAGATCTTAGATTCCGAACTCCATCACATTCAGGTCGTGGAAATTGAGCAGACTTAGCTACATGTAATGGAATATATCACCACCCACGAACTTCATCATTAATACACAACCCCATATTCACATATTAATCTGTATCAGTCATGATGTAATATACAATTCTCACATTCTCACTGAGTTTTTTCTTGATTAAAATATTGCAAAATTATTGTGGCAATCACATTATAAATGGGACTACTGAGTGAGCATGAAAACCATCATCCGGGCATTGTAATTGTATACTGTATGTAATGCAGGCCAGGGGCAGTATTTCTTATTAGGTTTTCTTATGTGAAGGGTCTGATGCTGATATCTAAAACCTGTTTTAGATTTCAAATTTGAGATTTCAGGCTTGGTGTATATACTTGAATGCTGGTACAGTTTCAGGTTTCAAGTTTAAGGACTGCTATTTAAAGCTGAAAGCTGAATTTGGAATCATTGTTAGTGATATAGCTACATGTAGTTCCCTTGAGAGCTGAAAGCTGCATTATTCATGCGATTTGTATCAGGGAAACTTAAAGTTTGTAAAGGTACACTCACCGCTAAGTTCATGTATGGAATTAGCTTCCCTTAGTGCGGAAATATATATACGACTTGATGTCACGAGATGCTCCCACGCAGAAAAAGGCGGTTCTGGCTTTATTAATTATACGGTTGCCCCACTCCCCATCCTGAACTGCAGTTTAAACGTCCACCAATGTACGACTACCATCAATTTCGGACGCAGATATCTCTAAAATTAATCGAGGTAGGCACTTGCGAGTTGCACCAGCAGACTCGACATGAAAAGTTGGTTCGGGGTGACCCATGCTTAGCCCCGCCCACTATAACGTACGGCTTCAATAACGTCAAAATAGAAGTGGCTGATACAACACTGCAAAAAAGAGGTGGTTATTTTGACCAGTGTGTGTGTGGTTACCTCAGTTGCATTACATGACTATAACCTGTCTTGGTATGTAGAGCAAAATGGGATGTTATTTTTAAATTAACCTTATACCTCAGTTGTAACATAACAACCTCCCAAGAGATGTGTGGGATATCTGTAAGGAATAATTTCCTGTATTTCAAGTTACTACAATGTCCCTTGAGATAATTATCTCACAGAGGAAGTCAGGTACATAACATAACCCCACTGTACTATACTTCTGTAGTTAAATGTAATGTATATGCACTCAGATAAAAATTATGCTCTACATACCAGGACAGGTTATAGTCATGTAACGCAACTGAGGTAACCAAACACACTGGTCAAAACAACCACCTCTTTTTTGCAGTGAACTCTATTTTCGTCCAGACGCCAGCAACTTTCGGACGGCGCCTAAAGTAACAAGCGTTTTATAACGCTTGAGCACTAAAACTCGTACCACACAATCTTCGATCCATCATTGTACTTCTCATATGTCAAAACTGGGCCTAACTGCTCCAGTACGTATCACTAAGAACGAAAGCGTTTTGTCAGAGAGATTTAGCGATCAATAATCGGCCACATAGCCTAATTATGAGCTGGGTCTACTCTTTGTAGCTACGTAAGCAGACTGATTCCTCACAATTATTATAAGCCCCTAATTCGTTGATTATTAGTTTCTCATCAGGTAGTTCCCAACACACAATGCGGGCGGGTGGGTATTACCACTTTTAACGAGCATATATACGTATGTTATGTACGCACACTACCTGGGAAACACGTAAGCTTATATCGACGAATCAGAGAGCAGATTCAGGGAACAGGATATAATGCTATGGTATTTGCAGATCTAGATCTCAGAAGCTGCAAGCGCATGGGGGAACGCATAACACGACATGTCCCCCGGAATACAGTAAGTTAAAAATACCCACATAAAGTTATATTTAGTGTCTCATCCCTGACCGCACGATATTTTCCCTGCCGCATAGACCTCAAAGTGTCCATAATCCCACCCCGTGGGATGGGACTATACTGCTGAGCTTCTAGTGGTATAGTCTTTTATAGAGAATCATTCAGGGCTTAATAGCTGTGATCGAGCCGGCTTTGTTAGCCTCGTTCCCAGGCCGATTTGAGACGCTGACGACTGTTCGCACAAGAGCAGGAATTCCTCACGATCGACGAGTAGTAAGTAAAATTAGGTACCCGCACGCCGCATTGAATAAAGGATGAGAAACTATGAATTTACTTTATGTGGCCTAATGGCGGTAAAAAATTCATACGGGCGCTAATGAGAAACTACGTATTGTCGTAATCTGCATAGTAGCCTACTCAGGCATGTTAAAAGGCATGCCAAGAATTTTTTAAACCTTGTTAAGCTACATTTGAGTTGCTATTCACACATCATTTGCTGTACTAGACATTGCACACTGGTAAAACATTGAATATCAATGAATAAGCTTAAACAAAATAATTAAATAACTATAGTGTCCATAGAAACCATACATTTACATGTAAACAAATAATTCATATAAACACCTATGAAAGATATAATATTATTTCCCTCGAAGTAGGAAGATAAACGTTTTTTTAAATGTTACTAAACTGGTTATAAGCAGAATTGTCAGAAGGTAAGGTATACGAATCTGCCTGGAAACACGACGCTCCAACTTGAAAGAAGACAGTAAGTCGGAAAAACTAGCGTTATCAGTACCTCATCTCAAAGTCACTCCATTACATATGACTGTAGCATCTTCAACATTGCCGTGTTCCCCTGTTTCCAGGCAGAACGGTGTAGTCCAATATAGTTATAGCCAAATATAGATCTAATGGTCTTGCGCGCGCGCGCCCGTCACACATTCCGCCTAGCGCGCGCCCAACGTCGAAGGTCACTGAAAGCTGGCTCCCTCCCGCATTTGGCCGGTTATGAATATTAATACTTACAATCGTAAGGATTAGCCAATCAAATCACTGCTATAAATTACCCGCGTGATATTTTTAAACTCGGCACGCGCGCTATTAGGCAAGATGTGCGTTTTGGTTATGTAATCTGCGATAATTCTCTAGGGCTTGCCTTAACATGCCCGAGTAAACGTGCTCATTACGTCGCTTGTTGTTTCTAACTTCACTATAAGATGTGTATATACTGGGTGGCCGATTATTGACCGCCAGATCTCTCTGACAAACGCTTTCGTTCTTAGTGATACGTACTAGACCAGATAGGCCCAGTTTTGACATATGAGAAGTACAATGATGGAAGATTGTGTGGTACGAGTTTTAGTGCTCAAGCGTTATAAAACGCTTGTTACTTTAGGCGCCGTCCGAAAGTTGCTGGCGTCTGGACGAAAACAGAGTTGTGTCAGCAACTCCTATTTTACGTCATTGGAGCAGTAGGCGGGGCTAAACATGGGTCACCCCGAACCAACTTTTCATGTCGAGTCTGCCGGTGCAACTCGCAAGTGCCTACCTTGAGATATTTGCATCCGAAATTGATGGTGGTCGAACATTGGTGGTTTAATCTATATTGCAACGTGGAGGAGCTACGTACACATAACTGACCTGAAACTGAGCAACGTATTATAAATGGGTATGTTTACAACATGGCTAAATATATACGTAGCTGTGTACGTAGACGAGAGCTCACCCCTACAGCATTATGTATTGACGGCTAGGTAGCTATACAAACGTACACTGCGTGCATATTTTTATTTACGTGGTAAGTACGCATGACTGGGGGCGGGCTGCAGAGATACTATTAGAGTCGAGAGACCTTTTGTAGCTAACAAGCGCATTCCTACTAATACGTAAGCTAACCACGACTTTTTTTGTTTGTAATTACAGGTAGTGAACGCGAAAAAAAGTTAGCAGAACTACTCAGCAAGGTGACGGATGAAGAGGACTGTAAACTAGGTTTGTTAAGTTCAGTGATTTTTGTTACAAAGTTAGTGTGTATGCACCTTAGTCATAGCTGTAGGGAGCTATCTGGGGGCACTTTCCCTGTATATAGTTGCCGAGCGCCTTAGCGTGAGGCAAATAATTCTGCATCAATAGTATGCGTCACGCTAGGAATGTAATTATTTCGCGAAAAACGTATGATCACGTGTTTTGGAGTTTTAACACGCGCGAGGGTTGTCTGGTATGCGTGTGTGTGTGTGTGTGTGTGTGTGTGTGTGTGTGTGTGTGTGTGTGTGTGTGTGTGTGTGTATGTGTGTGTGTCAATCCGCATTTTTGTTACTACTTTTCAGCAACACCGCGCATCAGAGCGGCACACAGATAGCTTTATTTGAACAATATCTTGATTTTAAACTGGCGATTTACCTGGAATTGCTTCGTTGGAGAGTTATGGCGTGAAAAGCAAGCGAACAAGCCTTTTGCAAATGAACACGAGCACTTCGTCCCGTGTTTGCGAAAGATCAAAAGTAACAGGAGGGTGAATCAAGAGCCAAACACGATCCTGATCGCCGTGTTTTGGGTCTAGAAGCGATGGCGCTGGCCAGAACTAAGGTTGGCTCGTCTAGACGGCATGGCCTCCCCGTAAATCTAGTGTCGGCGGGAAATGTGCGCGTCCGCTGCTCACTACATATACCCTGCAGCGCCGAGGGTTCTGCACTTCAGTGCATTCATTTGTTGACAAAACGGTCCTCTTCCTGTCTGGAAACCTTTACCTTCTAAGACTAGATGCTGTGTTGATGTGTGAGTTTTTCTGAGCTTAGATGCTGTCTAAGTCTAGAGGCTGTACATGTATGTCCATATAATGACTACTTCCAATTCCCAGGGGAGGAGGACATCCCTTTCCTGTTCCGTAGACTGCACCGCTTGACTGCCAAATGGGAAGGTTTTTGTCTGCAGCTGGGGGTAGAAGAGCTTGAGAGTATTAGGAAAAATAAGACATCTGCAGATCTTCACTTTGCATTAGCTCTTTGGAAGTGGATAAAAGGATATGATAATGTCTCTTGGAAGGGACTGATAACAGCCGTTTTCAGTCAAGCTGGTGGTCAAAAGCCTGCCGGAAAAATAGCAGAATCATTCCGAGGTGAAATAGCAATGTGCAGTGTGTAAGTGTACCTTAAGTAATAATTTTCTATTTTCACAGAAATGCGTACTTTCAAGCCCATAAAGGAGGCTAGAACTACCAGCACTGCACTTATACGTAAGTACAGCACACAAGTGGAAAATTTAAAAGGACAATATGCAGGAAATCACTCAGCTCAAGTAGGGTATATGTGGATTAAGAATTTACTATCTTTTTTGCCGATTTTACACTCAGGTGATTGCTACGGTGATGTAAATGCAGTAAAAGAGATCAAAGAAATGCTGAACTCTAAAGTGACACATCGCTGGTATCAAATAGGTGTTATTCTGGGTGTCCCTGTGTCTAAGCTGGAAGAGATTAGGTTGGACGAGGAGCTTGCTGGAGATCGTGAGAGTGAGAGTGCGATGTTTACTAACTTCCTGAGTTCTGATAGTAATATCCTACAACCAACATGGCAATTGCTGGTTGATGCAGTTGGGCATAAAGCTGGAGGCAATAACCAAAGATTGGCAGAAACATTATCCAGTAGAGTTGCTGAGAAATTTCCAGGTATGTTTTATGTGTTATAATTATCAATTAGGTAATGGGCCAGGCACGAGTATTTAAATGGAGCAACTTGTAAATATTTCTTACATTTAGAACTAGAGAATTCGTACCTCGCGGCGAGTATATCCCATGCAAATAGCCATGCTCTCCGTATTTTAAAAGATCATCCGTGCATCCATCCGTATTTCTACGTAATTTGCAATTATGGTAGGCGGAGCGAACTTCGAGCCATGTGGACGAAACTGCCCCCCAGGAAAGGAAGTAAATACTGTTCTTTAAAGCTGTATACAGGACAAATTTCAATATTTTTTGACGACTGACAGACAGACAGATTGCTTAACCCCGCTCTGTGCATGCACAGCCGCGGGGTAATGAAGGTAGAAAGTGAGATCTACTATACAGAGGTTTTCAGGTTGGTTGTCCAATTCCGAGTTCACATATCACGAATGCGCACACCGACTGGCCTACGAACGGGCCATGTAGCAGCCAATAGCAAGTGTGTCACTCTTTACGACGTTAGAGTCTCGGTCAAATATGAACGTAAAGAGTGGTGCGTGCTACCTGGCTCGTTAGTAGGCCAGTCGGTGTGCGCATGTGTGATATTTTGAACTCGGAATCGGACAACCAACTTGAAAACCTCTGTAACCAATACATATGTGGTTGAGAACAAAGAGGAATCATTTACTGGTAGACCTTACGTTCTTGTCTGCCTCATTCCGCAATTTAAGTAGCTAACTACATCAGTGGGATAGGAAGATAAAAAATATTGGGGGGGCCCAACCCGACCAATTTGTCTATTGACCAGTAACTCTTACTGTCTACTGGATTGCATATGCTTGACTCTAATAAGTAGCTGGCTAATTATTGGGGGGAGTGATCCCTCCCTTCTAAAATATTGGGGGGGGAGGGGGGGCATAGGCCCCCTTGGCCCCTGTTCGTACTCCTATGTATATTGTACAAAATGTTTGTTGCATGAGTTTTTCATCCATATACATACATGCATCAGTTTGTCATGTGATACTACAATATTGTTCTCCCTAGACAATGACTATTCCTTACGTATACATGTGTGCATGGCTAGAGTCCACTATTCCACAATGCTGAAGTGACTATTGACTAAGAAGTGTGGTTACCTCAGTTGCAAGGCATTCCCTTAAGATGACTACTACCTCTCATGAGATGTGTAGGATATCCCTTTGGGAATTGCCTCTGTATACTTCAAGAGACAGTAAGACTGCTTGTGATAGTACCTTATAGTCACATACATAACTCACTGTACTAGCGTCATGAAGGAGTAACCCTTATATATACACCACATTGTATGTAATATCCCCTGGGAACTTCATACATTCCTTGAACATCAAGAGAGGTTAAAGTCATGCATGCATTAATTATGAGATAACTACACACACTTGCAACTTCTCTTTGTAATGTGTAGAATAATGAAGTAGTGCGTCAACAGTCACATATGTAGGGATAAAATTTAGTAGTACAGTTTGATGTAGCTATTAATATGACACAAACATACAGATACATAGACAGACAGAGACACAGTGTTGTCTGAACGGTTCAACTACACCCATGCATGCATGCATGTATGCAGCAGCTCGAAAGTGTGCATGAATCTTACAGATTACTTAGGATAGTAGCTGAAATACTCGAGGAAGGCAAGTTGAGAGCTGCGGATACTAAAGTTAAAAAAAAACTATTACTAAGAGATGAACTATATCCCTTTTTGTGTGACACAGTACTCTATCATCCTACGCAAGTGACTGTGATATATGCTGTAAAGAGTATATAATCCCTGGGCCAACAGTCACATGTGTACAAGTGTAAAACATTTTCATTAAAATGAAAGTGCAGCATGCATGGAGGCAAAAGGAGGGGATGATAGCAGGCAACAATCATAACATGCGTAACCCCTTTTAGTATTTACAGATGTAGGGATATTGGATTACACATGTTATGATGGACTCCTACCAGACCCAGTGCTTTGTATATATGGTATAGGAAAGTTTTGATATGTAGTACCATAGTAAATGGTAAATTAATTACATATCTTTGGTACTAATAGGGCTAAGTATGCCCTGTGTGAATTGATAAAGCTGTATTAATTTGTACTGTGCAAATCACATGGAATGTGATCACATCTCTCTAAAGCAGTGGAGGGTGAAACACCACCAGGAATGCACCATCTTTCTTCTGTTCACCATGACATGAACTGACATGTTGGTACACACATGCAGTTGAGTAATTAGCCCACTGTATTCCTGATGGCCATATTAAACTTCAGGTAGTAGAGTGCAGATGGTGTGAGTATATGTATAATAGTGTGCCCACAGCATCCTGAATTGGAGCTATAAATCAGTTAGATACTGAGTTCAAGTGATCTCAAAAAACCCAGGGCTGTCCATAGTGATGGAGTGACGCAACTACAGCAGGTTTTTGAATGTCGTAGATCTATCAGACTCAACTTGTTTATTGCATTGCACTTCATGCTATTGCAGTGAGCTAAACACTATAATACACATACTGACATGTTTGAGGCTTACCATATATAGCGGAATTATCTATGAACTTATGTACACACACTCAACATACATGTACCACTGTTCACACCATGGTGCTGTATAGACAGTACTCCTGCACACATATGAGATCTATGCTGCACCTAAATTAACCCTTGATCATCCCTACATATAGAGTCTACTGACTGGCCAGGTATCCATATTATAACAAGTAAATAAAAAATTTAGGAAATTTGAAGTGTAATATAGGAATTGCATAAAAATGAACAGAGACAAGATTGGGACACAGACATGCTATGTACATCAACATACCTTGTAGTACATTGATGTATATAGCATGTCTGTGTCCCAATCTTGTCTCTGTTCATTTTTATGCAATTCCTATATTACACTTCAAATCTCCTAAATTTTTTATTTACTTGTCTCTTGTCATTTTTTTACTATTGTAAGCAATAATTCCCCTAGCATGTGCTCTCCATATCCATAAACATCTGACCAAGTATTGAGCTGCTGTATAAATGCGTGATTAGTACTGAGGGGCGTGGTTTGGTTGCAAGCAGCAGCTGCATACACTTTGGTAACTACAGTACTATAAGCAAACCTGCTAGCAACGTACTATCAGTCACCAGCGCTTTGGCTTGGTGGTATATAGTATCGTGGTAGAATAGCGTGCCGTTTCTCCAGCAGACGGTATATAAGCATAGCGGAGGTACATACGTAGAGGCAGAGCCAACACACTGTACGCGTGTGCAGTGTTCTGAGTAGCACAAGAATCTTCAACACATCTCTGTTTTGCTTATGTAGTACTAAGTGCTAGTTGCAATACGTCAACACGTTCTCTATCTGCCAGTTCACTCCGTGCCTAGTTGTTACGCGCTAGTTGCTAAGCTTTTGCGCATGCGCGGCTGGAGTAAATGACGTCATTAATGAGTCTTGTCTCATTACGTAATCGTTTTATTGTATGACGCAAGCTAACTATATACGTAAAACGTACGTATGTGCTATGCACGTACATTCAAAATGAATTACGTAATCGCTATATATATGTACATGTATTGCATTGAGAGGAGTGTTAACATCATTATTACAAGAATCACAAGGGTTAATAACATATGCTTTTGTCATGTTGCTATTAGCGATGATATCTCTACACATGCCAAATTTCAGGTTGCTGGTTGCCATGGTTGCTGAGTTTTGCTCATTAGTTATCCTCATTCATAATACATTGCTGGGAGAGATAACGATCAGTAGTACATGAACTACAAGGGTTAACGAAAAAATTATACCTCTATTCCCCAGTACGTATTGATATATTTCCACATGCAAAGATTCAATTCCCTTGATTTTATGGTTATTGAGTTACGCTTCTTCAAGGAGAAGAAGATGAAGAACATGGACAAAATGTGGAAATCATATTTTCACATATTATGTACATATTACATCACAGCACAACCAATATTTGTACACTGGTTATTTTTTACACATTCTTCACCTTGATATCATTAAAAGTGAAATCAACTTTAAATTGAAGTGAAAATGAACAAAATCCTTATATATGGTTTTCAATGGGGATAGACCATAGCAATCCCTATATACACAGTACTACCGTACTGTGTGATATAGGCACCTTCTTGTGAAAATAGACACTCCCCTGCATCATTGTTTATACCTAATGAGAAGTGTAGCATTGTGATATCATACCAAACAATGTAGCCATATATACGATGTCAGTGTCAGTGTCACTACATATCCTATATAGGACGATAAAAACTCTATATTTATATGCACATGAACTATAAACAGGTGACATTGGTGGACTCTTTATTTGCAGTCTGCTCTTCCCACAAAGATTTAGTCTTGAGATTGTGCGAAAAGAGTGAAACCATGCCATACTAAAGTCAACCAAAGTTCACATGTTGGATTTTTCTCCAACATCCATTGTGTGAGAGAAAGAGCATACATTAAGAACATTTTTGTAAACAACGCTCTCACTGCTACCTAATTTACACTAACTCCATCTCTCTATCAGAGGCAGAGAACCTGGGGGGCAGGGGAGGCTTAAGCCCCCCCCACTTTTTGATAAGGGGGGCTGAGCCCCCCCAGAATTGGAGGTTGTTATGAAGAATGTATTAAATACTGACTAATAGCCTATATGCCAGATGTATTCAGATTATAATAATAACCCCCAACTTCATGATTGCCGAACCCCCCCACTTTTGACATACTGTCTCTGCCTCTGCATATAGATATGAATCAGCACCTTTGCAAATTCATCACCTGACATACTTTTAGTGATCTTTTCATAGCATATTCTGGCTTTCTCTGTGTCAAGAAAAATGGAATGGTATCATACATATGCCTAGTATACGTCTGTCTTGTCCACTTTTCTTCAAGTAGGTCACATAAAGCATCAAGATTCGATGAAGAAATCTCTGCTCTCAATAATGTCATCACTACTTTAATTCTGTGTTCTTTGAAATTGCTTGAGGCTATGTCAGGCCCCAGCTAGAGAGCTTCAAAGCTGTGTAGCCTGAGCACAATGTTGCACCATTATACTGGCTAGAAAGCTTTGATTCCCGGTAGCTTGAGCATATAAGTCACTCACTTAATTGAAAAGCTTTTCCCATGTAGCTCGAGCAAACCACAGAGACCCCAAATAGTATTAAACATCACTTAGGAGCAAAGACTCACTGTAGTCACAATCGCACTTTTTAGAAGCAAAATGCACGATTGTTACACTGTTCCACAATTGTAGCATAACCATCCTTTTAAATACCATTTTTCTATCACATTACTACCATTATAATTACTGTTCTGTAGTTTGGTGTTAATTCTGAACCTTCTATGGAAGGGTAAATAGAAACGTCATTATTGTCACCTACTATAACCCAATAATAATAATAATAGAAGCAGGGTTGCACATGTTATTATTGTTGCATGCTAACACCCACTGCTTTGCTGCATAGATGTTTCTGCACTTTTTGCAATGGAAGTGTCAAACACATTCATTGTCACCCAATGCTGAATATCTTCTATGTGTATATGTTGTGATACTTGATCATCTTCCTATATATGAATGTGCACAACTTTTTCCAGCTATGACTTGATATACGTTCTCTCCTGCTTGCCCACAATTTTTACATAAGTTGTGTCACATGACGTGCGTTGGATGCAACTTATACCATAAATACTTATATATAATGTGTATAGGAATGTTTCATACAAAAAATTGGTTTTATGCCTACTGCATGCATTAGTTTTGTGTGTCACTTTATTTCTCAGGTGTGAGTCCTGCCCCACTATCACTCAGTGATCCCAAGACAGTGGGAGGAGGAGAAGGTGAGAGTGTTATGGAGAGAATTTATAGGGTCAGGGGCGGGGTACAGGGAGTGCACCAACACGCCTATTAGCTTCACAAATGAAACGCCTCAGAACTCTTGAACATGAACCACCGATTTCTCCACCTTATTCTTCTTTATCAAATGGCATACCTCAAAATTGGCAAATGCACTCACCTTAGTTTTGGAATAAAATGTCTCCCATGCATGAATCGATCCATGGCATTAGAATCACCCTTGGATCCTTCTCAAATGAAAAGAGCAAAAATCTACTAGCACTTACGTGTAGTTGAACACCGTTTCCTCAATGCAATGTCATGTGATTATTTACACATGCGCTATTAGACAATTATGCCTGCGTCAGCGCTATAGTGTGGACAGAAGTTCTCCAGAAGCACAAGAACTTAGAGAAGAAGGTTTTGGGATATCAACAGACATTTATTGTAAACATACTAGACTAACCTTTTGGCTTCCAGTAAGCGTCAGAGTACCAACCATTATTATATAAACCTTTGTGCAGCAGAAAGAGGATGGGGCTGTAGCATGCCATTGCATTAGCTTCACAAAATTACACTCAATGATAAACCAGTGAAACAAGAGTAAAAACATTTTCATTAAAATGCTGAAGGATATAGGAATGGCAGTGCCAAAAATCAGACAAACAAGTAGTCAATATTTTCTAACAATGGAATAATAAGTCTGCCTTTTAAGAATTGATAGCAATAACACACCAGACTTCTTTTTATAATACTAGGGGTGATCACCACCACAGACACCAAAGAAGCATCTGCGACTGTAATATGTTGGTTGCAAGTGTTTCTGGTTGTGAGGCCTATGCTAGGGATTAACCTTTTCTACTAAGCCACTGATTTTTATTAACACTTGGCGCGCGCATGTGCAGCGAGGGTTACAGTAGTTGTCCTGTTGAGTGTCATGAGTTACGGTGTGTCTGAAATCAAATCTCATCTCTGGAGCGTTTGTTCGTCCCGAAAATACTGTCACGTACTCAACGGGCAACGGAGGTCAATATTTTGTGGGGTTTTCTCTGAAACCGCTTTATTCAAAAGTTATGGCGTTATATGCTTACATACGGCATCCTTCAGCGATATTGTAGCGGTATTCTGCGCAGCTTTTCGACGGCAGGGCTTTCTAAAGCTCTTAAAGGCTAACAGTAGGCTACACTCTACCTGGAATACGACTCAATGCAAGGCAGCGAGCTTCTTTCTCTTTAGTCTCCGTCTTTTGCCCACAAATCTTCGTATACACGCATTTCAGTAGCGCGTGCGCTTTTCAGGATTCGCGCACGCGTGGCGCTAGCGCTCTATTTGGGCCCCGGAAGTTGCTACGGTTTTACGTGCTACACAAGCGCGCGTCATTTTGACAACTTCCTGCATGTTTGCGGGTAGTGATATAACTGGAGGGAAACCACGCGGCAGTGCTGAACGCAAACGAGAAGTGAGTACTGTAGACTTGGTTAGGCCGAAGACCAGGGATAAGTGGCTAAAGGTGAGCCATGATGCTGGAAGCACGTTGATCCATGATGTCATAGTTCAACGCTACATCTCATTGTAAATGTGTGAGCCTAGCTAGCATTACTAACCTGAGAATCCTTGTGTCGTCCGGGTAGCCCCTCATAATTTCTTTCGAGCTCGTAAGAAGCATTGGCGCATAAACGGCGCGTACGGTTGAGTCACGCGCCCTACATTCCTTGAGGTCAATGGTTTGTGTGGCGTAGCCACACCCTCTTGCAAAGAGGGGAGAGGGTCTGGTCTGTCTAGCATCAACGAGTTGTGCCGGAAAACAGAAATACTGTGTTTTCCAATCAGATTTCATAAGAGCTAATTATAACATTCCAGCATGACGTGACGTCACGTAGAGCATGCTAATCAAGATGGCCGACTTCCGTGAGAAGGGCGTTCTGATGGCCTGTAGAGAAGCAGCCAGCTCTCTGGGCTACCAAACTCTGAAGGAAGAACAGCTGGATGTGACAAGCTTTGTTAAAGGAAAAGACGTGCTTGCCGTTCTTCCAACGGGGATTGGAAAAAGTTTATGCTATGCTAGGTCTTCCGGGGGTTTTTCGACCGTCTGTACAGTTCTGGAGGTTCAATAGTTGCGATCATTTCACCACTAACAGCCATAATAAAAGATCAGAGGGTATTATGAGTCATAAAACGGGTATGTAAACTACGAGAAACGCGCGCGCATGTTTTATTTCGCATGCGCATTCCTATTGCGCGCGCCGTAGCGTTACTTAACGCAACATTCCAGCAGCACAGTTCGTTGATGCTAGACCTTCTCCCCTTTTTGCGAGAGGGTGTGGCTACGCCAGACAAGTCAATGGCATCTCCATACTTTCCTTATGGGACTTACAGCTATATATCTTTGGAGTGGTAGAGATTCAGATTTAGCGAGACCTATCACTAGACGCGCCAAAACACGAGGAATCCAATGGTTTATTTTGAAATTGGGTGAAATATAAGAGACCAAAATTCAAGGGTCCATGTCATAATGAGATGCAGAGCATCGTGGGGTGAGCGAGACCAAGCATGACCTCTGACCTGACCTTTGTTGCGCATGCGCATTAAGGGAGGACGTACGCCATAATAATTATATACTGCAAATTTCAGTTCCGTTTAACAAAATGGCGCGCGCATGCACACCGCACAAAGTCTGAGTTATTTACAAGTATCTGCTAAGTCCAAGTGCTAACTAAGCAGGACGGAGGATTCATGTCAGCCGAACCAACACGCAGAGCGCCGTATTCCAACGACCTAAGATGGAGAATAGTCGCGGGTAGCTACTCACGGTTCAAAAGTATTAGCTATTATTGGCTCAGAGAGCATATACACAGAGGACAATATAAAAATAATACAATAAATTTATTATTTAGGAAAGTGAATGTTGAATATCTGGTCATCCCCACTAGCCAGAAGGTCAATAATATTGTTTTGTGAGAGCTGGGTTGATCTTAATGTGACAGAATGATAAGAGCAGAGATGGGTCAACCATGTGGTGCCTTGGTCTATAGGTAAATTGCACAGGGAACAAGTATATCCACAATAAATATGTCGGGAGAGGTGGCATACAATACGCTGCAGTTGAGAGGTATCATGGGTGCCTCTATCCAGAGCTATGTCCCATAATTTGTTCCAAGAGATCTGTGCAGCCACCGTAGCTGTAAGGTGGACAGAGTCATGGTGCAATGCAGAGGCGATTAGACTGGACCTATCAGACTCTAACATGCTCTGTTTCTCGCTCTTCACAAGCATGGAGGCAGTCTCCGGACATTTAAGACATTCGTCTAAGACATGAATGTTAAGGGAGGCTTTTAACATTTTACACTGCTGGATGTTAAAGGGGTCCACAATAGCCTGTGCTGTGAATAGGGTAGAGCTTATGGTGGAATTTTCAGCACTTAGCAGCTTGCCCAGAAAATGGAATAGGAATAGGAAGCGCATGCGAACTCATTACGCATTACAGTGGAACCTCCCATAACGGACCCTCCGAGAAGCGGACACCCACGCTACAACGGACACTTACCGTGTTACGGAATGAAAATACCATAGCTGTAATACATTAGCAACCTCCGAGAAGCGGACGCTTCCCGATTCCGGACAGCGGACAAAATCTCTGCGCCGAACGGCGCTCCACCGTGCATTTTTGCCTCTAAATAGCGGACACACGGAAGCCACTCCCCTAAAATTGCACAATTGCGCTTGCGCAGTACGGCTCTATGTACGAGCGCAACGTACGTAAGTAAATTCATTGTGTATACAGCGAAACCTCGAACGCGTTACAAGGAAGCACTACTTGCTTTAGAGAATGCATGTGTCCAAGTTTCTTGCATTCAAAGGACACGGAAGAAGTGTGTATTGGCCAGACAATTGATAGGATTGTCAATATTACACATCAATAAGCAAGACACACAACTTTATTTGACTATTTTACACACTAACTCATGCACAAACTTCACTACATTACTTATATTCCACCCCATTATATAAAATTAACATATTTCATGAACCTCCGAGATAAGGACAACCTCCGAAGAAAGGACAAAAGTGCCGTTCCCAAAGTGTCCTTTCTTGGGAGGTTCCACTGTACGCATTTTAAACAGAACTGAAATTTGCAGTACAAAGACAACGTGACCAATCTGAGTTGCTAGGTGGAGCTCGCTTCGCTAACCCCAATTATTATATATACATAAACTGCCCAAGGCTTATATAGAAATACTGAAGCTTCTAGGCTTAGATGTGTACAGTCTCTATAATTATTAGAAAAATACATACATGTAATAGCCACTTGGTTTAGATACATAAAACAGTGAAATACACATTATGTATAGCTCGAGCAGTTATAATGGAACACATAGTCTACATGTATTTCTGAAAAAAATTCTGTATACACAGTGTTGTCACCTTTAGCATCAAATATTGATATTTCATCATACTGTCAATTTTTCCAGCTGTGCGACCAGTGGGTTTCCTTTCACTTATCCACAATGCTTTGCATTCATCTAGTAATGCAGGGAGGAAGTATATAGGATTGGACATTGAATATATTTATGCATGCACACACTCCTGTCTTTTTCATAATAAGCATTTTCTTTAGGACAGCTAGTGTGAAATAAGCTACTGCTTTACACACACCATATCTGTTGTAGATCCTGCACATCACATCCTTCAAGAGGCCCTTCGAGAAGGATCAATTCCTCACCGTGATGACAAGTTCCTGATCCATGGACCAGGAGGGGTGGGAAAGTCCAGTCTAATTGAAATGTTCTTTGGGGACCAGCGTAATCTCACTCGTGTGAGCACTCCAGTCGCTACAAAGCCTATCCATGTAAGAGATATCTCTACCAAAATATTTACCAACAAATGGGAAAGGGTGGATTACAAGCGTCACTGTCGCATAATTGCCAGTACCTGCCATCACCTCTTCCAGCAAATGAAATTAAAAGGTAATGAAGAGAATGACATTGGAATGAAGGAAGGAGAAGTACAAGAGAGGGATACACCATATAGCATTGCTTATGGACTTCTGAAAGAGGGCATCCGAAGGCTAATTTATTCCTTGATTCCAAAACGTTTCAAGGGATCATCTCAGACTAGGCAGCAACAGAGTCTTACATCCACACTGGAAGTTGATCCCAACAATATTCAAGCACTGTTTTCCAACTTCCTTCAGAGCCTCCAAGATGAAGTAAAGAATACAAAGGATAGCAATGAGATCATTTTGTCCCACTCAATTCGCATAGTGGACTCAGGAGGCCAGCCACAATTTCACGAGATCATTGCTATTTTTCTTGCTCATATCTCTGGCTTTGTCTCTGTCTTCAAGCTATCTGAAGCTCTTGCAGAACACGGAGAAGTAGCTTTGTATGATAATGGAGAGCCAATAAATGACCCATACCAGTCTCACTACTCCCATGAGCAAGTGATCCGCCATGATCTCCAGGTCATCCAGTCTGAAGCCATTCGCAGTGGCTTGGAAGAGATGCCAAACCTTGTATTTGTGGGTACATTTCTTGATGAGCAACACAAATGTGAATGTGAGACACCAGATCAGAAGGATCAACGACTGCACAATATCATTACTGAAATATTGCCTGAAGTGTTGCAGGAATGTGTGATCACTCCCCCTGGAGGCTCCCTTCAACAAGCAACATTCCGAATCAATGCACGAATCCCCAAGAAACAAGATTTTGACAAAGTTCATAAACTGAAGGGAGCTCTCCTAGAGAAATCTCGAGTCAAGTCCAAACCACTGCCCCTCAAGTGGCATGGGTATGAAGTAGCCCTCCAAATGCTGATGCAGGAACTAAAACAACCTGCTCTGAGTCGAAAAGAATGTGAGTTTATTGGATCCAAGCTTGGCTTTGATCACACCTGTCTCAGTGCTGCACTTGACTACTTACGTCAGCTGAATATCATTGCCTACTATGATGAGCTGCCCAATGTCATCTTTGGCAACTCACAAGTGATCCTTGATAAGATCACAGAGTTAGTCCGCTACAACTTGGAGCTGAAGAAAGGGCAAAGCGCACTTGGTGGGGCTGAGAGGAAGTTCATTCAGCAGGGTATTGTGTCCCTTCAGTTCCTCCGTTCTCCTTCCTTGGCCATGCACTACATCCCTGAGCTTTTTCAGCCTGAGGACCTCTTGAAGGTCCTGATCTCACAGCTTGTTGTATCTGCAGTTAGTGCAAAGGAGTTTATTATGCCATGTGTTCTTGAAGTAAGCACAATTTACCCATCTCCTCCAATTCCCAAGGATAGTGTGTGTTCCTCATTCATTCTTGACTTCTCCAAGTCAAGTCCAATGTTTGGACTCTACTGCTGCACAATATCATCACTTATGACTGCTTCTGGATGGAAACTATTGACTAGAAATAAAGAGGTGGTGCCAGTAGCCAGAAATAAATTTACATTTGAGGTACCGATGGGTCTACCTGGAAAACTGACTCTCATTGATCCGATTTCTTCCTATTTCGAGATTATTCTTGAGCTTCCAGCTAGTGTGGCAAATAAACACAAAGCAACACTATACCCTAAAATCCGTGACACACTTTTTGTGGCAATTAAGAAGGCAATGAACACACTGCACTACTCTGAAAAGGAGCCCAAAGTAACATTTCTGTGTCTGGAACAGAGTTCCCCCAGTCCCCGATGCTCTAAGATATCACATCTTGCCACAATTGATGACAATCAGGAATATCTTAAGTGTTCCCTCGAACCCAGCAATGTATATTTCCTTATTGAAGAAGAGCATAAGATATGGTTACCAAACACTACTGGTGAGTCACTGAGTGGGTTATGCATAGCTGTGTGATAAACAAAGGTTATATGTATAAGTTATAGCACCTCTGGGAGGGATGTTGCTGGTTTATAAGCACGATACCCGAGGGCGCGAAGCGCCCGAGGGGGAGTGCTTATAAACCGCAACATCCCGACCAGGGGTGCTATAACTTGATTCATTTATAACCGGTTGCTAGGTGGTTCTTGACGTCATGATGCCATATGGCATGGTTTGCGTAAGCTTGCTCAGTTTGAACGGCGGCTAGCTAAGCGTATGTGTACTAGAGAAGCGGAAGATTATAGGAATGGAGTCGTGGACCGAGTCAGCTTTTAGCGACGAGGTGGACGAAGGGCCGCGTTAGTCCCCCCATAGTTTTGGAAACCGTCAAGCAGCTGCTAAGGCTCCCTCTCCCCTCAAGTTGTACCTGTGAATTGTGGAACACCTTGTAAAGGCTCAAACTATCCCTGGGTAAGCCCAAAGCTGTGAGCAGCACCGGCGGTAAAGAGCTAGTAGGAAGAAAAAGTGCTGGCTCTCTCTGACCGCTCAGTTTCAATGCTCTGCATACGCTTAGGAGTGCTCCTACTAGCCATCACTCAAACTCGAAAATCAAGCCAGCTGAATAAAACTACTGACGCAAAACTTTACATGCTCCACGTCAATCTGTAACTTCCGTTTTCAACGAACACATTGAGTATGACATCATAGCTCAGTGAATATTACTGGGCCTACATTAGATATTGACACCTTCACACCAGATATTGACACCTTCACACCAGATATTGTCACCTTCACACTAGATATTGTCACCTTCACACTAGATATTGCACCCTCACACTTCCTGGAGGGCTGTAGTTGATTTATTCCCGCACTACAATAATCTTAGCAATCACCTAGCAACGGGCTATAAAAAGTATATAGCTACCAGTTCCACGTACCTTACACTGCATGTCCTTATAGGTGGTGCTGTGGGTGCTGTTAAAGATGATCATGCTGATCCTGGACTTTCACAAGCAGGTATATTGACAGTACAGTCACTGTGTTTGTGTATACTTAATCACAAACCCGTCACAACATTTCTACTAGCATTGCATGATCACACTACTGCCATTGCATGATCCAAATGGTGTCGATAACAAAAAGCAATATTCATAAGTAGAATATAGAGAAACCTATATTTGGTGTATTCATTGTTGGTACATTATGTGCTTTTTCAGAATTCAATTTGGCTAAGAAGCATGGCATAGCAGTAATAGTCACTTGTGACTACAAGGACAACGGTGATGTCGATACACTGGAGACAACTAATGCTGATGCAGCGGAGTTGACAGATACGTTTAATCTGTTAAATTACGATATCATACGACTGAAGAATGAGCAAGTAACTGAGTCAGCAGTTCTTGCAATAGTAGAGCAGCTTTCAGAATATCTGAAGAATTACGACGGAGCCACAGATAATGGCAAGGATACTGCAGAAATTATGGTAGCCAAAGCCATAGTTTTTGCATTCTCTGGACATGGAATTAATGATAATGTAGTCCTAGCCAATAATGGTGAACCTATCTTCTTAAGAGATGTTGTGCAGCCTCTTGTTGATCCTTCCACTATAGGATATCACTCTGACAAACTCCCCAAACTCTTTTTCATTGATGCATGTCGAGGAAAGAGTACTCTTAAAGTACCAGAAGCAAAAGGTGATTGTGACGTCAATGATATTCAAGGGAACTTTAGCATTGAATTTGCCACCATTTATGATCATAGGGCATATACCGACTCATGGATATTTGTACTAGCTTGCGAACTTAGAAGGAATGATGACACATATCAAAATGTCTTGGACAAAGCAAAGAAAAGGACGAATGAACGATACAAACTCCAACAGGCTCAGACACAAGGTCAATTGACCACTGGCCCATTCAAACTCTATCACAAAACATATGGTACTTCCTAAAAACCTGAGAATTGATAATAGACAAAGTAGTCCCACTCTTCTATCTTTCTTTATGCACATCATATGTCTGAGCAAGTAACCAAGTCAGCAGTTCTTGCAATAGTGAAGAAGCTTTCAGAATATATAAAGAATTGCGATAGAGCCACAGATAATGGCAAGAATGCCGCAGAAATTAAGATAACCAAAGCCATAGTTTTCTCATTCTCTAGACATGGAATTACTGATAATGTAGTCCTAGCCAATGATGGTGAACTTATCTTCTTAAGAGATGTTATGCAGCCTCTTGTTGATCCTTTCACTATAGGATATCACTCTGACAAAATCCCCAAACTCTTCTTCATTGATGCATGTCGAGGAAAGAGTACTCTTAAAATACCGGAAGCGAAAGGTGATTGTGACGTCAATGATATTCAAGGGAACTTTAACATTGAATTTGCCACCATTTATGATCATAGGGCATATACCGACTCATGGATATTTGTACTAGCTTGCGAACTTAGAAGGAATGATGACACATATCAAAATGTCTTGGACAAAGCAAAGAAAAGGACGAATGAACGATACAAACTCCAACAGGCTCAGACACAAGGTCAATTGACCACTGGCCCATTCAAACTCTATCACAAAACATATGGTACTTCCTAAAAACCTGAGAATTGATAATAGACTAAATAGTCCCACTCTTCTATCTTTCTTTATGCACATCATATGTCTGAGCAAGTAACCAAGTCAGCAGTTCTTGCAATAGTGAAGAAGCTTTCAGAATATATAAAGAATTGCGATGGAGCCACAGATAATGGCAAGGATGCTGCAGAAATTAAGATAGCCAAAGCCATAGTTTTCTCATTCTCTAGACATGGAATTACTGATAATGTGGTCCTAGCCAATGATGGTGAACTTATCTTCTTAAGAGATGTTGTGCAGCCTCTTGTTGATCCTTCCACTATAGGATATCACTCTGACAAAATCCCCAAACTCTTCTTCATTGATGCATGTTGAGGAAAGAGTACTCTTAAAATACCGGAAGCGAAAGGTGATTGTGACGTCAACGATATTCAAGGGAACTCATTGAATTTGCCACCATTTATGATCATAGGGCATATACCGACTCATGGATATTTGTACTAGCTTGCGAACTTAGAAGGAATGATGACACATATCAAAATGTCTTGGACAAAGCAAAGAAAAGGACGAATGAACGATACAAACTCCAACAGGCTCAGACACAAGGTCAATTGACCACTGGCCCATTCAAACTGTATCACAAAACATATGGTACTTCCTAAAAACCTGAGAATTGATAATAGACGAAGTAGTCTCACTCTTCCATCTTTATTTATGCACATCATATAGATGTCTCAGCAAGAAACTGAGTCAGCAGTTCTTGCAATAGTGAAGAATCTTTCAGAATATCACAATGCAGCCACAGATAATGGCAAGGATTATTTTGTTTTCAACACTCTGGTATGCAAAAATAATGACCAGAGAACCAAGAAGTCTCAAGTAATCTACCTATGGTGCCAAGACACAACTACAAAGTACAGGATTAAACAAGTTGTTAGATTCAAGAACCATCTGACTTCCAACTTACTATGTTTACACAAGAAAGTACTACCTGTAGGATTGAACATCAAATCGCCAGTGAACGCCACTAGAGCTAAGTCACTCATGTGGAAGGTTGGATTTCGCCTGCTATGTGAGAGTATAGCTACTATACATCACACACACACACACACATTAGACAGAATTGTATCTGAATCGGAAAGGATTGAAGTCAACTTAAGTAACATCCTCTAACGTGAATTTCCAACCTGCCATGGATTTGTGTAATAAGTCATATATGAATGAGTTCCACCGTGTATAGTAACGACAACGAAGGAAATTTTTCTAATGAAGAAACATCAGAAGTCGTCAGGAACAGGTACAGGTTCCTCTGTTCTTAACAAGGATAAATGTGTAATCAATCTCTCTGTCCAAAAACTTTCTGAGTCTGAAGTATCCCTTCTCCAAGAAAGTATGAACTTTGCCATCCCTCCATCTAAACTTCCCATTTTACAAATAATCACACCAATTAATTGAGCAGGCCATCTCCTCAGAATATTACGCCTTCAAAAAAAGAGGCTCTAAGATCCATCAAGAAAAGAGATGATCTAGTACTACTTCCAGTAGACAAAGGTCATTCTACTGTGATCTTTTCTAGAACAGATTATGAGAGAAAAGCATGTGACATCCTCCAAGGAGGCAAATACTACATCAGGATCCTAAAGCTACATATGAAAGACCACTGATCAGACTACTCCTTAACCTGAAATGGAAAGATTACCTCCCACCCAAAATTTATTGGTCTATCCACCACTGACACTTCTAAACAAGATATATATATTATGACTTGCTGTCAAACAGAGGTATATGTAACACAGATAAGATGGTAAACTTGACATCGTCATCAATAATTGTGACCATGGCCACTTCGCAATGCCCCCTAATAAAAATTGCAAAGGCCTCAACCCCATATAAAACTTTGGAACTGGCTCTATATACATGGGACGAATTGTATTTGGTAGCAACATTCCATCGTTTTATGGACTTTCTAAAGTCCACAAAGCTTATGTTCCACTCAAACCAATTGTGGCGGCCCAGGGTTCTGTGACATACCAATTGCCTGTCATCAATCTTGAATCTAGTAAGTGGGAAGTCCTACCATAATATTGTCAACTCTGAGGACTTCATCCAATCCATTAAACATTCTTTGTGTCAGTAGAAATGAGATTCTCATTTCTTTCGACGTGGAGTCATTGGTTACCAGTGTCCCATGCAGTCAATGAGTCCATCAAATTTGCCCATGATCTACTTCTCTCAGATGACACTCTATCAGACCGTACTGCCTTGCCTCCAACCTAAATCATACTATTGGAATTTTGAGACTGCTTATTTCCGATTCCATTCCAACATATACGAACAGAAGGAAGGTCTTGCCATGGGATCCCCCCTCTCCCCTATAATGGCCAATATTTACATGGAAGCTTTAGAAATCGAAACTCTCTCAACATCCCCACATACCCAGATTCTGGCGTCAATATGTGGATGACATATTTGCCATAATCCATAGTCGTTCTCTAACTAAGTTCCTGGACCATCTCAATTCACAGAAGAAGGATATCAGATTCACACATAGAAGAAGAGGGGAGTCTTCCCTTTCTTGACAAAATAGTAAGCCGTTCTTCAGGAGGCTCTCTTGAGTTCAGAATGTACAGGAAACCAACCCATACAGATCAACTACTGAATTTCAGGAGTCACCACCCAAGATCTGGCAAAGCATCAGTCATTTCTCCTCAAGAAACTTCTCAATCTCTTCATCATCGCACAACAGAGAAGCAGAAACTGAATATCTAGCCAAAGTATTTAGGTCCAACCATTACCCCTCCAGTGTTGTCTGTCAGGTCTCTCTTAAATGTACCCAACAGAATATTCATAACCCTCCAGAGAGAGAAAAACCCTTAACATCCTGCTCCCCCTACATTCAGGGAACCTGAGACATATCCTTACTGGATGCAAGATCCGGACTTCCTTTTACGTCTCCAACACCAATAGACAACATCTTTCTCGACCAAAGGACATCATATCCCTCCTCTCCATATCAGGCATAGTTTACTCCATCCCCTGTAATGATGGCCACTATACATACATCGGAGAAGCAGGGTGCCACCTCTCCACATGTCTCAAACAACATTAGAGAAAGGTCAAACTGAGAAATCAGCAGTAGCAGAACATGTTTGGTCTAACTCACACTCCATCGCTTGGAATCATGTGAAGATCCTTGACCAAGATTATATCACACAAAAAGTGGACCGGGGGTCCAACTATGGCAACCAAAAATGGACCAGCCTAGGGCTAAGGCTGGGCTAAGGCTAGGGTTAGGGGGCTAGGGCTAGAACTAGGGCACAGACAATGCCTATTCGCCTACTGCTGCAAGTATTTGTATGAGCGGGCCACTTTTTGTAGGCAAAAATTGGACCAGGGGTCCACTTTTTACCCGGGACCATATATCGCGTGACAAGGCACTACATATCTACAAACACACCAATCTTATGAAGAGAGACGGTGGCATAGAGGTATCACACAGCTGGGATTCGCCATCAACTGTACACCTACATTGTTCTCACACATTCCTGTCATTGTTGTACACATTCCTGTTCATCTACCTGGTTGTACTGTCACTCTCCCTGAGGAAGGCCTCCGTATGGAGACCGAAACGTTGGATCATTTGTTTTCAACACTCTGGTATGCAAGAATATATAAATTCCCAAACACTGAAATCTAACACCAGTGCAATTTGCATACGAATTCCTTGCATGCCTCCACTTCCTTTAGCATGTAAACCTTGACTTGATGACATAGTAGCGAATAGAGAGATGTTTTTTTTTTCAATTGATGAACATACATTACCCTAGGCCTTGACTGTGAATTCCCAACATATGCATACATCACATACTGATGTAAAATGAGCTGCAGTAATGGTATTTTTTAATTGCACGAGATATTATGCTGCAGAAGTTTTACATAATACAGTTTAGAATGCTGACATAACTCTACGTAAACATAGCCTTGTTACTGCCTTAAGTGGCTGTCATGTAGCAAGCAAGAAATTGCAATTTCTGTAATGGAAGCAAATGAATGTATGTGTTCATAAGTGACACTAATCATCCCAGGTGGCAAACTTCTTCATAGTATAAAAAGAGTCCGTCACTTTTACCTGACTGTATTTGCAGGCCCAAGACCTGTGGTGGCGTACTGACATACAGAACACTAAAACCTCACACATGATGGACAATTCTATGCGTAATTTGTGTACAAATTCTTCTCCTCCATTACTGCTTGTGATGGCACGATAAATTGTTCCGTCTTTTTTCGTATTCAAAGCACATAAAGCTTGACTAGGTGAAGCAGTAGCAAACAGAGAAATGTGTGGATATTTTTCCAACAGATGGCAGACGTAGTTGCTATTTTCGCTGTTGCCAATGTTTCTATCCACCCATACAACTTGACGTTTGACAGTGTCGAGAGTCCTCTGGAGATCAGCCACAACAGCCTGACTGGATTGCAGCTGCCTCTGCAGATCCCCAATCTCCCTCTTGCTTGCCTGCTCCTGTATGTACAGTACACAGTGACACAGCACATTCACAAAGTTTTCAGATATTGTCTCACGTAAAACTTTAAGAGATAGAGATTACCAGTTGTCTCAGTTGCTGCTGTGCCTGAGCTAGCTCCCTGTCTTTGGCCTGTATTAACTCATCTTTCTCAGTCACCTGCAGTCAGGAGGATTTCTAATCACAACACACATGTACGAACCACACAGACACTAGACACACCAGTTGCTTCAGTTGTTGCTGTGCCTTAGCTAACTCCTTGTGTTTTAACTCATCTTTCTCGGTTGCCTGCAGTCAGGAGAAGCCTCTAGTCACAACACACACTGCGGACTCGATGTAACTAAACAGTACATGCAACTATAGACTCACCTGCTGTCTCAGTTGCTGCTGTACTTGAGCTAGCTCCTTCTTATTGGCTTGAACGACAGTCTCCTACAGTCAATGAATATGGAGGTACCAGCAGTACTGCACGTACTAATAAGTTACTGGGTCGAGTACAATACCAGAATCATAATATTTTGTATGATGATATAGTGGTATAACTGCTTTATTAATTGTACATATACAGCATAATAGGATGAAAGTGAAATATTAAAAGCACAAAAAAGCACCTGGCCTTAAAGTTTCATGTTAGGTGGCTTCTACTATAGGATATATATCCCTCACCTGCTTCCTGGGCTGGTTCTGAAGGGCTTTTACCAGTTCCACTTTGTTCCTCTCACTCTCCTCATCTTTAACACCAGCTCTGGCCTCTTCCAACAGACCCAGTACCTCACAAATATCCGGACGCTTACGAGCACTATTGTGCAGACATTGCTGGATTAACCGAATAAGAGGGTTCTCCCCACAGAATTGTCCAAAGGAATGGACCTGGGAGGTGATCTTCTTCATATACTTGCTTCTTCGCTGCAGTTCACTACAACCAACTACCATATCTTTTTCCTCGTCAAAATAGGTAGGTGGAAGAACATCACAGGGAAAGATATTACCAACTGTGAAAATGGTGACAACTCCAAAAGAGAACACATCAATACTGGTATCATATTTTGACTTCTCGTCATTTGATTCGGAAGGTATAACAGCTTCTGGAGGCATGTAGATGGAGACACCAGGTGCCTTGGTCATGGTGGCTGCATCTCGCATACGAGGCACAATGCGAGCCACACCCAAGTCTGCTATCTTGCCCACCAGCCTCGAGTTCAACAGGATATTCCTGGCAGATAAATCGCGGTGGATGATAGGTGGGGTTTGATGGTGGAGGTAGTCTAGGCCGCTGGCGACGTTGTGCAGTACAGAACACTTTAGGGATATCTTGAAGAAGGATAAAGGTGTAGGCATGCCAGGTGGAGGCTGGGTATCGGGGGCTAGTAAATCGTGAAGGCTCGTAAGCATGCGCTCCATTACCAGAGCGGGCAGTCGAGATCCTAGAAATTCACACACTCCCAGAAACTGGACAATGTTCGGGTGGCGGAGGGTGCTCATCAGTTGACATTCCTTTACAAACTGGGTCGACGCCCTATGAATTTCATCTTGCGGGATCTCGGAAGGATCCTGAAAGATCTTGTGGATCTTTTTAGCAGCTCCACATATCGTCACCTCCTCGACGCTACCGTAAGCTCCGGTGCCGATTTTATTGCCAGTGAAGGTAACATTGGAGAGAACGAACGGTAGCAGCTGAGGATTGTCGTATAGGTCCATCGCCATTTTTCCTTGTGTATATTATGCTGTGGCAAACTTGTGCGGGCCTATATAGCCGGGATCACTGTCCTTCACACTGTACATTATACATACACCTTTGACCCGAGGTCGCGGGGTCGAATATGCCGGGTTATTTGCTCCGCCCACCAAACGTATACGGATGGTACCGGTATGCGCAATGCATGCGCAGCTCAGATGTGGTTAATAGCGCGTGCGTTTTCACGGATTCGCGCACGCGTAGCTCCGAGGGCTTTAGAGTGCATTCATAATGTCATCAATAGTGTCAAATTATACACACACTCCTAAATCTTTGTCATGGCAACCATGCCCTTCAGTCTTCTCCAGTTCTTTCTTAGCCTCTGGTCAGCTTCACCTGACAATCACAACTTGCTGGAAGTGTCACATAGGCTGGAAGTACCACATAGGATGGAAGTGCCACATAGGATGTAATTGCCCCCATTGCAGAATTATTCACAGCAATATTATAGCTAAATCAGACATGGTACACTTAGTGATTTGGTGAGCACCTAGTCATAAAGCTGGAAAATTTCAATGCATCTATTTCTGCATGAACCAGGTGATAAAAATGTCCTCCCTCTTACAGACTCCCTCCTTGAAACACTTCTTCAGGGCCTCTCCAATCTCTACTTCATTGCCATAGATGTGGACAACCTTTTTTGTTCACATCAGGTGACAACATGCTTCAATTGTATAGTGAGGGAGATGGTCCTGTACGTTTATGTATGTCTCTATGTGTGATTCAAAGGATTTGCATGGAATGTATGAATGCTCCCAGGAATGACAAATGTGTGTATGAGGAATGTAGTGTATGATGTTTTAATACAGCAGTACAGTACATAATTTCTCCAGTCAGATAGGTACTATCACAAGGAACCTTACTGTCTCTGATCTTGAAGTATACGAAGGTAAAAGGATAGGATTCAGTAGTCAAAACAAACCACCTAATATATTTCATTCAAAGCAACTTAGAAATCAATAAAGTCATTATATACACTTGTAAGTGAAATTGTTGATAATGTTGTTCTATATATTACAATACCAAAAATACAAATATAAACAGTCAACATGAACAATCCTCATACACAGCAGGTATAGCGGAAAACACCTGCATGAAAATTTATCCAGTCACCCTACACTTAAGCTATAATTATATACAGTATAGAGTGTTTACAATAACACGTGTAGTTAAATGACACCAAGGAATGCATGTCTGTCGGAAATTTTGACAAGCATAATGAACTAATCATTTCCAGGTTGCAAACTGCTTCATTTTTTCAGCTGAGTTCGTAACCTTCACGTTTCTGTATTTGCAGGCCCAAGTCTTGTGGTAGGCAACAGACCTACAGAACACCAAAACCTCACACATGATGGACAATTCCCCGCGCAATTTGCGTACAAATTCTTCTCCTCCACTCCCACTGGTGATGGCACGATAAATTGTTCCGTCCTTTTTCATTTTCAAAGCATGTAAACCTTGACTTGCTGAGGTAGTAGCGAATAGGGAGGTGTTTGGTGTTTTTTTCAATTGGCGGACATAGCCACTATTCTCTGAGTTTCTGATGTTCGGATCGACCCATATGACTTCACGTTGGACACGTTGGAGGGATATTCGGACTGCAGGAATGATAGAAACGCTTTCTTTAATAACGTATTCCACTGCAAACTGTGGATCAGATCTGTCTGCTACGTTACCATCTGATTTGACCCAAGCCCATCTTGAATCTAAATGGCCTTCGATTTCTGAACCAAGGTCTCTGGTGTACAATCGCCTTGTGCGACCCACGTACGTCAAACATCCAAGTAGCTTGCAGGTTGCGCCTTCAGCAACAGGATTTTCGTATTGAAATCGCGATATACCACTTGTATCCTTGATGTATGCTGCAGAATACTCGGGAAATGGGCTGAGGTAAACTCCTTTGCCTATGTATCCTTCGTCTGTTTCTCCTGCGTGCTGCTCGAGATCAAATCCATTCCGAAAAATAGATTCGTGGTTATCCTCCTTCGTACCATGAAAGAGCAAATGAGCTCGGCTACCACTGAACGAGTAGTTTACGCGCCTTCTAAACTCGAGAGAACGGTGCCGCGATGTTCGTGCGGTTTCGATGCCGGATACTCGGAAGGAGTGTTTGCACGATAGGAGGCGTTCATTGACGATACCTTCAATGGTCTGGTACTCTTGAGATGTGTCTACTAAAGTGACAATGATATTTGTAGCAGACTCACTGCAACTAACAAGACGAAAAGCGGTGGTTTTGTCCAAGATAGACCTAACGGTACACACGTCACTACTCATTGCCAGTATACGCGAGTAAGGCTCCGGTCCGATTTATCGTGTGCTACAGTACAAATTGTGACGGTTATAGGGCTTGCAAGTTTTTATATGAGCGCCTCCTAATTATGTTTGCGCACGCCGAACTTCATATGTCGATATTTTTGGTGTGATGCGCATGCGCACGGCATTCAGCTTACTATTTGTCCGCTCGCTGGTAAGCACTGGACGTTTGACCCTACCCACATCATACTTTAGCGCTCTTCATTACCGGCTAACAGTATAGCTAAGTCTCACACTCCAACAATGTTTCAATTCCCCCATCTTACACAGTATTCAACATCAAAAGTTTAAATTTCGGTTAATTACACACACACTCCTAACTCCAGTAATATCATTGCCATAGTAATCATCCCCTTTAGTCTTCTCCAGTTCTTTGTTTCTTAGCCTCTGGCTGCTTCACCTGGTAAGTGGAGAATAGGATCAATCACAACTTACCACATAGGCTGCAAGTGACCCTAGCCTTGTTCCCAGGCCGATCCGAGACACAGAGAAACACTACAAGGGCTGCCCAATTTCATTGCAGGATGGTATACAGACTGTTTTGGTGAGCCGGAATAAGCCCTGTCACGCCAATATTGGTCCTGCCTATAACTGGTCGGCCCAGACCACTTATGGCTGCCACAACTGGTCCCCGGACCACTTATGGCTGCCACAACTGGTCCCCGGACCACTTATGGCTGCCACAACTGGTCCCCGGACCACTTATGGCTGCCACAACTGGTCCCCGGACCACTTATGGCTGCCACAACTGGTCCCCGGACCACTTATGGCTGCCACAACAGGTCCCCGGACCACTTATGGTTGCCACAACAGGTCCCCGGACCACTTATGGCTGCCACAACAGGTTCCCCGGACCACTTATGGCTGCCACAACAGGTTCCCCAGACCACTTATGGCTGCCACAACTGGTCCCCAGACCACTTATGGCTGCCACAGCAGGTTCCCGGACCACTTATGGCTGCCATAACAGGTCCTCCGGACCACTTATGGCTGCCATCACTGGTCCCTCCCCCCCCTCCCCCGGACCACTTGTGGCTGCCACAACTGGTCCCCCTAGTCAGAGTAGAGCTAGGGCTAGGGCTAAAGGCTATGGCTATTCTCATTAGCTATTGCGTGACATCTCACCTTGTTGTACAGATGGAAAATTTCGATGCACATGTATGCTGTCTGTTGCCAAATATCAAATGTCCATAGTCTCGATATTTCATCATCATGCTCATGTACATAATGTATATTCCAGCTGTACGACTAGATGGATTTGCTCCCTCTCACCCACAATGCTCAAACACAAACACACACACACACACACACACACACACACACACACACACGATTACTTCAAATTTCTTGTCAGCCTCTACGTCCCAGAACTCATCCGAGGTCTGTCCAGTTGTGAAGAATATCGTCCCTACCAATAGCCTCATGTTCTTGTCCACCTGTTACCATGGCAACCACAACACATCACACCTACCACACACACACACACACACACACACACACACACACACACACACACACACACACACACACACACACACACACACACACACACACACACACACACACACACACACACACACACACACACACACACACACACACACACACACACACACACACACACACACACACACACACACACACACACACCCTATGGCCTACAACTATAGAGTACTGCTACCTTACTCTAAACAATTATAGTCACGACCACTTTATGGTAGGGCCACTTCTACTTCCTACAGCTGTGAAAGTATGCATGAGAGTACGTACCTCACGGAGGCTCTTCATGTCTTCAGCATCAAGTTGTACTTCAACTGATTTTAGGTTCTCGGCAATTCTTGCTGGGGTCACGGATTTGGCAATGACTAGGAGGCCACGATGAAGGGCAAATGATATACATACCTTAAGAGACCGGAGAGAGGGAGGGAGGGAGGGAGGGAGGGGAGGGAGGGAGAGAGGGAAGGAGGGAGGGAGGGAGGGAGGGAAGGAAAGGGGGAGGGGGAGAGGAGGGAGAGGGGGAGGGGGAGGGGGGAGAGGGGGAGGGGGAAACGTCTTGATTTATGATGGGACGGAGTTTATGAGACATGGGGATGGTCCTGATTTATGGGATGGAGGGAAGGAAGGGGACAGTGTAATGATTTATGACGGTGGGAGGTAGAAGTGTCCTGATTTATGTGGGAGGAAGAAAGAAACTCTCTTAATATATGGGAGGTAGGGAGAAGAGTGTCCTGATTTTTGAAGGCAGAAGGGAGAGAGTAAAGTGTCCGAGTTTTGGATAAAGGAGGGAGGGAGAAAAGTGCCCTGGCTTGTGTTGGAAGGAAGGGGGGGGGGGGGGAAGGAGAGTGTACAAACTTCAGTAGCTCAGTACCTTGGAGCTAGGGGTTATCCATACACACCTATATACCTGTGCCGGTGTCACGCTGTGTTTTGTAGCAATGGCCACGATAGCCTCATTCTCCAGGACAGACCTCTCAATGTTGTCCTGCTTCAGCTGTGCCGGGTTCCCCAGAGGTGAATAGGCCTCCAATAGAATCCCTGTGACACAGAAACAGTTTATGGAACATAGATCATTTGTTATACAGAGTGCCTGTCTAGAATAGTGAATATTGCTGGTTTAAATCCTGTCCAAAGCATATTTTACAGAAAATGAACAAAATAATGTGTTTTGGATATTTTATAACCTTTGCTGTCACAGTACTCCTTCAGTTTCTGCTGCTGGAAGTAGGGGTGACACTCCACCTGGTTCACTGCAGGTACCGTCTTGGCTGTCTTCAGGAGAGCGTCCGTCTTGGTGATGGTGAAGTTGGAGATGCCGATGGCTTTGGCGAGACCTTTATCAACAAGAGCCTCCATTGCCTACAAGTAAAGGGAATGGTTAACACACACGAAATAATGAGACTAAGAGACTCCGAAAGCACAATGCAACTAGTGATTTTCAAGGTAAAATTAGCTGCCTCAGGTGGACTCAAACTCGCAACATTCTGCATTCTAGTAGATGCTCTATCAACATGCACACGCACACACACACACACATACACACACACACACACACACACACACACACACACACACACACACACACACACACACACACACACACACACACACACACACACACACACACACACACACACACACACACACACACACCTCCCAACATTGTGCTACTCTTTCCGAGCTGTACCCCAGACGTTCGTCATCTCCGATCTCTTTCTTTGGGAAGGTACAGTCTGGAGCTATGTCTATAGGCCAGTGGATTAAGTAGAGGTCGAGGTAGTCCAACTGGAGGTGAAGGGGGGGGAAGAGGAGGGGGAGAGAGAGGGATAGGAGGGATAGGAGAGGGAGGGGAGGGGTAGGAGGGGGAGAGGAGGGGGAGAGGAGGAGGGGGAGGAATTAGCCTATAATATTCCTTTCTCTAAAGCTCTCACAGACTATCCCATAATGCTTTCAATGAGTAACCACAATTCTCATAAATGGCTTGAAAATGAGTGACTGTACAAGGAGAAATCATTCAAAGATAGTTATGCAGCCTTCAGAGCACAGACAATGCCACATCACATTCCACTTTACCACAGTATCTATGAAGCCTGTTCAGTGCACTACTGTACCAACTATAGTGCTGGCTGAAACAGTTGGCTGAAAAGTGGTCCATGATTCTCATCAATGCTATTAGGCAACTTTCACTTACAATACGACGTATTTCCCAGCAAACAAAGGTAGCAGGTATATGGATGTAGGCACCAAGTACAGTACATCACATACAAGTGAATGCCTAGGTGAAGGGCTAGAATGGGCCACTGCTCTAGTGTGTGTAAGGGAACAAGCTGGATGGGTTCTGGTCATCCACCCTCATGCACTGCTGGGCCGCATTACTGCCCATTATTGTCACTATTACGGAAGCCACACCTCCAAAATTGCAGCGGAGAGGGGTGTGGCTTACATATCCAGTGTAACGGCTACACACCGCGAGGAGATGTTTGGATGTGATGTCACAATAATGGATAATGGTTATGAATTAATTAAACCGCCCGCCCGCACTAGTCCTAGGGGGAATCCTTGACTAGAAACACATTTTTCATTAACAGTGGCCTAATGCTCAAAAAATGCCAGCATTATATATCTGGGTCTAGAGTGGAATCAAGAGTAAATAATAGGGAGGAAGAGATTATCAAACACGGGTTTGGGCCTAGTATTAACTGCTCAGAAGTAACGCGACTTTGGCTAAGGCGCACATGATGAGAACTTGCTATTGCGAAAGAGTGAAACCGCATAACCGAAGGACCAGGCATTGCTGGCAAGTGTTGGTACTGGTCGTTATCATCTGATGCTGTTGGTAAGTACATGTGTGGTGACAGGGAATGCCTGTAACCAAGTATATCTACATCACGTGTGCTTTAGCAGAAGTCACGTTACTTTCCGAGCAGTTAATACTAGGCTCAAACATGTGTCTTCCTATCTATTATTTACTCTTGGTGGAATGGAGGGGGAGTAGGAATACAGAGATGCCGAAGGATATATGTATATACATACATGGACATAATAAAACAAGAGGAAAGGAACGTTCATGTACACATGAGAAAAAACCATATCTGGTGGGGCCAGACAAGCTAAGCGATCCCTGGACAGTGCTGTTTCGAGCTTATTAGCTCTCATCAGCAGGAAATATGCAAAACTTTTCTAGCACACCACTGGTTTATATACGCAAGGCGCACCAGAACACATGTACAACCATACTGTATGAGGAAACTGACCTGCAGATTCTTCAGAGTGGTCTCACATGCTTCTTGAACTTTGTCCTTTGCATGGGACGTGTTCCTGTAAGGCACACAAATGCACACTGCATATACCACATCCCGAAATGAGGACACTTCTCAAACACTCATGTACAAGGATACATTGCGAGGTTTGGAGTTGCACAAACCATAGCTTGGAGGTGATAAAAATGTCCTCCCTCTTACAGACTCCCTCCTTGAAACACTTCTGTAGGGCCTCTCCAACCTCTACTTCGTTGCCATAGATGTGGGCACAGTCGATGCGGACATAGCCAGCCCTCAGAGCAGCCTCTACTGCAGCTCCGACCTGCCCTGGCTTTGATAGCCACGTGCTGTAGTAAATTATAGTTAGACCAGCAGTAGTAATGGGTTCAGAAGATGTAATATTAACTGTGTTTAGAGTATAGCATTCAAAAATGAAGCATTTTGATTGGTTGATACTGGGGTTCTAAATCCCGTAGTAGTTCTTGGTGGATTCTACATATAGAATCCACCCTCCAGGGCGTGGACTTCTACATATAGAATCCATCCTCTACAGTGAAATCGCGTAGTTACCTAGCGACAGCGTCTATAGCGTGCTGACTCAACAACAACCATGGTTTTGAATCTAACGCAAGCCGTATACGTACGTATTGAAGTTGCAACAAAGCCAAGTGTCGGCAGCCTTTCATAGTTCAGAGTTAGCTTATTGACCACGCCTCCAAAGGTAGGCTATGCAGCGATATCTCCTGGTCTCCGGTCATCGATCCTTCTGACGTTTGTTTGCTGCTATTATCGATGATTTGAATATTGCGAGCGTCGGTATTACTGTTGCTATACTCTAAATAAGTTAGACGCACTCGTTGTCGGGAACTACGCGATTTAGAAAGCCTCGGGTCCTGCAGTAGCGTTCCTCGCTCGGAACGCTACAGCCCAGAGCCCTCGGCTTTCTAAATCGCGTAATTCCCTCTGACTCGGCGTCTAACTTATATTTATAATCTCTATACAATGAGCAATGAATGCACTAAAGTGCAGAACCCTTGGCGTATATACATGTGCATAGCACACTAGCCAAACAGGAATTTTAAGAAAGAATATAAACATGAATCAGAGGAGGTTGTGCACGGATATTGCATCACATATGCTGTAGAGTTACATGTCCACCCATACAACCCACTTCAACCCACTGAGTCACCATTTACAGTACTTCTAGTAACAATCTGTGGCTAAGGTACCTCACTAAAGCATTCAAAGAAAGTATATATTTCGCTGCCAATGTGAAAACAGGACACGCGCAGTCTTAGGTATGAGCGGAATTTTTTAAATTTGCTGCGTTAGAATATTCATAGCCATGGCGCGCGCTGCAATACGTGAGCCCCGCCTACTAATTACAAAGCCGCAAGGGCCATGTTGCCTGTTGTCCCCTGCAATGACCCACTTATGACTAATTAGACATGCATGTACTTGGTGTATACATTGTGCATGTACGTTTCAGTTGGGGTACTTCATACTGTCTGTGTGTATTTGGGTGAGATTTGACTACACTATAGGAAACCACCTTCCATTGTTATAATATATTCACATGCAGCCACAAGTATGATCTAAGGTTTACTTTATTATAACAACTACTATATATACATTGTCCAATTACATATTTCCTTCTCGGTACTATATTGTACTACAAGCGCTTAACCAAACACTGTACCTTTGTTTGTGTTTGTAAAGCACTGTTCCAAGTATACATTTATTTATTGACCACCTTGTATTACACTTGAATGGGTATTATCATGAAGATGAAAAAAGGTGTGTGCAGGAATTTTTTTAATTTGCTGCGTTAGAATATTCATAGCCACGGCGCGCGCTGCATACGTGAGCTCCGCCTACTAATTACAAAGCCGCAAGGGCCATGTTGCCGCAAAACTTGCCAGCAGTGGCCAGCACTAGGCACATACAAGTAGGGATATATCGGACTAACGTACCCTAGCCCAAAGGCTGGCATCTTGGTCCCTGTGTTGAGAGTCACGTGCCACTCCTGAGAAAAAATAGATTTCCGTTTACAATCGGTGAGGCAGCGGTACATACACACGATAGAGACCTTCTCTAATTACTTAGACTCTACCTTAGCCATTCTTAGTGCACTTGAACTGCCAGCGATGGTTGCAAGAACAAACCTGTAGAATAGAACGCCACCCACGCATTCACGTGCACTAATGGCTGCGCATGCGTAATACGAAACTATCTATGTCGCAGGCTTTGCGTTGCGTTCAGATTCGAATGCAGCAGTCCACAATCAGTTTGCAACAAGGATGTCTGAAAAGTCTATCCATACTATTAAACTCCGCACTGTCAAAGCGTTTAAAAACGCGCCCTCGCTTCACCCGCTGGTGGTTGGGCACATGTGCAAGCAAGACAAGAATGGACTCACCTTCAGCAAACGATATTTCGCACTGTACAAAGGTGGACTATTGATCTACTACAGCCACGAGAAGGAGTTCGAAAACGATGTTAAAAAACATCAAGGAATTGTAAGTATAAAGATAGAATTTTGGCAATGTTCAATGTGATAACTTATTTCGGCAATGCTCAATGTGTTGGAATTTTGGCGATGTTCAATGTGTCCGCGAATGTCTTGATCAGTGCACTGTAAATTGATTTCGCGGGTAATATATAATAGATATTGAATTCCTGTCAATTCCATATGATATCCTGTTCTCTACAGCCCCTGCACGGTACTCTATTGAAGTTGGATGGTGTGTATCTGACTAAGCCCTCAACCCCACCTCGTGGGATGGAATACTACTTCATGCTACATGTTCCTGAGAAATCTAATCACAGACAGTGAGTGAAGCAAAATTCAAAAATATGTTTGTTTGCACTACAAATAATATTGGAGGTGTGCTATATGCACACAACAAGAATTCACTGCAAAAACGTGATGGTTATTTTAACACAAAATGTGGTTAGCTTAGTTGCATGTGTAGTCACTCATTTATGTAAATGACAATGGCTGTTGAAGAAACGTTGAGAGGAGAGCCAACAAGGTGCATACCATACACCCCTAGACCGAGTATATATTAGGTTGTAATTTCAATCTCAAGGATGTCATGTTAGGACATGTGAGGTCCAATTATATAATCACTCAGCTAGTAAATTATGGTGATTAAATTTTACGGGTTGAACGATTACACGTGCTATTGCCACATTCCAAGTTGAATGTCAGCCATTGTACGCAGCATTCTGTCTGAACATACAAGACTGCAACTGAGATAACTATACATCTTTAGCCATTAAATTGTCATTTACATAAATGAGTGACTACACATGCAACTGAGTTAACCACATTTTGTGTTAAAATAACCATCACGTTTTTGCAGTGAATATGGTGAAATCCCTGATAAGGATATTTAATTAATTAGACATGTATGTGCTGTGTGTGTACAACATGTTCCACTTTTAATAGGCAAATGGTGTGACCACCAAATATACAATTAAAGCAATATTTTTGAGTGAAAATACATGAAATATGCCCTGCACTTTGGCTAAAGTTCTTATCAATTCCTTAAAAATCACCTTCACTTTTATGGCTGCATTTGAATGTGTAGGAAAATTTCCTGCACTTTTCTTCAAAATTACAACGAAGTGTACGATACATGGATCCTACACTTTTAAAGTGAAGGGTTGATTTTCATCAAAGTATAGTCTGTGATTTAAGATTTCCAATTGTTTCCTATTTATTTTGGAACATGTTATACACTTTTCAGTTGGTCTACTTCATTCTGTCCATGTGTATTTAGGTGAGATTTGACTACACTACACTCTAATCAAAATTTGGGTGTGTTATTATTACACAAAAAATGATTATAAAATGGGTATTTAGCACACTCAAAAGTAGGTACTTGTCCCCTGCATGGAATGGCACACTTATAGGTTTAACACAGAATCAGAGTGTGCAAACACTACCTAGCAAAAGTAGGTACTTGTCCCCTACATGGAATGGCACACTTATAAGTTTAACACAGAATCGGAGTGTGCAAACACTACCTAGCAAAAGTAGGTACTTGTCCCCTGGAATGGCACACTTATAAGTGTGCATGCAGTTTCACCATGGAATCAGTGTGTGTGAAAACTACCTAGGTTCTTGTCCCCTTCATGGAATGGCACACTTATGACATTTAATTATTTAGACATGTATGTACTTTGTGTATACATTGTGCATGTACGTTTCAGTTTGGGGTACTTCATACTGTCTCTGTGTATTTGGGTGAGATTTGACTACACTATAGGAAACCACCTTCCATTGTTATAATATATTCACATGCAGCCACAAGTATGATCTAAGGTTTACTTATTATAACAACTACTATATATATACATTGTCCAATTACATATTTCCTTCTCGGTACTATATTGTACTACAAGAGCTTAACCAAACACTGTACCTTTGTTTGCGTTTTATATATACCATTTTTGTACTTATTAAAGCACTGTTCCAAGTATACATTTATAGACCACCTTGTATGACACTTCAATGGGTATTATCATGAAGATGAAAAAAGGTGTGTGCAGAGCAAACTAGGCAAACAGTGGACAGATGTTTCGGGCTGGTTGGCCCTCATCAGTGCCAGCTGCTCTGTAATGGCCTAGACTTACATACCCTAGGCATGCAATCTGAAAAATGGGTTATAACCTATATATATATACTATGTCGCTAAGGTAACGGCAGGTTTTTAATATTGCATATGCACCTCATCAACATTCAACATAGTATATGTCATATAAACCATGTCCAATTGGTGTATATTTCAGATATAGCTACACCTGCTATGTTCAGAAGTTTATTATCCTTCAGTTCATTGTCCCTCGGGAAATAATTCCTCACAGCAGGTGTATATCTGATATATACACCTCTTGGCCGTGGTTTATTACATATAGCCCCTGTCAGCTAAAAAAGCTTGTTCCATTCATCCAAATATGGGTCAGTAAAGAATGTGATAGATTTGTAGTATGTAATGGTGCAGTAACTGATTGTATGCCAAATATGAAGGAAAAATTGCATGGCTGAGTTCAGTTACTATACTGCTATGATATTTTAATTATGATGCATGGCTCATTTCATAAATGCTCTATACATATTCCATGCACAGCAAAAATTAGCACTAAAGTCTCGGCGTATATATACGCGCGCGCGTGCGCGAATCCTTGAAAGCTCACGCGCTCTTGAAACACATTCTGTAATGGGAAGTATACGGATGATTTTTTTGGGCAAAAGACGGAGACTAAAGAGAAAGAAGCTCGCTGCCTTACATAGAGTCGTATTCCAGGCAGCGTTTAGACTTTTATTAGCCTGTTTAGGACCCTTAGAAGGCTCTGCTGACGAAAAAGTGCGCAGAATGTCACTGCAGTGCCTTCGTAGGTAAGCAAATGCCATACATGAATGGCGCCTATCGCGAAGTCCCTTCTTATAACAAGTAAATAAAAAATTTAGGAAATTTGAAAGGAAATATAGGGATTGCATAAAAAGGAACGGGGACAAGATTGGGACACAGACATGTTATGTTATATCAACGTAACATTATGGGTACGTCGATATATCATAACATGTCTGTGTCCCAATCTTGTCCCCGTTCCTTTTTATGCAATCCCTATATTTCCTTTCAAATTTCCTAAATTTTTTATTTACTTGTCTCCCATCATTTTTTTCTGGACCTAACTACATGCATTTTGCTATTTTTGTAGTTTACTTGGTAGCAAACATATTTGCTAATAGAGCTTGTAGCCTGAGGCTATCCAACATTTTTATCGCAACATCAATTGTTTGTGTGAGATACTGTGTTACTTATGTGAGTTTTGTATCATGCATGCCTAGTTACGTATTCTACGGCGCATGCGTACTGTAACATGTCATCCGTATATATTGTGTGGTGCACCAGTTTTATATCAGAAGTATAATAATCCCAGTGGTGGTGTTACGTGCGTGCAGCTCGGTACCTAAGAACACTACAATTGGCGACGAGGTCAAAAACGATGGCAACTACACACGGCTCCGTGGGAGAGTTCGACAACACCGAAGAAGACTGGGAAACTTACGTTGAGAGGGTAGATCTATACTTCACGGCGAACGGGATAACGGATGCGGCAAAGAAGAGAGCTATTCTTTTGAGTGTATGCGGAGCAAAGACGTATCGCACGATAGGAGACCTCGTGGCACCGTTAAAACCGAAGGAGGTCAGCTACGACGATATCGTTTCACAAGTGCAGAAACATTTCAACCCGAAACCGGTAGTGACAGTGCAACGGTTCAAGTTCAATTCTCGATCCCGTCGAGCGGACGAATCAGTAGCAACTTTCGTAGCAGCACTACGGCATCTAGCTATTCACTGTGCGTATGGTGACTCTCTAAACGATATGTTACGAGATAGACTCATTTGTGGTATCAATGACGCACGCATCCAGCGACGACTGTTGGCAGAGGCAGAGATCGATTTTCCTAAAGCGCTACAGATTGCTCAAGCGATGGAATCAGCTGATAGAGATGCTCAAGACCTACAGACCCTGCAGAGCGAGACGCCGGGGATGACAGAGGCAGCTGTTCATAGTGCAGGTGGCGGCGTCACAAACAGACAAGGCGGAGTGAACTATCCAAACTGTTACAGGTGTGGGAGGAGACATAGGGCTTCTGTGTGTAGGCACAAAGAGACAGTGTGCAATATATGCGGCAAGAAAGGCCATATTGCTAGAGCATGCAGAAGCAAGGACAAAGACCCACAACCAAAATCAAGTGAGCAAAACCAGCCTCAACCAAGTGAACAGGACCAGCCGAAACCAATGGAGCAGAGCCAACCCCAAGGAAACACCAATACAGTGACTCAAGAAGTTGTACAAGCAGAAGATGACGTATATGAAATGTTTCCATTGCGTGGGAAGAGATATGATCCAATATATGCCACAGTAACAATGAACGGCACCCCAGTTCAAATGGAGATCGATACAGGAGCGACACTATCAGTCATCAGTGAGGACACCTTCAATCAAGTCTGGAAAGACCAAGCCCCACCCCTTAGGACAGAGAGAGTGAAGTTGCGCACATACACAGGTCAGGAAATTCCAGTGAAAGGAGCACTAGATGTGGAAGTGGAACACGGTGGCCAATGTAAGAAGTTAGTTCTTGTGGTGACAGAAGGTCAAGGTCCAAGTTTGCTCGGAAGAAACTGGTTGGGAGAACTGAAGATTGACTGGAAGAACACGTATAAAGTACAAGAGTCCAATACTCTCACAGCAGTACTAGACGCGCACGAGGCAGTGTTTCGTAAGGAGTTGGGAACCATTAACTGCACGACTGCCAAGATACAAGTTGACCCACAGGTACCACCAGTATTCCATAAGCCAAGACCAGTACCGTTCTCGCTACGACACGAAGTGGAAGTTGAGCTGGAGCGACTCGAGAAGGAGGGAATCATACGGCCAAGACAGTTTTCTCAATGGGCGGCACCTATAGTTGCTGTACCTAAAAGTGATGGCTCAGTGAGAATCTGCGGTGACTACAAGGTGACGGCAAACAAGGCAATGATCTGTGATACACACCCAATTCCCAGGATTGAAGATATATTGGCAGCGATGTCTGGAGGTGTATCATTCACGAAACTCGACTTGTCACATGCATATTTACAGCTACAACTTGATGAGTCAGCAAGAGACTACCTAGTGATCAACACTCACAAGGGCCTTTTTGAGTATACTCGTATGCCATTTGGCATCACATCAGCACCAGGAGTATTTCAGAGGACTATGGACAATTTACTCCAAGGCCTCCAACATGTCACGGTCTACATTGACGATATTTTGATCACTGGTACGACAGAGGAGCAGCACCTGGAAACATTGAATGAAGTGTTGACACGTCTGGAAACAGCTGGGATGCGGCTCAAGAAAGAGAAGTGTGTCTTTATGGCTTCAGAAGTGGTGTATTTGGGACACCGCATCAGTAAGGATGGTCTCCAACCAACAGAGGAGAAGGTGAAGGCAGTAACTGAGACACCTCAGCCAACAAATGTGTCAGAGCTAAGAGCGTTTCTTGGACTCGTCAACTACTACGGGAAATTCATGCAGAACCTCTCCACACTGCTGGCACCTCTCTATGTGCTTCTCCGGAAGAAGGTCCCATGGGAATGGAGGGAGGAACAACAGGAGGCATTTGAGAAGACTAAAGCACTACTGAGGTCTCCTAAGTTGTTGGCACACTATGACAGTAACAAAGAGTTGATTCTGACATGCGACGCATCGCCATATGGTCTCGGTGCTGTGCTCGCGCACAAGATGGAACATGGATCAGAACGTCCTATTGCATATGCATCACGAACATTGACGGCAGCCGAACGTAATTACGCGCAAATCGACAAGGAAGCACTCGCAATTATATATGGAGTAAAACGATACCATCAATATCTCTATGGCAGGAAATTTATGATACACTCGGATCACAAGCCACTGATGTACCTTTTTGGAGAACACAGAGGAGTCCCTGCAACAGCATCTGCTAGAGTTCAACGTTGGGCCCTCACTTTGAGCGGATACCAATACTCGATCGTTTACCAACCAGGAGACAAGATAGGGAACGCTGATGGACTTAGTCGATTACCCCTTCCTACAGCAACCAAGGACACACCAGTACCCTATGATATGATCCTGCTCATGGAACGGCTAAATGCATCTCTGGTTACAGCAGCTCAGATACGGACTTGGACTGAGAAAGACCCGACACTGGCAAAAGTACGTAAGTCAGTACTACAAGGTTGGCCAGACGGTGACATGGATGAGCAGATGAGTCCATATGCAAGGAGGAGGGAAGAGTTGAGTGTAGAAGACGGATGTATACTCTGGGGTACAAGAGTGATAGTACCGCCACAACTACGATCAAAAGTTGTCGATGAGATTCATGAGGGACATCCAGGCATAGCACGGATGAAGAGTTTCGCCAGAAGTTACGTATGGTGGCCAGGATTGGACGTGGACTTAGAGAATAAAGTGAAGCAGTGTTTGATGTGCCAGAGAGTTCGCAAGATGCCACCAAAGAGACCAATACAGACATGGGAGTGGCCAGAGAAGCCCTGGACCCGCATACATCTGGATCATGCAGGACCTATCCAAGGCAAAACAGTGCTCATCATTGTGGATGCCCACTCGAAGTGGATTGATGCTCACATTGTGCCATCAACCTCTTCGGCAGCAACAATTTCGAAGTTGCGTAGTACGTTTGCAACACACGGGTTACCCGAAGTCATTGTGTCAGACAATGGACCTGCCTTTACTTCCAGTGAATTTCAACAGTTTGTGAAAGCCAATGGGATGAGACATATGACATCAGCCCCGTACCACCCAGCCTCAAATGGCCTGGCAGAACGGGCAGTGCAGACATTGAAGGAGGGAGTAAAGAAGATGAGTGGACCATTGGAAGTGAGAATTGCAAGATTTCTTTTCAAGTATCGGGTTACACCACAGGCTACTACTGGGATAGCGCCAGCTGAACTTTTGATGGGTAGAAGATTACGCACACATCTGGACCTACTGTATCCCACTGTTCAGGAGAGAGTGCGCAGGAGACAGATGGCTCAGAAGATTAGTAGTGACAGTCATGCACGCATACGTCAGTTTCGACCTGGTGACAGAGTAATGTGCCGTAATTTTGCAATGGGACCAAGCTGGTTGCCAGGAATAGTGAGTGAGTGTGAGGGAAACACCATGGTCAAGGTCAAGCTAGATGATGGTCGGATGTGGCGACGTCATGTGGACCACATAATCCAAAGTGGAGTAGTGACTGAAACTGATTTGAACAGTTCTCGACAAACTACATCGATATCAATGGAAATGGACCCCCTGACAACTCCAGCTGATGTAGAGCCTGGAGCAGAACCAGACAGGACTTCTGGTAGTGTTCCTGTATCTGAAGGGCAGCCCTCACCTGTAGATGGAGCCAGTGATGTGAGACGGTCAACTCGAGATCGTAGACCTCCTGACAGACTAATGACTGTTTCTGAGCTTAGAGGGGAGGAATTGTGAGATACTGTGTTACTTATGTGAGTTTTGTATCATGCATGCCTAGTTACGTATTCTACGGCGCATGCGTACTGTAACATGTCATCCGTATATATTGTGTGGTGCACCAGTTTTATATCAGAAGTATAATAATCCCAGTGGTGGTGTTACGTGCGTGCAGCTCGGTACCTAAGAACACTACAGTTTGTGTATTATATTGTATCAAATTTTACTTTTAGTGGAGCTTTTGTTAATGAAATACAGCAAAGTAGTGCCTGGGGCTACTATTTACAAGATCAAGATTTTATCTCAGCATTGATATTAAGCTTTAACACCACACAAATTTCCACATTTTGTGCTACTTTTTTAGCGAGATATAGCTAACTATTGCCTGAGGATATTTTGTTGATCTTTAGGGCATTAAGCTCTACCATCACACCAATTTCCACATTTAGTGAAGCTTTTGTTAGTGAGATACAGTAATGCTTGCCTGAGGCTATTTGTTGTTGTATTACAAGATTTACATTGTTTACAGAGATCTTATCACAACGTTGATCATTAGCGTATTACACTTTACCATCATACCAATTTCCACATTTAATGGAGCTTTTATTAGTGAGATACAGTAATCCTTGCCTGAGGCTATTTGTTGTTATATTACAAGATTTACATTGTTTACAGAGATTTTATCACAACATTGATCATTGGGGTATTGAACTATACTATCATAAAAAATTTCACATTTAGCAGCCCTTTCATTAGTCAGATATAGGATTGTGTGGCCCCATTAATAATACATGGCCTGAGGCTATTTTTGTTTATTTTACAAGAAGTACATTGTTTACAAAATTTTTAACATGACGATGCACTATCCCCGGTGGAACTACATAACTGTACCAAGTTTCATGTTTAGATGTGTTACCGTTAGTGAGTTACGCTTGTTCAAGCGGAAGAAGAAGAAGAAGATGGAGAATTTACAAAACGGACTTTTGTTAATTTAACACCTTTCTCGCGCATCAAATTATACCATTTTATAATCACAGTTAGTTTCTGGGTATAGTTACACATTCATGTCAACAGAAGTCCAGTAGGTAGCAAACTGAAAGTGAAAGTGATGAAAAACCTTATATATGGTTTTCAATGGGGATAGACCATAGCAATCCCTATATACACAGTACTACCGTACTGTGTGATAATCTGCGCAGTATCCCGCAGAAGCCGCTGCAAGGTACCTTCGTTTCAGCGTGTAAGCCTACCGTTTTTGAGAAATAGTCTAACAGACAAACCGACAGAAAACGCAACTCGCTGCGCATGCGCCGAGGGTTAATTACTTATGATCACCTCAGTTGCATGTATACATGTAAAACTTTCATAGAAATTGTCCTTTATAGTTCCACTAGACATGAATGTCTGTGTGGGATTTTCAATAAGGAATTATTGAAATGTGTATTCCTCATCAAATTGTTTATGGAATGAGTTTAGTGTAACTAACAGGGCATAAAAATGATTTTGCCCACCCATGTAATTTCTCCTTCATACTTGTGTATGCATGCAGTTAATTGCATCATCACATACTGGACCACATCTAATTAGCACATTCCGAAATCATATTTTATATAGAGAAGATAATGTAACTGATATGATCACTTGGTGGATAAACTGATTTTTGCATACTGTACTCAGCTCTCCTTCTCACCCCCTTCATATTGTGTAGTGAGTTTCTACTGGTTTGCCAAAGAAAGAAAGACATGCGCATTTGGATGGAGCAGCTCCAGGCACAGAACACACAACTGATGAGGGAAAAGAGCAAGCCCCATAAAACGGCGCCTTACATCACAAGAATGAGACTACAACAGAGTCTTGTTAACCATACAAATCCTTCTGATGAACCATTGAAAAAGTGGCTGTCCATTTCACAGCTGGACTCCAACTGGCTGGAAGGAAATTATACTGGCTGTCCGGGAGAAATAGCTCTGGCATTTTATGTGCCTAGTTTAAATCCAAACACTACAAAACTACAATTGCCGAACTGAACATTGATCCAAGACAGTTAATGTTTATTGGCGAGCGGGAGCGAGCCAACCTAGTCATGCGAACGGGCCGATTTTTCTATATATTTGTATATATATATATATATATATATATGTGACTCGCACTGTTCGTTTTACCTGTTCCCGCGTATAAATTGCTGTACTTCATATGGACCACCCGGGGCCGCCCGCGGGCTACGCGCAAACGTAAAGCCCGCTCATTTAAAGGTCAAAGGTTCTTTTATACAACTCATGAGTTCAGCCTGCTCTACCGTTACCGGTGAGCCTCAGAGGCAGCGTCTTGCTTCCAGGACGGCCGAAGAGCGAGAAACACGCTTTTCTCGACGTTGGGCTCCGCATCGACCGCGGCGTGCAGCTGACAGCGTTCCAGCAACAAAGGACGACAAGTAAGATCAATGGAGACGCCATAGGAGAGAGAGGCTCGTCTGCTCCAACTTAGAGTAACTGAGTTAGCCCGCTTTCTGTGTAATAGCATCAGTTTTATTCAATGCATTTGGCATGCGTTTATTTGGCTGTTCTGATTCAATAACTACTCACATGCAAAATTCAAGCATGGCAATTAGCTTGGGCACTGTTGGATCGCTCCCGCTCGCCAAAAATGCACTGCATTCAACTACTAGTATATACTTGCTAAGTTGCATGTAAATAGCATTATATACAGTGGAAATGCTCGCGCAGAACGGTGCTTCACCATACATTTTGGCCTCTAAATAGCGAACACCCGGAAGCTATACTCCCCTGAAATAGCAGTTGTGCTTGGGCAGTGGCGAGCGCAAACGTACAAATTAAAACAGCGAAACCACACGCGAGTGCACTGAACAACGCCCTGAGGTCTGTTATTATACTTGGAGTGCCTAGCTACGTGTACATTGTAATGAACGGTAGACATCAAAGGACACCAAGGATTGTCAATCAATATGCAGACAACTTTATATATTTATATATACACTGCAAAACGTGATGGTTATTTTAATACAAAATGTGGTTAACTTAGTTGCATGTGTAGTCACTCATTCATGTAAATGACAATTTAATGGCTGTTGAAGAAACGTTGAGAGGAGAGCCAACAAGGTGCATACAATAGACCCCTAGACCGAGTATATATTAGGTTGTAATTTCAATCTCAAGGATGTCATGTTAGGACATGTGAGGTCCAAATATATAATCACTCAGCTAGTAAATTATGGTGATTAAATTTTACGGGTTGAATGATTACACATGTTATTGCCACATTCCAAGTTGAATGTCAGCCATTGTACACAGCATTCTGTCTGAACATACATGCAAGATTGCAACTGAGATAACTATACATCTTTAGCCATTAAATTGTCATTTACATAAATGAGTGGAGTTTGAAAACGATGAAAACATCAAGGAATTGCATGTAAGTAAAGATAGAATTTTCAATTTGATAACTTATTTAGGTAATGTTCGATGTGTTGGAATCTTGGTGATGTTCAATGTGTCCGCAAATGTCAATGCACTGTAAACCAATTTCACGAATAATTTATAATAGATACTGCATTCCTGTTAATTCCATATGGTATCCTGTTCTCTACAGCCCCTGCACGGTACTCTATTGAAGTTGGATGGTGTGTATCTGACTAAGCCCTCAACCCCACCTCGTGGGATGGAATACTACTTCATGCTACATGTTCCTGAGGAATCTAATCACAGACAGTGAGTGAAGCAAAATTCAAAAGTATGTTTGCACTACAAATAATTTTTGAGGTGTGCTATTTGCACACAACAAGAATATGGTGAAATCCCTTTTATTTGATAAAGACATTTAATTAGACATGTATGTATACTTGGTGTATACATTGTGCATGTACTTTTTAGTTGGGGTACTTCATACTGTCTGTGTGTATTTGGGTGAGATTTGACTACACTATATACTTCAGGAAACTACCTTCCATTGTTATAACATATTCACATGCAGCCACAAGTTTGATATAACAACTACTATATGTACATTTCCAATTACATATTTACTTCTCGGTAGCTATTATATTGTACTACAAGAGCTTAACCAAACACTGTACCTTTGTGTGCGTTTTAGTTTTAAAGCACCGTTGCGAGTATAAGTTATAGACCACCTTGTATAACACTTGAGTTAGAGTAACATTATCATGCACATCCATGCAATCTGAAAAATGGGTGGTTGTTTTAACTAGCAGGTGTGGTTAGCTACCTCAGTTCCATCGTATTCTGCATGTACCTAAACTAGGTGAATGTTAAACATTGTGGGAAAGCAGAGTGGACCTAACTGCAAAAAGTTAACATGATGGTTATTTAACACAAATCAGTTGCACTCCTTTCGTGTGTTGTCACTCATTGACAATTAATGGCCAAGTAATCCTATAGCAAGGATGTAATTATGTTGTTTCAATCTAGGGATGACATGCTAGAGTCTATTGAAAATCCTTTAATCACTCAGCCAGTAAATTAAGGTGATGGCAAATGAGTGAATAGGTATGCTGTTATTACATTCCAAGTTGACTATCAGATATGGGTCAGTAAAGAATGTGTTAGATGTGTAGTATGTAATTGTGCAGCAACTGATTGCATGCCGGAGATTTACACGGCTGAGTCCAGTTATAGGTTCTATCAGTTTCTGTTGTGATGCATGGCTACACCTCATTTGATATGAGGAGGAAACAAAAATTCCATAGTGGAAATCCTACACAACCATAAAACGACACCTTATATCACAAGAATGAGACTACAACAGAATCTTGCTAACAGCACAAATCCTTGTGATGAACCGCTGAAGAAGTGGCCATCCATTTCACAGCTGGACTCCAACTGGTTGAAAGGAAATTATACTGGATGTCCAGGAGATATAGCCCTGGCATTTCATGTGCCTAGCTCTAACCCAAACACTACAAAGCTACAATTGCCAAACTGAGACAATTAACTAATTTCCAATTAAATATGCACATTATATGACTGAATATCTAAGGGTTTGGTTAAATTTAGAAGAAACATAGAAAATAAACTTAGCTAGCTATCCATATAATTATTGGTGATTTAATTTGCAGTACTTATATTGCTATCCTGAAGTAACCTTTATAATTAGTGTTAGTTTTTTTCCTCTAAGAGCTGCATGTTGTGTCTTAAAGAGATATTTTTAGAAAATACTATTACATTTTCTACTCTTTGTGGTGACCATGAACATAGTCACACATACCTTTGAGGTCAAGGTCATATCACTGCTATTGTTATGACAGCATCATTCAACGGTTTACATGTGTACCTCTCATTCATGTAAAATTGGCTATTTATGTTAAATCAGGCTTATATATGTAATGTATAAACCATGGCCAAGAGGTGTATATGTCAGATATACACCTGCTGTGAGGAATTTATTTGTGATATTTCCCGAGGGCCAACGGCCCGAGGGATATATCACAAATAAACTTCCGAACATAGCAGGTGTATATCTGAAAATATACACTGATTGGACATGGTTTATACGATATATACTATGTTGAATATTGATGAGGTGTATATGCAATATATAAACCTGCCGTTACCATAGCAACATAGTATATATATATATATATATATATATATATATATGTTTGCTGTCCAATGGCTGATATTCAACTTGGAATGTTTTTTCACTCAACCTGTAAATTTCCATCACCATAATTTACTGGCTGAGTGATTAACTGGATTGAAACAATAGTTGCAACTATAAGATTACTTGGCCGTTAAATTGCCATTTACATGAATGAGTGACTACACATGAAAGAAGTCCAACTGAGATAACACCATTTTGTGTTAAAATATATAAACAATCATGTTTTGGCAGTGATTTACACTCTATATATATATATATATGGAGAGTGTTACACCACACATAAATGCACATGGATCTTCCAGGAAGGGTGTTATTTAATGCCCTATTTTTAACAGTGTAGCAATGCACAGAGGCAGAGAACCTGGGGGGGGGGCAGGGGGGCTTGAGCCCCCCACTTTTTGATAAGGGGGGGGCTGAGCCCCCCCAAAATTGGAGGTTGTCATGAAGAATGTATTAAATACTAATAGACTATACCGAACCTCCCCCCCCCCCCCCCCGGCCACTTCATGAATGCCGAGCCCCTCCACTTTTTGATAAGGGGGGACTGAGCCCCCCCAAAATTGGAGGTTGTCATGAAGAATGTATTAAATACTAATAGACTATACCGAACCCCCCCCCCCCCCCCCCCCCGGCCACTTCATGAATGCCGAGCCCCTCCACTTTTGACGTGCTGTCTCTGCCTCTGATGCAGGAATATTTGCCTTGCACTAAGGCTATACTAGTAGCTCTCTGTAGTGACCACACCAAGATCATATTACTACTATTGTTATCAAAGCATCTTGTGGAATGGTAATTGTACGATAAATTGTCAATGTTATCCATGGTTAGGTCAGTATAGACCATAATTATAGTTTGGGAACTACTAAAATGGCTAAACTGCAGCTCCTCTTCACTGCTGTTATTGGCACAGCCTTTCTGATGTATTACTGCAATGCTGCAGCAGTTGAAAGTGAGTTGAGTTCTACACTGTGTTCGCATAAGCAAAGATATTACTACAATAAGATGTATGTACTCATATATACTGTATATAGCTTTCTAAGTGATTGAAATCTACACTGAATCAATATATAACATCAAAATAGAGTTAGTTTCTGACATAGTTACATAATCACATTCACATAAGTCTGGTATAGTAGCAAATCAAAACTGAGTGTGATGAATCACCTGTCTAGCAATCTCTATATACACAATATTACCATACTTTGTGATATTATTAAACCGTACCTATACTATGTATAATCATACATCCAGATCAAAAAGGAGCAGATGAACAAAATGGCCAACCAAGTCCTCAAAGACAGGAAAGTATTCGAGGTAGATATGACATGGAGCGTCGACATCCAAGACACCTTCCTTCACCACATTCCGAGGCACCTCCATTCCGTAGGTATTAATTGGTGGATATCTGGAGAGTAACTAGCGATTTGTTAATTTTTTTTAATAAATAATAAAAGCATTCGATTCGGTGGTGCAATCATAGAGAACGGGATTCTAAACGGACGCGTACTCCCTTTGCGAAAGTCTGTGTTGTGCCGCCACGGCACGTTTCACCCCCGCACCCCGCGTTACGAAGTTTGGCGGGTAAATTAATTAGAGCGAGGAGGCAACCACTTCCTCAATACTAGTTATACCCCTGATATAATATACAGAAGATGGTGGCGAAAAAGGAGAAAAAGGTGATCCGGGACAAAAAGGAGAAAAAGGGTTTCAAGGTTAGTGGGATATATAAATGTATGAGGACAAAAAGGGTATCGAGGTCAGTGTATATACGTATATACGTACATGTGTCAAAAGCGATCGCGAGGAGGCAACCGTCCCCTCTAGATCTGTCTCATCATTAGTTACATGCACCGTTGGATATTATGCAGGACCTCCAGGTCAAAAAGGAGCGATTGGTAATCCAGGCGGACCAGGCTCTCCAGGTCAGTGTGCTAATTGTTCGCATGCATGAGCGCAGCAACTTGAAGCGCTAAAATTTTGCACGTAAGCTTATATACAACATGCAAGACAGGAGGCAATCGCTTTCTCTGCCTCAATACCAGTTACACCTACGTATATATTATATTATACAGGGCCTAAAGGAAACAAAGGTGATCCGGGACAAGGCCGACCAGGTCAGCGTGCTACAAGTATTGCTCGCACCAGCGCATCAACTTAAATAATATGACGTACGACAAACAGGGTCTAGAGGAGAGAAAGGTCACGTATATATTATATTATACAGGGCCTAAAGGAAACAAAGGTGATCCGGGACAAGGCCGACCAGGTCAGCGTGCTACAAGTATTGCTCGCACCAGCGCATCAACTTAAATAATATGACGTACGACAAACAGGGTCTAGAGGAGAGAAAGGTGACCCAGGACGAGACGGCCAGCCAGGTCAGTGTGCTAAAGTATTGCTCGCACGAGTGAATCAACTAATTACGAATGAATAGCACTGAAGTGCTAAACCCTCGGGGTGTATGTATATACGCGCCTGTGCGTGAAACCTTGAAAATGCACGAGCTTAAAAAGGGTATCGAGGTCAGTGTATATACGTATGCATACATGTGTCAAAAGCGATCGCGAGGAGGCAACCGTCCCCTCTAGATCTGTCTCATCACTAGTTACATGCACTATTGGATATTATGCAGGACCTCCAGGTCAAAAAGGAGCGATTGGTAATCCAGGCGGACCAGGCTCTCCAGGTCAGTGTGCTAATTGTTCGCATGAGCGCAGCAACTTGAAGCGCTAAAATTTTGCACGTAAGCTTACAACATGCAAGACAGGAGGCAACCGTTTTCTCTGCCTCAATACCAGTTACACCTACGTATATATTATATTATACAGGGCCTAAAGGAAACAAAGGTGATCCGGGACAAGGCCGACCAGGTCAGCGTGCTACAAGTATTGCTCGCACCAGCGCATCAACTTAACATACAACAATTAACAGGGTTTAGAGGAGAGAAAGGTGACCCAGGACGTGACGGCCAGCCAGGTCAGTGTGCTAAAGTATTGCTCGCAAGAGCAAATCAACTAATTACGAATGAATAGCACTGAAGTGCTAAACCCTCGGGGTGTATGTATATACGCGCGTGTGCGTGAAACCTTGAAAATGCACGAGATATCTATAAAAAGACTGAAAAGGTGATCGAGGACAAAAAGGGTATCGAGGTCAGTGTATATACGTATGTATACATGTGTCAAAAGCGATCGCGAGGAGGCAACCGTCCCCTCTAGATCTGTCTCATCACTAGTTACATGCACTATTTGGATATTATGCAGGATCTCCAGGTCAAAAAGGAGCGATTGGTAATCCAGGCGGACCAGGCTCTCCAGGTCAGTGTGCTAATTGTTCGCATGAGCGCAGCAACTTGAAGCTAGGCTTGCGTACATTATGCCGGCATAAAATTGGGAATAATGGGCCTAGTACACGAACTAGCATTATGCGGGAATAATGGGTAGGGTTTACGTATGGCGCATGCGCAGCCACCATTTTTATCACGAGGGATGCTGCTGACCCATGACCCCTGCACCCACATTTTGTCTTCTGAGTGCTTCGCTATGTCTTTAATTGGCACTAGCATTAGCTCGTGTACATCTGATGTGGTGGACTCTACTGCGGATACGACATCTGACCTAGAGAGAGTAGTAGTAGTAGTGCGCCTTCCATAATCGACAGATTGCGAGCGCCGCGTCTGTATTTTTCATCATTTTGTTGAGAATATTTGTGGGAATAATGGGTGAATTGTTGGGAATAATGGTAAATATTTACAAGAATGCTGGAATAGAATTATAGGACAATTTTGAAGCATAATGTACTCAAGACTACTTGAAGCGCTAAAATTTTGCACGTAAGCTTAAGCCAGGAGGCAATCACTTTCTCCGCCTCAATACCAGTTACACCTACGTATATATTATATTATACAGGGCCTAAAGGAAACAAAGGTGATCCGGGACAAGGCCGACCAGGTCAGCGTGCTACAAGTATTGCTCGCACCAGAGCATCAACTTAAATGATATGCCGTACGACAATTAACAGGGTCTAGAGGAGAGAAAGGTGACCCAGGACGAGACGGCCAGCCAGGTCAGTGTGCTAAAGTATTGCTTGCACGAGCGAATCAACTAATTACGAATGAATACTAAACCCTCGGGGTGTTTGTATATACGCACGTGTGCCTGAAACCTTGAAAATGCACGAACTATTGAAAAATTACGTATAACGGTGAGTATACGAATTTAAGAAAAAGACACATTCCAAGTTACAGTAGCCCTCGCTGCGCATGCGTGCGGAGGGTTAATAATCACGTATACGATAATTTTGTCGAAATTGTGGGTATAGTATCTTCAAAGCAAGTAGGCAACCTCCTCTACCTACCCCGGAATAATATGCAGGACAAAAAGGCCAGCAAGGACCTCAAGGACCAAAAGGTGACCAAGGTCCTCTAGGATACAGTGGGGAGAAAGGTGATCCAGGACGCGATGGAGTAGATGGTGCTCCAGGACGACCAGGCCCTCCAGGTCAGAATTGATCGGAGGCGAAAAGTCAAGTCTTCCTCCGCTTCAATACTAATTACACCATTAACAGGGCCTACAGGAAGCAAAGGTGATCCGGGACAAGTCGGACCGAGTCGTCCAGGTCAGTGTGCTAAAGTATAATTTGCTCGCACTAGCGCATCAACTTAAATAATCACGTATATCACGTACGACAATTAACAGGGTCTAAAGGAGAGAAAGGTGATCTAGGACGAGACGGCCAGCCAGGTCAGTGTACTAATTGCTCACACCAGCACATCAACTTAATTAAATGACACGAAAAATCACGTATAATTATAATTTGTCGAATTTAATTTTTGGGTAAATTAAAAGCGAGTAGGCAACCTCGAGCTCCTCCTTAACCTACCCACGAATAATATGCAGGACAAAAAGGCCAGCGAGGACTTCAAGGGCAGAAAGGTGACCCAGGTCTTCGAGGACCTCGAGGATACAGTGGTGATCCAGGGCAAGACAGCGGACCGGGCTCTCCAGGTGGGTGTGCTAAAATGTTCGCACAAGCGCAGCAACATTTTGAAGCGCTAGGATATAAATAATTGCGTACGTACAATAATTTTGGTGAATTTGTGGTGGTAGGGAAAGGGGGGGGGAGTGGGGAGGGGGTTGGGGATTATAAAAGCAGGTAGGCAACCTCGAGCTCCTCCTCTGCCTACCCCTGAATATTGTGCAGGACAAAAAGGACTTCAAGGACAGAAAGGTAACCCAGGCCAACAAGGTCCTCGAGGATTCAGTGGGGAGAAAGGTGATCCAGGATACAATGGAGTAGATGGTGATCCAGGACAAGATGGCAGACCAGGATCTCCAGGTCAGTATGCTCTAATTTATTGTTTGCATGACTATAGCAACTTGAAGCGCTAGCCGCTAGATATGTACAATGAATTTGTTGAGGTAAAATTAAAAGGAGCAGGAAACTGCACACCTCCTCTAACACAATACTAGGTATACCTATATACAGGACCTAAAGGCCAACCAGGACTTAAAGGACTGAAGGGTAACCGAGGTCCTCAAGGATTAAGAGGATGGAAAGGAGATCCAGGTAGAGATGGAAACAATGGCCAACGAGGATCTCCAGGACGAAAAGGTGATCCAGGACAAGATGGTCTACTAGGTCCTCAGGGACCTCCAGGACAAAGAGGAGCAAATGGTAATCCATGTATAGTCCAGATCCTCTAGAGGACTATATATAGCCTCATTCCAGACTCTCCCCTTGGATACACACAAAATATAGAAGGAGAGTCAGTTAGGGACACTTTTGTCATGTGAGTGACATTAGATTATCCATGCAGGGACAGTTGGAGAAAATGGCCAAAAAGGTCATTCAGGACTTCCAGGACAAAAAGGAGAGAAAGGTCAACAAGGAAGAGGAGTTCCAGGACCTATTGGACCTCCAGGGTCCCCAGGACATGGAGATGGAGAGAAGGGACAAAAAGGACAAAAAGGACAAAAAGGAAACAAGGGTGATCACGGACAAGATGGTCTACAAGGTTCTCCTGGACCTCCTGGACAAAAAGGAAATGCAGGTAGAGATGGACAAGATGGTCAAAATGGTGAGAATGGACTTCCAGGAGGTAAAGGAGATAAGGGTGATCCAGGACCTTCAGATGGTGAGAAAGGAGAGAAAGGAGAGCCAGCTGTAGGTAGAGATGGCCAACCAGGCAGAGACGGCCTAGCTGGTCCACCAGGTAGAGATGGACGAGATGGTCGTGATGGAGAACCTGGACCTCGTGGACTTTCAGGCAGCTGCAGAAATAGCAATGTGGGGACAAAAGGTGACACGGGAGAACAGGGACCTCCTGGACCCAGGAGTGGAGGAGTCACTTATGTCAGGTGGGGTCGAACTACCTGTCCAGATACAAATGGAACTGAACTTGTCTACGCTGGACAAGCTGCTGGAACTCTCTTTCGACATACGGGAGGAACAAATCAGTACCTGTGTCTACCAGAATTCCCTCAATACCGAGACTATGCACCAGGTGTGCAGGGACTCTCTCCAATATATGGTGCCGAGTATGAATCATCAACAAATCAACCGCTGAATACAGTAAATAATCACAATGTTCCCTGTGTTGTCTGCCATTCCACTCTCCGAGAGTCAGTCCTAATGATTCCAGCTCGTATATCATGTCCTGACACCTGGACACTGGAGTACAGTGGGTATCTGATGACTGAACGCTATGATCATGTCGGTAGAACCTCAGCTGAATGTGTAGATAAGGATCCTGAGAGTGTATGTGGTGAAATGCAAGATGCCAATGGAGCTCTTTTCTGCCATACAGAGGCAACCTGCAATGGGCTACGATGTCCACCTTACAATGCAGAGAAGGAACTGACCTGTGCAGTCTGCACCAAGTGAACAACTCTAGCTGGATATGCTTCCAACTGAACAAGAGTAGATGTTTGTATTCTAGATCTAGTTAGGTGTACCTTGAGAACTATAAATGAGCATGTCTTGTATTCCCTCTCCATTCTGCTAATAAGGTTGCAAAATTTCTTCTGTCTTTACAATATGGTTATATGCAGGTCTAAAGACAGATTGCTGTGTACAATGGCTGCTATTCCACCTGGAATGTAACAACAGCGTATCTAATCACTCAGCCAGTAAATTTCCATCACCATAGTTAACTGCCTGGTTATATTATACTTATTAAGGACCTCATATATTTTCTATAGACCCTAACATGACACCTTTGAGTCATACTGGATTGAAACAGCACAATACCTAAATTTACTCAGCCAAATTGTCACTTATATGAATGAGTGACTACACGTGAAAGAAGTGCAACTGATTATTTCCCTCGCACTAAGGCTACTCTCTGTTGTGACCACGAACTAATCTGATTAGAGTCATTTTATTGAGGTAAAATTGTCGTACCCTGAAATGCAGCCACCCCGCTAATCCAGCCACTTCACCTTTCCCCAAGGGTGACCGGAATAGCGGGAGTTTACTGTATGTATTCTAATTAGGTGTACCTAGAGAACTTTAAATGAACGTGTCTTGTGTAGCTATATATTCACTCTCTATATATTCTGATCATTAATGTGATAAAATTTCTTCTGAATCTATTGCCCTTACAATAACTGGTTAGGTAGATGTTTAGCTATTTCTTGTGCTTGTTGATGTGTGTTGCTATATAGTGAGACAATGATACTCTTGATCGAGATAACCACACAAACTCTCGAACTAACCACTATTATATTAATCGTACTCACATATAATGTATACTCATTCACAATTGTAGCTATCGTGTATATGAATAGCTGGCTAATATAGTGGCAAAATATATTTACCTATAATACTGAATGGTTCAGATGACCTTAGTATATTTTTACAGTCTGAGCTGTAAATATCATAGCCATATAGGGATCAGTGGTGGTCAAGAAATACTACTATTCCAGTGACCATAATAACTGGTCACAACACATGTCCAGATCATATCACAGTTACAATTTTTATAGCCTCATTCCAAGGATCATATGATCCATTCTCATCAGCAGATTGTATAGTTGCAAGTGTCACTGACACAGTTAGCTAGTCCTTCATTTCTCTATGCTTTAAAACTCTAGAACACAGAGTATTCTCCGACTTTAGTCAGATGGCTAAACTACTGTTAATATCCTCTGCTTTTATTTGTATAGTCTTTTTGATGTTTGTTGATACAGTTGAAGGACAAGGTAGGTTGATATGTACAATCCAACTTTACACTGTTAATAAGTATAAGATTATAATCTGCAGTGACAAGTACTTGAACTAATTAATCATTGTTATATTCATACTACTAGAACAAAAAGGAGAGAAAGGTGACTCAGGTGACCCAGGTATAGACGGGATAGATGGCCGACCTGGCCTTCCTGGAGAAAATGGGGAGGACGGTGTTCCAGGCAGAGATGGTTTACCTGGAAGTCCAGGGCCTATTGGACCTCCAGGAGCTCCAGGACCTCCGGGACCTCAAGGACCAAAAGGTGATCCGGGTAGCGATGATCAAAACCTTCCACAGCCTCCAGTACCACCTCCAGCAGAAAAAGGACAGAAAGGTGATCCAGGTATAGATGGAGTGCCTGGATTTAAGGGATTTCCAGGAGAACCAGGACCTCAGGGACCTCCAGGACGTCCAGGACTTCCTGGTGAAGATGGCCAAAAAGGTCCTCGAGGACAAAAAGGGGGAAAAGGTGATCAAGGACCTCAAGGAGTTCCTGGAATAAATTGTCAACCAGGTCCCCCAGGAGCAAATGGTGATCCAGGAACTCAATCTTCATGTCCTACTCCACCTCAACAAAAAGGAGAGAAAGGTGATCCAGGTAGAGATGGAGAACCTGGGGAACCTGGAATACGAGGATTTATAGGACCTCCAGGACTTCCGGGAGTTCCAGGATTTAGGGGACCTAAAGGAGCTTCAGGGTATCCAGGTGGAAAAGGAGAGAAAGGAGAACCAGCTACTGTGGGTAGAGATGGCCAACCAGGCAGAGATGGTCAAGCTGGCTTATCAGGTAGAGATGGACGAGATGGTCGTGATGGAGATCCTGGACCTCGTGGACCTTCAGGCAGAAATGGCAATGAGGGACCAAAAGGTGTCATGGGAGAACAGGGACCTCCTGGACCCAGGAGTGGAGGAGTCACTTATGTCAGGTGGGGTCGAACTACCTGTCCAAATACAGCTGGAACTGAACTTGTCTATGCTGGACGAGCCGCTGGATCTACAGGTGGACCAAATGAGTATCTGTGCTTACCAGAAGAACCTCAATATGGAGATAATAAAACAAGACAGCAGGAAGTTCAGAACTCTCCAATACATGGTGTTGAGTATGAATTTGAATACACAGATCAGCCACTGGGCCATGTTCATAATCACAATGTCCCCTGTGCTATCTGCCATTCCACTCTCCGAGAGTCAGTCCTAATGATTCCAGCTCGTATGTCATGCCCTGACACCTGGACACTGGAGTATAGTGGGTATCTGATGTCTGAACACAATGGTAAATCCTCAGCTGAATGTGTAGATAAAGATCCTGAGGTAGTACCTGGTGAATTGGAAGACAGCACTGGACCTGTATTCTACCACACAGAAGCTACTTGCAATGGGCTACCATGTCCACCTTATGTTGCAGACAAAGAACTGACTTGTGCAATCTGCACTAAGTAAACAGTGCCATACTTGCTGCTGAAAAGAAAGGATGTATGCATTCTAATTAGGTGCTTCCTGGAGAGCTACAAATGAACGTGTCTTATGTATTCCTTCTCAATTCTGCTAATTACTAAGAATGGGCATGCGCATTAAAGCCTCGCGCGCGCCATGCGTCGAACTTACCTAAATCTTACTCCAAGGAAATTGAGCGTGACTAATGACATTCCTAAAGCGTGACCCTACGTACGTACATATGTACGTACGTACGCATTGGCTGAGATATGTACCCGGATTAGCTGCCTGGCGCTAATGCGCTCGGAATGATCATTGATGTGGAAAAATGTCTTCTGTATATATATCTTAACAATAACTGGTTAGGTAATGTTTAGCTAATATCTAGTGGCAGTGTTGCTATAGTGTATCTCAAGAGGCATCCTGATCGAGGTAACCACACAATTGCAAACTGCAGCTGTTCAAAACAACCACTATTTTGCAGTGGTACGTACTCACATACGTATATCGTAGTATTAGATCTATATACTAGAAATCATTCTGCATTTTGTACAGTTTTATCATGTGTTCATGAACATAATATGTTACGTCCGCGTGCGTTACGCAATTTGCCACACTGCAGATACATGTAGCTGTTATCTGCGCGCGCGTAGTAGTAGTAGACCGCGTCGAGTGCATGGGATTCCAGCAGCAGCCGCAGCAGCAGCCACGCACATTCCGTCGTCATAGCTCCTATCATATTGGTGGGGGTGGGGAGGGCTCGGTGACCATGATAACTGGTCTTAATTACATGTCAAGATCATATCGCAGTTACAGTTTAGATAGCCTCGTTTGAAAGATCGTACGATCCATTTTCATCGGCAGATGGTATAGTTCTTAAGTGCATGTCACTGACAGAGTTAGCTATAGTCCTTCATTTCTCAATGCTCCAGAACACAGAGTACTCCCCGACTTTAGTCAGATGGCTAAACTACTGTTAATATCCTCTGCTTTTATTTGTATAGTCTTTCTGATGTTTGTTGATACAGTTGAAGGACAAGGTAGGTTGATAGATAGAATCCAAATGTTATATACACTGTTAAGTATTTAAAAGCAGTGACAAGTATAAGTTATAGCACCTCTGGGAGGGATGTTGCTGATTTATAAGCACGATACCCGAGGGCGCGTAGCGCCCGAGGGAGAGTGCTTATAAACCGCAACATCCCGACCAGGGGTGCTATAATTCATTTATAGCCGGTTGCTAGGTGGTTCTTGACGTCATGTTGCCATATATGGCATGGTTTGCGTAAGCTTGCTCAGTTTGAACGGCGGCTAGCTAAGCGTATGTGTACTAGAGAAGCGGAAGATTATAGGAATGGAGTCGTGGACCGAGTCAGCTTTTAGCGACGAGGTGGACGAAGGGCCGCGTATAGTTTTGGAAACCGTCAAGTAGCTGCTAAGGCTCCCGCTCCCCTCACTGAAGTTGTACCTGTGAATTGTGGAACACCTTGTAAAGGCTCAAACTATCCCTAGCTGTGAGCAGCACCGGCGGTAAAGAGCTAGTAGGAAGCGTATGCCTATTAAAAAGTGCCGGCTCTCTCTGACCGCTTTCAATGCTCTGCATACGCTTAGGAGTGCTCCTACTAGCCATCACTCAAACTCGAAAATCAAGCCAGCTGAATAAAACCATAGATACTAAACGAGAACTTCTCGTTCTCGTTTAGTATCTATGATAAAACTACGCAAACTTTGCATGCTCCACGTCAATCTGTAACTTCCGTTTTCATCGAACGCATTGAGTATGACATCATGGCTCAGTGAATATTGCTGGGCCTACATTAGATATTGACACCTTCACACCAGATATTGACACCATGACCTTCACACCAGATATTGACACCTTCACACCAGATATTGTCACCTTCACACTAGATATTGCACCCTCACACTTCCTGGAGGGCTGTAGTTGATTTATTCCACTACAATAATCTTAGCAACCACCTAGCAACGGGCTATAATTTTTGTTATATACTTTTGAGACAATTAAGTGATTTGCCTGGTTTATAAAATATATATGTGCATACTACCAGGACAAAAGGGAGAGAAAGGTGAACCAGGTGTTAATGGGCTAGATGGCCAACCTGGTCCTCCAGGACCAAAGGGAGAGAACGGTCTTGAAGGCATAAAAGGTATACCTGGAAGTCAAGGGTCTATGGGACCTCCAGGACCTCCAGGACCTCCGGGACCTCAAGGACCAAAAGGTGATCCAGGTAGCGATGACCAAGATCCTCCACAACCTCCAGTACCACCTCCAGCACAAAAAGGACAGAAAGGTGATCCTGGTATAAATGGAGTGCCTGGAAATAAGGGATTTCCAGGAGAACCAGGACCTGAGGGACCTCTAGGACCTCCAGGACTTCCTGGTGAAGATGGCCAAAAAGGTCCTCGAGGACAAAAAGGGGGAAAGGGTGATCAAGGACCTCAAGGAGTTCCAGGAATAAATTGCCAACTAGGTCCCCCAGGTAGTCCAGGTGAATCTGGATCTCAATCCTTATGTCCCACACCACCTCAACAAAAAGGAGAGAAAGGTGACACAGGTAGAGATGGAGAACGTGGGGAACCTGGAGTATGAGGAGCTTTAGGACCTCGAGGACCTCCAGGAAATCAAGGAGATTTAGGAGCTAGGGGACTTCCAGGATATTCAGGAGTTCCAGGTGAAAAAGGAGAAAAAGGAGAGCCAACTGTAGGTCGAGATGGCCAACCAGGCAGAGATGGTCAAGCTGGCTTATCAGGTAGAGATGGACGAGATGGTCGTGACGGAGAACCTGGACCTCGTGGACTTTCAGGCAGAAATGGAAATGGGGGGTCAAAAGGTGACATGGGAGTACAGGGACCTCCTGGACCCAGGAGTGGAGGAGTCACTTATGTCAGGTGGGGTCGAACTACCTGTCCAAACACAGCTGGAACTGAACTTGTCTATGCTGGACGAGCTGCTGGATCTTCCTCTGGAGACACTGGTGGACCAAACAAGTACCTTTGCTTACCAGAAGAACCTCAATACCAAGATAATAAAACAAGGGATTTTACCGTTCAGAACTCTCCAATACATGGTGCTGAGTATGAATTTGAATCAACAGATCAGCCACTGGGCCATGTTCATAATCATAATGTTCCCTGTGCTATCTGCCATTCCACTCTCCGAGAGTCAGTCCTAATGATTCCAGCTCGTATATCATGTCCTGACACCTGGACACTGGAGTACAGTGGGTATCTGATGTCTGAACGCACTATAAAATCCTCAGCTGAATGTGTAGATAAAGATCCTGAGGTGGTACCTGGTGAATTGGAAGACAGCACTGGACCTGTATTCTTCCACACAGAAGCTACTTGCAATGGGCTACCATGTCCACCTTATGTTGCAGACAAAGAACTGACTTGTGCAATCTGCACTAAGTAAACAGTGCAATACAAGCAGCTGAAAAGAAAGGGGTATACCTTGAGAACTATAAATGAACATGTCTTATGTATTCCCCCTCTATATTCTTCTATTAAATTATGATCAAAGGCGGCAGAGTTAGGGAGGCGAGATTCAGTTCATGTGTTCATGAACATAATATTATGTGCGCGTGCGTTACGCCACGACTGGCAGTTATCATCTGCACGTGCGCATAATAGTAGACCGCGTCGGGTGCATGCGATTCCAGCATCATCATCATCAGCAGCACCGCACATTCCGTCGTCATATATAGCTCCTATGTTATTGGGGACGGGGGGGCAAGGTCCCCCTACTGGGATATGGGGGGCAGGGGGTAATTATTGCCCCCTGCTCCCCTCTGCCGCCGCCCTGTGAATTATGTATGTGCATAATTATTATATCTAGCTAATAGTGGCAAAATACTCTACAGGTATATATAACCCACTGAATGGCTCAAATGACCTTATTAGTGTGGTCCCCGCAAGGGGAGAGCCCCCCGAAGGGGGGCGTGGCGACGCTCCCGACCACTTTCTCCGGAGTGGCCTGCTGCGGCTCCTGTCCTCGCAGTCTCCGAGACTTGCGCGTGGGTCTCTGAGGTAGAGGCTCGGAGGTAGCCATGCGCAAAAACACCAGTCGAATAAGAATAATACTTCCCTAGTACTTTCGGTGATCGGTGACCTTCTTCGGGGGAATGACTGGTGATACAAAAACTAGTGTTTATATACTAAAAGGTTAAGCTTCGCAGGACAAAATGCGTTGCGCGCGCGAGTGCTCTATACGGGATAGGCGGTGTGCGGACAAAGGCTCGGTTGTCAGGGTAGAGCGGGAGTATTCCACTCCTACTTCACCTAGGCAACGTCTAAGGCTATGCCATGCGCAGTGTGCAGTGACGCTGTGGAGAGATGGCAGGGGGTGAAATACACATTATTATGATGTAGAGTCAGTGTCTGTGGGGGTGAGGGGTGAATCTGCACAGCAGGTATCTGTAGGGGAGAGACTGGGAGAAAGGGGAGGGGTAGAAAGGTTTTCCATAGGCAGAGTTAAGGCCATGTGGTAGTAGTGTATGTAGAGTCCTAATCCAAAATGCTTCTCGCTCCGGTAGAGCATCTGGCTCACAGTGCTCTAGTGGAACGATCCTATGGTCTCTTAGGAAGTCATGCGATTTCCTAGCAAAGTGGCGGTATAGGGGGACCCGCCTCTTTGTTTCGGAAGCATGCCGATGCATGCGAAAGCGCACCCTAAGGCTGTTGGAAGTTAAGCCTATGTACAGTTTCTCACATTTCCTGCAGACAATGCAGTAAATGAGAGAGGTATCTGCACACGTGAAAGTTTCATGGAAAGTGTATGGTGTTTTGGACACCGCTGAAAATAGGATACGTCTTCCTTCAGCATTGGGGCACACTTTGCAACGCTTATCGGCACATCGCACCATGCGTGAGTCTAGCCTGGGTATGGGTATGGGGGGTACCTGACCTGTTGGGGGACGTGGAGCTCCTGGAAGTGCTGCTTTCACCAAGGAGTCTGCAATGGTAGGGTTCCTCCGGAAACAGAGCTGGGGCGGGGTAGGAAATAAAAAAAATAATATTACTCCTATTTTGCTGTATGGCTGTGAAAATTGGGTGCTTACAACCTCACTCCTTTCACATCTAGAGCAATTTCAGGGAGAAATTGGAAGGAGGATTCTGAAGTTATCAGCAAATCATTCAACCCTCTCATGTAGAATTGCTCTTCGATGGCCATCCGTTGCAGCCCGAATCCTCATCAGAAAGCTGTGTTATGTGCTAAGGCTGAGATTAATTACTTGACAACATTGCCTCAGTGCTCTTTCAAACCTCAAACCCATTGCATCTGTCGATTATAAGGGAATGTCATTTTTTGGAGGATCACCTGAGTCTTCATGGCTACACTGATAAAGTACTAAATGGTGAATATGATGGAAGTAAGAAATATCTCCGAGACTCAATTCTGAATGATGAATGGAAGCTGATAATAGAGAGTGCAAAACAACGGAAAAGCACAGAATTTGTTGCACATATTGCTTCTGAATTAAGCTGGCTACATCTATGGGATACAATGTTAGAACAAGGAAGTGAAGGAACAGCAGTACTGCAGGCATTGTATCGAATTGCAACGTGGCCTCATGTGGAAGCACTTTCTACTTGTCCAGCATGCAAGCAATCGACTGACACACAATCTGTTTTCTTACACTACATCACTCACCATCTCCGTAAGAGCAAACATGATATTGAGCAAGTATTAAAGACTGGTACAGGAAGAGATATTTTTATACAGGCTAGGAAATTTCAGTTTTGCTCCTCACATATTACCTAATTTCATACTCCTCTCTAATTAAGTTAATAGTATTGTTTATTTTTGCATGTCATTTTGGCTTAATACAATGACTTTGAACTTTGAACTTTGAACTTAGCGCTCGGAGACTAAGTCGAAAGTACGTCCAAAAAAAAATTAGCTCGGCGCGCACGCACACGCTAGCGACAATGTCCACGATCCGACGACATAAACAAACTCCGCCGCCGGGAGTTGGCGAGGATACGAAAGAGGACGCAAAGGGAAAGAGATGGCCTCGAAGTGCGGAGTAAATTGACCACACCCCCACACCTTCGTGCGTCCAACGATAATTACCAATCGCGCGCGTTTTACACAGCCAAGGCTGATGTAATGGTAGAGCTGATTTGAGCTTCTGATGCATAGCTCTAGGTGTGATATGAATGCTAGCTTGAAATTCGCCTGGCCAACACCTAAATCACTGCTACGCCACTACTGTAAAACTAGGCTAGCTGTACTACTAGATTCTACTGTAAAACTAGGCTAGCTGTACTACTAGATTCTACTGTAAAACTAGGCTAGCTGTACTACTAGATTCTACTGTAAAACTAGGCTAGCTGTACTACTAGATTCTACTGTAAAACTTACTAGAATTACCCTTAGGCCTAGGCATGCATGCAATCTGAAAAACGGGTTATAAGCATATTTATAGCCCGTTGCTAGGTGGTTGCTAAGATTATTGTAGTGGAATAAATCAACTACAGCCCTCCAGGACGTGTGGGGGTGACAATGTCTAGTGTGAAGGTGACAATATCTAGTGTGAAGGTGTCAATATCTGGTGTGAAGGTGTCAATATCTGGTGTGAAGGTGTCAATATCTAATGTAGGCCCAGTAATATTCACTGAGCCATGATGTCATACTCAATGTGTTCGATGAAAACGGAAGTTACAGATTGACGTGGAGCAGGTCTCTGCAAAATTTGCGCAGTTTTATTCAGCTGGCTTGATTTTCGAGTTTGAATGATGGCTAGTAGGAGCACTCCTAAGCGTATGCAGAGCATTGAAAGCGGTCAGAGAGAGCCAGCACTTTTTAATACGCATACGCTTCCTACTAGCTCTTCACCGCCGGTGCTGCTCACAGCTTTGAGCTTACCCAGGGATAGTTTGAGCTTTTACAAGGTGTTCCACAATTCACAGGTACAACTTGAGGGGAGCGGGAGCCTTAGCAGCTGGTTTCCAAAACTATGGGGGGACTAACGCGGCCTTTCGTCCACTTCGTCGCTAAAAGCTGACTCGGTCCACAACCCCATTGCTAGCCGCCGTTTAAACTGAGCAAGCTTACGCAAACCATGCCATATATGGCATCGTGACGTCAAGAACCACCTAGCAACCGGCTATAAATGAATTATAGCACCCCTGGGGTGGGGTGATGTTGCGGTTTATAAGCACTCCCCCTCGGGCGCTACGCGCCCTCGGGTATCGTGCTTATAAACCAGCAACATCCCTCCCAGGGGTGCTATAACTTATACATATCACACAGTACGGTATATAGGGATTGCTATGGTCTATATCCCCATTGAAAACCATATATAAGGATTTTGTTCATTTTCACTTTCAATTTCAAGTTGATTTCACTTTTAATGATATCAAGGTGAAGAATGTGTGAAAAATAACCAGTATACTAAAATTGGTTGTGTTGTGATGTAAAATGTGTGTAGTAGCTTAAAAAGTGCTTTTCACATTTTGTCCATGTTTTCCATCTTCTTCTTCTTTCCAAGAAGCGTACCTCAATAACATAAAACCAATATTAATGATCTTGAATCTTTGCATGTGGAAATGTATCATTACAGGATAGGGAATAGAGATATAATATTCCTTGTAGTTCATGTACTACGGATTGTTATCTCTCCCAGCAATGTATTATGAATGAGGATAACTAATGAGCAAAACTCAGCAACCATGGTAACCATCAACCTGAAAGTCAGCATGTGTAGAGATGTCATCGCTAATAGCAACATAACCAAAGCATATGTTGCATGTTATTAACCCTTGTGATTCTTGTAATACTGATGTTAACACTCCTCTCAATGCAATACATGTACATGCGATTACGTAATTTAATTTTGAATGTACGTGCAGAGTACATACATTGTACGTATATAGTTAGCATGCGTCATACACGTAATGACACAAGACTCGTTAATGAAGTCATTACATCTGCCGCGCATGCGCAAACGCTTAGCAACAAGTGCGTAGCAACTAGGTGCTTAGCAACAAGTGCATAGCAACTAGGTGCTGTGAACTGGCTGATAATAGAGAAATGTGTTGACGATTCTTTTAGCAACTAGCACTTAGTACTACATAACAAAAGACAGATGTGTTGACAATTCTTGTACTACTTTCACTGTCAGAATACTGCATACGCGTACAGTGTGTTGCTCTCTGCCAGGCACTACTCTAGAATACGTATGTACCGTCTGCTGGAGTAGCGGCACGCTACCAAGCTAAAGCACTGGTGACTGACAGTAGGTTGCTAGCATGTTTGCTCAGCCAATAGTACGTTGCTAACAGGTTTGCTCATAGTTCACGTACGCAGCTGCTTGTAGCTTTCCTCATTAGTAACCAAACCACACCCTACTAATCATACATCTCAGAATGTGATTATTAGGGCCTATAGCAATAATGGGCCAGATGTTTCATGGATATGGTGAACATGTGCTAGTGAGAATTATTGCTTACAATAGTTTAAAAATGATAAGAGACAAGTAAATAAAAAATTTATGAAATTTGAAGTGTAATAATTATAGGAATTGCATAAAAATGAACAGAGACAAGATTGGGACACAGACACGCTATATACATCAATGTACTAAAATGTATGTTGATGTACATAGCATGTCTGTGTCCCAATCTTGTATCTGTTCATTTTTATGCAATCCCTATATTACACTTCAAATTTCATAAATTTTTTATTTACTTGTCATATAAACCATGTCCAATCGGTGTATATTTCAGATATAGCTACACCTGCTATGTTCAGAAGTTTATTATCCTTCAGTCCATTGGCCCTCGGGAAATAATTCTTCATGCACAGCAGGTGTATATCTGACATTTGTACTATGGTTGTGGTCAAGATCAAAGACTTCAGCTGATGTTTATATAGCTTAGACCACACCTGTGACCACAAGTGTGATGTATCTCTATAAACCACTGATTTATAGAGATAAACCATTCTGACGTCATGGTTACTATGGCAAGTGTTTGATCTTGACCATAACCATAGTACAAGCCACTTGAACGATGGCTTTTCGTGGCTTATGGATAAAGCACTCGGCTACGCCTCGATTCAATGGCTCATTTCATAAATGATCTCGATTTGAAGTGATGAGGAAAGCTAAAACTTCCTCAGTGGAAATACTACAAAGTCTATAATTATATGTATTTGGACACTCCTGTGGTAGAGTGTATATAGTTCTACAGAACAAGAATCAGTCTTTGGTATAAACATACAACTGAAATAACCACACGAAGTTACAAAAGTAACAGTCATTTTTTGCTCCGATATATGCATACTCCATGCACAGCAAAAATTAGCACTAAAGTTTCGGCGTATATATACGCGCGCGCGGGTGCCCGAATCGCACGCGCTTGCGCTCTTGAAACACATTCTAATTACGTGTAATGGAAAGTATATGGAAGATTTTTTTTGGCAAAAGACGGAGACTAAAGAGAAAGAAGCTCGCTGCCTTACATGGAGTCGTATTCCAGGCAGCGTTTAGCCTATTGTTAGCCTGTTGAGGACCCTTAGAAGGCTCTACCGTCGAAAAAGTGCGCAGAATGTCGCTGCAGTGCCTTCGTAAGTAAGCAAATGCCATATATATATATAAGTTTTGAATGGCATCTGTCGCGAAGTCCCTTCTTATAATAATCTGCGCAGTTTCCCGCCGAAGCCGCTGCAAGGTACCTTCGTTTCAGCGTGTAAGCCTACCGTTTCTGAGAAAGAGTCTAACAGACAGACAGACAGCACAACTCGCTGCGCATGCGCCGAGGATAATTACTTATATGATTACCTCAGTTGCATATACATGTAAAACTTTGATAGAAATTGTTCTTTATAGTTTCTCTAGACATAAATGTCTGTGTGGGATTTTCTATAAGTAAGGAATTATTGCAATGTGTATTCCTCATCATTTCTAATTGTTTATGGAATGAGTTAAGTGTAGCCATTACAACTGTAACTAACAGGACATAAAAATGATTCTACTCACCCATGTAATTTCCCCTTCATACTTGTGTATGCATGCAGTTAATTACTTATTGCATCATCACATACTGGACTAATTAGCACATTCATATTTTATATAGAGAATATAATGTAACTGATATGATCACTTGGTGGATAAACTGATGTTTGCATACTCTACTGAGCTCTCCTTCTCCCCCCCCCTTCATATTGTGTAGTGAGTTCCTATATACTGGTTTGCCAAAGAAAGAAAGACATGCACATTTGGATAGAGCAGCTCCAGGCACAGAACATGCAGCTTATGACGGAAAAGAGCAAGCCCCATAAAACAGCACCTTACATCACAAGAATGAGACTACACCAGAATCTTGTTAACTACACAAATCCTTCTGATGAACCATTGAAAAGGTAGCTGTCCATTTCACAACTGGACTCCAACTGGCTGGAAGGAAATTATACTGGCTGTCTGGGAGAAATAACCCTGGCATTTTATGTGCCTAGTTCCATTCCAAACACTACAAAACTACAATTGCCAATGCAAACTGAACATTGAACCAAGACAATTAATGTTTATATATACTTGCTAAGTTGCATGTAAATAGCATTATATACAGTGGAAATGCTCACCATAATAGCGGACACCTGGAAGCTACTCACCTGAAATTGCAGTTGTGCTTGGGCAGTGGCGAACGCAAACGTGCAAATTAAAAGAGCAAAACCACATGCAAGTGCACTAAACAACACTGTAAAAACATGATGGTTATTTTAACACAAAATGTTGTTAGCTAACTCAGTTGCAATTGCACGTGTAGTCACTCGTTTGTGTTATTGGCTGAGATGTATAGTTATCTCAGTTGTGTGTTTTGTCAGCCTTGTATCTTCAGACAGAATGCTGTGTACAATGGCTGGCATTCAACTTGGAATGTAGCAACAGCACACGAAATCATTCAACCTGTAAATTTTCATCACCATAATTTACTAGCTGAGTGATTATATAATTGGACCTCACATGTTTTCCATAGACCCTAACATGACATCCTTGGATTGAAATAATAACATAATTATATAGGGTGTATGGTATGTGCCTTGTTGGCTCTCCTCTCAACGTTTGTTCACCAGCCATTAAAATTTACATGAATGAGTGACTACACATGCAACAGAGGTAAAACACTTTGTGTTAAAATAACCCTCTTATTTTTGCAGTGAACGCTCTGAGGTCTGTTATTATACTTGGAGTAGCTAGCTACGTGCATGTACATTAATATAATGAACGGTAGACATCAAAGGACACCAAGAAGAAGGTATATGTGTATTGGCCAAGGATTGTCAATCAATATGCAAGACAGACAACTTTATATATTTACATGACTATTTTACACACTAACTTTACTACTCATATTCCACCTCATTATATTGTAAAGTTAAAACATTTCATGAACCTCCCAGATAAGGACAACCTCCAAAAAGTGCCATTCCCGCAGTGCCCTTCCTTCAGAGGTTCCACTGTATATGATTTTTTTGCATACAAAATTAACAGAGATGATGCAAAAGAGAAATATTTTAAGGAAAATTTCAGTGTTTATTTTCTATGTATGGTCTAGTTGATATCTTATTTTCCATATTGTAACAAAACATGATTGTGGTTTGGTATGATTAATTTACTTAACATCTTTTTGGTGCACATGCATGCACTAAAAAACATGATGGTTATTATAATACAAAAATGTTGTTATATGTCTCTGTTACACTCCTTTCATGTGAAGCCTCTCATTGACAATCATAATGACTGCGAGTTTTCTCAGTTCCATGTTTTATTAGCCTTGTATGTTTAGACAGAATGCTGTGTACAATGGCTGATACTGAAACGTAACTAATCACTCGACCTGTAAATTGCCATCACCATAATTTACTGGCTGAGCAAATACTAGATTAAAAAACTATAAGATTACTTGGCCATAAAATTGCCATTTAAATGAATGAGTGACTACACATGAAAAGAGTACAGCTGAGGTATATAACAATATAATTATAATGGTCATGTTTCGGCAGTGCATTTACACCCCATTGCAGGCCTTATATACCTGGGGAGTGTTAGCTACACCATACATATGGACAGGGAACGTTCAGGAAGGGTGTTATTTAATGCACTCTTTCAGTGTAGCAATGAAGGATTATTTGCCCTGCACTTAATAGGCTACTACTGTAGTAACCATCAACTAAGTATTCTGATTAGAGTCATAACTACAAACAATTATGTCAAGATCATATTACTACTGTTATCACAGCATCTTTTGGGTAGAGTGATCGTATGATGACTTGTCAATGCCATCAGTTCAAGTGCATGGTTAGGTCAGTATAGACCATAGTTTGGGAGCTAATAAGATGGCTAAACTGCTGCTCTTCATTGCTGTTATTAGCACAGCCTTTCTGATGTATTACTGCAATGCTGCAGCAGTTGAAAGTGAGTTGAGTTCTACACTATGTTTGTGGCATGAACAAGGATATTACTGCAATGAGATGTATGCAAGTACTATTATAAAGAAGCTTTCTAAGTGATTGAAATCTCATTAACTTCAAAATTATGGTTAAATATATAATCATGTTCACAGAAGTCTGGTGTAGCTGAAAGTGATGAATCACCTGTTTAGCAATCTAGTACATACTGTGTGATAACCATTATTATACCTTATGATGTATCCCAGATCAAAAAGGAGCAGATGAACAAAATGGCCAACCAAGTCGACCTCAAAAACAGGAAAGTTTTCGAAGTACATATGATATGGAGCATCGACATCCAAGATACATTCCTCCAGTACCTACTTTAGGTAGGTATCAATTGGTGGATATCAGGACTCAGGAGAGAGCTGCTAATTTTTTCGCTAGCTCGTCAGCGTTGAATAAACAATAAAAGCATCCGTGGTGCATATAATAAACGAGAATAGGATTAGAAACAGAAGCGTAAATTCTTTGTATATGTCATGTGTTGTGCCGCCACGGCGCCCGCACACCGCGTTACGAAATTTGGCGGGTAAATTGGAGCGAAGAGGCAACCTCTCCCTTAATACTAGTTATACCCTTGATACACAGAACCTGGTCCTGGTGGCGAAAAAGGAGAAAAAGGTGATCCGGGACAAAAAGGAGAAAGAGGGTTTCAAGGTTAGTGGGATATATAAACGTACGAGCGCAGCAGCTTGAAGCGCGAGAAATAATCACGTACGATAATTTTTGGGAGGTACGTAAATCACAAGTAGAGCAACGGCCTCCTCTAGAAAACTAGTTCCACCCTTGGATATTATGCAGGATTTGCAGGTCAAACAGGAGCGAAGGGTAATCCAGGAGAAGACGGCCCACCAGGCTCTCCAGGTCAATATGTTCGCACGAGCGCAGCAACTTGAAGTCCTAGGAATAATTTCGTATGAATCTGAGTACCCTGGATATTATACAGGTTCTAGAGGTGAAAAAGGAGAAAAAGGTGATCGAGGACAAAAAGGATCTCGAGGTCTGTGTATATACGTACATGTGTCAAAAGCGATCGCGAGGAGGCAACCGCCCCCTCTAGATCTGTCTCAATACTAATTACATGCACCGTTGGATATTATGCAGGCCCTCCAGGTCTAAAAGGAGCGAAGGGTAATCCAGGCGGACCAGGCTCTCCAGGTCAGTGTGCTAATTGTTCGCACGAGCGCAGCAACTTGAAGCGCTAAAATTAAGCACGTAAGCTTACAACATGTAAGCCAGGAGGCAAACGCCTTCTCGGCCTCGATACTATTTACACCTCTGAATATTATACAGGATCTAAAGGAAACAAAGGTGATCCGGGACAAGGCCGACCAGGTCAGTGTGCTAAAAGTATTGCTCGCACAAGCGCATCAACTTACGATATGATTAATCACGCACGACAATTAACAGGGTCTAAAGGAGAGAAAGGTGACCCAGGACGTGACGGCCAGCCAGGTCAGTGTGCTAAAGTATTGCTCGCACGAGCGCATCAACTAATTAAAATGATACGAATGAACAGCACCGAAGTGCTAAACCTTCGGCGTGTATATATGTATATACGCGCGTGTGCGTGAAACTTTGAAAACGCAGGAGCTATTGAAAAATTACGTATAACGGTGAGTATACGGATGATTTAAGAAAAAGACGGAGACTGAGGAGAAAGAAGATCGCTGCCTTACATCGAGTCGTATTCCAGGTAGCGCTTAGCCTATTGTTAGCGTTTTTAGAACCCTTAGAAAGCTCTGCTGTCAAAAAAATGCGCGAAGTATCGCTGCAATACCCTCGTAGGATGTCCACGGTAAGCTAATTACGCCATCCCGAAGCGTCTATCGCGAAATCTCTTATAATAATCTGCTCAGTCGAACCTTCCTTTCAAACGTGTAATCTTACCGTGTCTGAGAAAATGAGAGTCAGATACACACACACACACACACACACACACACACACACACACACACACACACACACACACACACACACACACACACACACATACACACACACACACACACACACACACACACACACACACACACACACACACACACACACACACACACACACACACACACACACACACGCACGCACGCACGCACACAATCCAAGTTAGTAAGCGCATGCGTGCCGAGGGTTAATAATCACATATACCATAATTTTGTCGAAATTGTGGGTAAATTAAAGCGTAAGGTATAGTATCTTCAAAGCAAGTAGTCACCCTCGAGCACCTCTTCTACCTACCCCGGAATAATATGCAGGACAAAAAGGCCAGCAAGGACCTCAAGGACCAAAAGGTGATCGAGGTTCTCGAGGATACAGAGGGGAGAAAGGTGATCCAGGAAACGATGGAAGAGATGGTGATCCAGGACGACCAGGCCCTCCAGGTCAGAATTGGGGCGAAAGGTCACATCTTTCTCCGCTTCAATACTACTTACACCATTACATATTATATAGGACCTAAAGGAAGCAAAGGTGATCCGGGACAAGTCCCACCAAGTCGTCCAGGTCAAGTGTTGCCCGCACTAGCGCATCAACTTATTAAAATGATATGATTAATCACGTACGACAATTAACAGGGTCTAAAGGAGAGAAAGGTGATCCAGGACGAGACGGCCAACCAGGTCAGTGTACTAAAGCATTGGTCGCACGAGCGTATCAACTTAAATGACACGAATAATCACGTATATTATATTATTATTATTATAATTTGTGGGTAAATAGGCGAGTAGGCAACCTCGAGCTCCTCCTTAACCTACCCACGAAAAATATGCAGGACAAAAAGGCCAGCGAGGACTTCAAGGGCAGAAAGGTGACCCAGGTCTTCGAGGACCTCGAGGATACAGTGGTGATCCAGGACAAGACGGCGGACCGGGCTCTCCAGGTGGGTGTGCTAAAATGTTCGCACAAGCGCAGCATTTTGAAGCGCTAGGATATAAATAATCGCGTACGTACAATAATATTGGTGAATTTGTGGTGGTAGGGAGGGGGGGAGGGGGGGGAGGGGGGAGGGGGTTGGGGATTATAAAAGCAGGTAGGCAACCTCGATCTCCTCCTCTGCCTACCCCTGAATATTGTGCAGGACAAAAAGGACTTCAAGGACAGAAAGGTAACCCAGGCCAACAAGGTCCTCGAGGATTCAGTGGGGAGAAAGGTGATCCAGGATACAATGGAGTAAATGGTGATCCAGGACAAGATGGCAGACCAGGATCTCCAGGTCAGTGTGCTAAAACAATTTATTGTTTGCACAAGCGCAGCAATTTGAAGTGCTAAGACATATATAGATCGATACTTTTTGTGAATATATGGAGGTAAGATTAAAAGGAGCAGGAAACTGCGCACCTCTTCTGCCACAATACTAGTTATACCTAGCTTAATATTTTACAGGACCTAAAGGCCAACCAGGACTTAAAGGACTGAAAGGTAACCGAGGTCCTCAAGGATTAAGGGGATGGAAAGGAGATGCAGGCAGAGATGGAAACAATGGCCAACAAGGATCTCCAGGACGAAAAGGTGATCCAGGACAAGATGGTCTACCAGGTCTTCAGGGACCTGCAGGACAAAGAGGAGCAAATGGTAATCCATGTATAGTCCAGATCCTCTAGAGGACTATATATAGCCTCATTCCAGACTCTCCCCTTTGATACACACAAAATATAGAAGGAGAGTCAGTTAGGGACTATTTTGTCATGTGAGTGACGTTAGATTATCCATGCAGGGACAGATGGAGAAAATGGCCAAAAAGGTCATTCAGGACTTCCAGGACAAAAAGGAGAGAAAGGTCAACAAGGAAGAGGAGTTCCAGGACCTATTGGACCTCCAGGATCCCCAGGACATGGAGATGGAGAGAAGGGACAAAAAGGACAAAAAGGACAAAAAGGAAACAAGGGTGATCAAGGACAAGATGGTCTACAAGGTTCTCAAGGACCTCCTGGACAAAAAGGAAATCAAGGTAGAGATGGACAAAATGGTCAAAATGGTGAGAAAGGACTTCCAGGAGGTAAAGGAGATAAGGGTGATCCAGGACCTTCAGATGGTGAGAAAGGAGAGAAAGGAGAGCCAGCTATAGGTAGAGATGGCCAACCAGGCAGAGACGGCCTAGCTGGCCCACCAGGTAGAGATGGACGAGATGGTCGTGATGGAGAACCTGGACCTCGTGGACTTTCAGGCAGCTGCAGAAATAGCAATGTGGGGACAAAAGGTGACACGGGAGAACAGGGACCTCCTGGACCCAGCAGTGGAGGAGTCACTTATGTCAGGTGGGGTCGAACTACCTGCCCAGATACAAATGGAACTGAACTTGTCTATGCTGGACAAGCTGCTGGAACTCTCTTTCGACATACGGGAGGAACAAATCAGTACCTGTGTCTACCAGAATTCCCTCAATACGAAGACTATGCACCAGGTGTGCAGGGACTCTCTCCAATATATGGTGCCGAGTATGAATCATCAACAAATCAACCACTGAATACAGTAAATAATCACAATGTTCCCTGTGTTGTCTGCCATTCCACTCTCCGAGAGTCAGTCCTAATGATTCCAGCTCGTATATCATGTCCTAACACCTGGACACTGGAGTACAGTGGGTATCTGATGACTGAACGCTATGATCATGTCGGTAGAACCTCAGCTGAATGTGTAGATAAGGATCCCGAGAGTGTATGTGGTGAAACGCAAGATGCCAATGGAGCTCTTTTCTACCACACAGAGGCAACCTGCAATGGGCTACGATGTCCACCTTACGTTGCAGAGAAGGAACTGACCTGTGCAGTCTGCACCAAGTGAACAATTGTAGCTGGATATGCTTCCAACTGAACAAGAGTAGATGTATGTATTTTAGTTAGGTGTATCTTGAGAACTATAAATGAGCATGTCTTGTATTCCCTCTCCATTCTGCTAATAATGTTGCAAAATTTCTTCTGCCTTTACAATATGGTTATATGCAGGTCTAAAGACAGATTGCTGTTTACAACGGCTGATATTCAACTTGGAATGTAACAACAGCATATCTAATCACTCAACCAGGAAATTTCCATCACCATAATTAACTGCCTGCTTAAATTATACTTATTAAGTACCTCATAATATTATTTTCTATAGACCCTAACATGACACCTTTGAGTCATACTGCCTGGTTACATTACACTTATTAAGGACCTCATATATTTTCTATAGACCCTAACTTGATACCTTTGAGTCATACTGGATTGAAACAACACAATACCTGAATTTACTCAGCCAAATTGTCACTTATATGAATGAGTGACTACACGTGAAAGAAGTGCAACTGACAACATTTCCCTAGCGCTAAGGCTACTCTCTGTTGTGACCATGAACTAATCTAATTAGAGTCATAACTATATAAAAAAGGAACAGCGCTGAAGTGCTAAACCCTCGGCGTGTAAATAACAAAGCGTCCGCGAATCCTTGAAACGCACGCGCTATTGAAACGAACGTGTCACGGGAAGTATACGAAAGACCTTTAGTCAAAAGACGGAGACTAAAGAGAATCAAGCTCGCTGCTTTACATTGAGTCGTATTCTAGGTAGCGTTTAGCCTATTGTTAGCCTTTTTTAGGATGCTTAGAAGAATCTGCCGTCGAAAAAGTGCGCGGAATGTCGCTGCAGTACCAACGTAGGATGTCACGGTACCATAACTTTTGAACGTTGCAGTGTCAAAGAAAACCCCGCAAATTTTTGGACCTCCGTTCCCCGCTGAGTACGTGTCAGCATATTCAGGACGAACAGAGGCTCCAGAGGTGATATGTGACTTAACAGACACACAGACGTAACCCTCGCTGCGCATGCGCGCCGAGGGTTAATTATATCAGATCATATATAGTACTACTATTATCACAGCATGGTGATCGTACGGTATATTGTATTTGCCCCCCCCCCCCCCCCACCCCCCCACCCCCCACCCCAATATTACATGACTACAACCTGACTTGGTATTCAAAGGATATATGATATGTAGAATAATTTATCTGATTACAGTGAGATATGCACCTGAGGTAACCACATGCACTTCAAAGACAACAACAGATTTTTGCAGTGATATATTTTTAACGTCGTCAGTGCAAGTGGTTAGGTGAATATATAGACCGTAGTTTGGGAACTGATAAGATGGCTAAACTACAGCTACTCTTCACTGCTATTATTAGCACAGCCTTTCTGATATATTACTGCAATGCTGAAGAATTTGGGGGTAAGTTGAGTTTTACACTATGTTCATATATGGCATAAGCAAGGATGTGATAATATTTAGAAGGCCAACTAGCTTAGGTTTTCTAGGACAGTGTGCTAAAATATTGTTCGCACTAGCGCAGCAAATGAATATCACGTACAAGCAGTCGAATTTGGGCGTGTAAATTAAGAGAGGGGGTAACCGCCTCGTCTTCCTCAATACTTGTTATATCCTGGATATTATACAGGTGAAAAGTCAAGGTCAGTGTGCCATTAATAGTATTGTTCGCACAGCGCTAGAAATTATGCACCTACGCTAATTTTTGAGGGTAGCTAAATCGAAAGTGAGGAGGCAACTGCCCCCTCTAGATCTACAGTGAACTCTCCAAATTACGAACACTTTGGTGCAAGGCCTACTGTCCGTTATTCGGCTGGTGCCCTTTATTGGGGAATTATTGGGTGATCACATTTCACGTTCCTTGTTCTTGCAAATATAAGCTATAAGGCCGCCTGAATATATCTCAAGGCTATGAGAGTACATCCAATCTTTAGTGGACAGAGAACTCACGTAGGTATACATTTACTATAAATGTCGGCGGAGCGAGACAGGATTCTATTTAACGCCCTGATTTGCTGCGCTTGCGCACAATTAGATGGCAGCGGCAGTTGTGTTGGGTGTGGTTACGGCTCTAGCTCCATGCGCACCGTCCGTTATTCAGGGTAACTTTTCTATGGAGCTGGATCAGTCGGTGCAGTTCTTCCTGTCCGTTGTCCAGAAATAAGAGATGTCCGCTATTCGGGGGTTTTTAATGTATGTGTCTAATGGGAATTTGGCCGGGACATTAAGGGTCGTCCGTTATTTGGTAGAAATCCGCTATTCGGAGTGTCCGTTAAAAGAGAGTTTACTATAGTTACATCAACCGTTGGATATTATGCAGGACCTCCAGGTCAAAAAGGAGCGAAGGGTAATACAGGACAAAACGGCAGACCAGGCTCTCCAGGTCAGTGTGGTAAAATAATTTATTCTTCGTACGAGCGCAGCAACTTGAAGCGCTAAAATTAAGTACGTAAGCTGCAATTTTAAAAACCAGGAGGCAATCACCTCTCCGCCTCAATACTACTTACTGAATATTATACAGGGCCTAAAGGAAGCAAAGGTGCTCAGCGACCAGGTCCTCCAGGTCAGTGTGCGCATTGCTCGCACTAGCGCATCAACATGACATAAATAACAATTTCAGGGCCCAAAGGAGAGACAGGTGATCCGGGACGAGACGGCCAACCAGGTCAGTCTTTTTGCTCGCACGAGCGGATGAGATAATCACGTATATGATAATTTTGTCAAATTTGTGGGCAAATTAGAGCGAATAGGCACCTCTGGCTCCTCCCAACACTTATATGCAGGACAAAAAGGCCAGCGAGGACTTCAAGGACAGACAGGTACCCAAGGTCCTCGAGGATACCGTGGTGATACAGGACAAGACGGCGGACCAGGCTCTCCAGGTCAGTGTGATAAAACGTTGGCACGAGCTTAGCAACTTGAAGCGCTAGGATTATCAGGTATTGTTAACCTACGTACGGTAATTTTGGTGAATTTGTGGTGGTAAAATTATGATTAAAAGCGAGTAGGGAACCTTGAGCTCGAGCTCCTACTCTTCGAATATTGTGCAGGACAAAAAGGCCAACGAGGACTTCAAGGACAGAAAGGTAACCCAGGCCAACAAGGTCCTCGAGGATTCAGTGGGGAGAAAGGTGATCCAGGATACAATGGAGTAGATGGTGATCCAGGACAAGATGGCAGACAAGGATCTCCAGGTCAGTGTGCTATATATTGTTTGAAGCGCTACGTAAGAGTAACGTACGCACGATAATTTGTGGGGGTGAATTAAGAAACTGCACACGCATACTCTGCCTCAATATTAGCTGAATATTATACAGGAGCTAAAGGCCAATCAGGACTTAAAGGACTGAAGGGTAACCGAGGTCCTCAAGGATTAAGTGGATGGAAAGGAGATCCAGGCAGAGATGGAAATAATGGCCAACAAGGATCTCCAGGACGAAAAGGTGATCCAGGACAAGATGGCTTACCAGGTCCTCAGGGACCTGCAGGACAAAGAGGAGCAAATGGTAATTTATGTAGAGTCCAGATCCTCTAGAGGACTATATATAGCCTCGTTCCAGACTCTCCCCTTGGATACACACAAAATATAGAAGGAGAGTCAGTCAGGGACTATTTTGTCATGTGAGTGATGTTAGATTATCCATGTAGGGATAAATGGAGAAAATGGCCAAAAAGGTCATTCAGGACTTCCAGGACAAAAAGGAGAGAGAGGTCAACCAGGAAGAGGAGTTCCAGGACCTATTGGACCTCCAGGATCCCCAGGACATGGAGATGGCGAAAAGGGACAAAAAGGACAAAAAGGACAAAAAGGAAACAAGGGTGATCAAGGACAAGATGGTCTACAAGGTTCTCAAGGACCTCCTGGACAAAAAGGAAATCCAGGTAGAGATGGACGAAATGGTCAAAATGGTGAGAAAGGACTTCCAGGAGGTAAAGGAGATAAGGGTGATCCAGGACATTCAGATGGTGAGAAAGGAGAGAAAGGAGAGCCAGCTGTAGGTAGAGATGGCCAACCAGGCAGAGACGGCCTAGCTGGTCCACCAGGTAGAGATGGACGAGATGGTCGTGATGGAGAACCTGGACCTCGTGGACTTTCAGGCAGTTGCAGAAATAGCAATGTGGGGACAAAAGGTGACACGGGAGAACAGGGACCTCCTGGACCCGGGAGTGGAGGAGTCACTTATGTCAGGTGGGGTCAAACTACGTGTCCAGATACAAATGGAACTGAACTTGTCTATGCTGGACAAGCTGCTGGAACTCTCTTTCGACATACGGGAGGAACAAATCAGTACCTGTGTCTACCAGAACTGCCTCAATACGGAGACTATGCACCAGGTGTGCAGGGACTCTCTCCAATATATGGTGCCGAGTATGAATCATCAACAAATCAACCACTGAATACAGTAAATAATCACAATGTTCCCTGTGTTGTCTGCCATTCCACTCTCCGAGAGTCAGTCCTAATGATTCCAGCTCGTATATCATGTCCTGACACCTGGACACTGGAGTACAGTGGGTATCTGATGACTGAACGCTATGATCATGTTGGAAGAACCTCAGCTGAATGTGTAGATAAGGATCCCGAGAGTGTATGTGGTGAAACGCAAGATGCCAATGGAGCTCTTTTCTACCACACAGAGGCAACCTGCAATGGGCTACGATGTCCACCTTACAATGCAGAGAAGGAACTGACCTGTGCAGTCTGCACCAAGTGAACAATTAACTCTAGCTGGATAAGCTTCCAACTGAACAAGAGTAGATGTATGTATTCTAGATCTAGTTAGGTGTATCTTGAGAACTATAAATGAGCATGTCTTGTATTCCCTCTCCATTCTGCTAATAATGTTGCAAAATTTCTTCTGTCTTTACAATATGGTTATATGCAGGTCTAAAGACAGATTGCTGTGTACAATGGCTGCTATTCCACCTGGAATGTAACAACAGCACATCTAATCACTCAGCCAGTAAATATCCATCACCATAATTAACTGCCTGCTTAAATTATACTTATTAAGTACCTCATAATATTATTTTCTATAGACCCTAACATGACACCTTTGAGTCATACTGGATTGAAACAGCACAATACCTAAATTTACTCAGCCAAATTGTCACTTATATGAATGAGTGACTACACGTGAAAGAAGTGCAACTGAGATAACAACATTATTTCCCTAGCACTAAGGCTACTCTCTGTTGTGACCACGAACTAATCTGATTAGAGTCATTTTATTGAGGTAAAATTGTCGTACCCTGAAATGCAGCCACCTCGCTAATCCAGCCACTTCACCTTTCCCCAAGGGTGACCGGAATAGCGGGAGTTTACTGTATGTATTCTAATTAGGTGCACTGCAAAAATAGGTGGTTATTTTGACCACAAAGTATGGTTACCTCAGTTGCATTATATTTTGCATGTATCTAAAATATGACTCAGTATCATAGAGTCGGTAGACTCTATATGTAGGGATGGCGCAGACACGCCCATTAGCCCCATACAAAAGTAACGGCTGAGAACTCTCGAACGCGGAAGTTATAGGCCTTTTCAGACAAACAACGTGCTCTGCGAGTGCCTCTATACACTATAATACTCTCAAACTCCGTAAAATATACAGCTACGGTGATTCTCGGAAAATTGTAAAAACGCCGATTGTTCATCATCTTCTTCTTCTTCTTTCTTCTTCAGTTCAAACGACCTACCGCGAAACTGGGATTAGTAATCGCTCTATTTCTTTCACGAAAATCATTTATACTGGAGCGTACATGATCCTTGATGCACCAAATCTTCATACCTTCTCCCAAAGCCCGTCAAACTCCAGTTTGGCAAGCTTAGAAGCGTTAGTTTAGACGCCATTTGCCGGTGTCGCGGTATATTTTATCCCCCCGATTTTTTATCCGGCTGGATAGTATATTCTATCCGGCCGGATAATTTTTCCTAGGATATTTCATCCGCGGTCAGGATATTTTATCCCCTAAGGCTAGTAGTTACATGCGACTTCAATCATCGTGTCCAGTGGGCTGTGTAGCACTCTACCCCACTGCTATAGATTTCTGGAAGGGCAAAGATGCATGGCATTGCGCTATGATAAGGTAGAGTCTATAATACTGACTTCAGCCAGGGTTGACGGTGTAGCCGCTAGATCGGCCCTCGGTAGATCTACATGGCTGTAGGCAAGTATTTCGAGTAAGAAATGATATGTAGTACGTATCAGTCAATAAAAAAGCGGATACAGTAACACAATACTAATGTGCATGCATTTGGAAAGCTATAAGTCGACGTTTCTGATTTGCATAGACGTGATAGACGGGTTGATGTAGCAACCACGAATGTAGTTGATCAGCTCTTTATATCTCTCCTCTGTGACTGCACATCCCATATCTACTGTTCAGTGAGCACTGACTGACTGCTGGACTGCTGGACTGGGTAGCAACAGAAATATTCTGCGACATACCTTGATCACCATGCAGGGATAAAATATCCTGACGTGGGATAAAATATACTAAGGATATACTATCCGCCGGATAGTATATACTATCCCCCGGATAAAATATACGGGGGATAAAATATACTGTGACACCGGTTTGCTCACGTGCCGAAGACGTGACGTTTAGAAGTTTGGTCGTGGTTGTGATTTGTCGCGCTGTTTGGCTACCAGCGTTGCTCCTTTGTGTCCGTTTCTTTGAACGACTAACTGTTGCCATAACTGGACCCGCAGTTTTACTCAGTGTGCAATATTCGTACAAGACAGGATGTAGGAGTCACTGCCAATTGCTGGCTATCGTCATAGGTATGCAAGGGAGGTAGAACGAAAGCCAGTTGGTTTATACACGTTGCTCCACACAGTAAAAACCAGTGAAACAAGTGTAAAAACATTTTTACTAAAATGTTGAAGGATGTAGGGATGGAAGTGCCAAAAAGTATAGAAACAAGGTCAAAGTTCAGCATGCATGCAGACAAAGGCAGGGGACGATAGCATGCAACAATCATAACATGCGTAACCCCATATCCCTACATCTGTAAATATGGGGTTACGCATGTTATGATTGTTGCATGCTATCATCCCCTGCCTTTGTCTGCATGCATGCTGAACTTTGACCTTGTTTCTATACTTTTTGGCACTTCCATCCCTACATCCTTCAACATTTTAGTAAAAATGTTTTTACACTTTTATATAAGGAATGTGCTAATTGTGCAGTCCAGTATGTGCATACCCAAGTATGAATGAAAATTACATGGGTGAGTAAAATTACTTTTTGTCCCACACAATTTCTATGTCCTGTTAGTTACAGTTGTAAAGGCTAAATATACATTCCATAAACAATTAGAAATGATGAGTAAAATACATTTCATAAACAATTAGAAATGATGAGTAAAATACATTCCATAAACAATTAGAAATGATGAGTAAAATACATTGCAATAATTCCTTAGTGGAAATCTCACACAGACATTCATGTTTAGTGGAACTATAAAGAACAATATCTGAAACATGCAACTGAGGTAACCATAAAAAATGTTTAAAATAGCAAACAATTTTTGCTGTGTGTACCTAGAGAACTTTAAATGAACGTGTCTTGTGTAGCTATATATTCACTCTCAATATATTCTGATCATTAATGTGATAAAATTTCTTCTGAATCTATTGTCCTTACAATAACTGAATAAATTTCTTCTGAATCTATTGTCCTTACAATAACTGGTTAGGTAGATGTTTAGCTATTTCTTGTGCTTGTTGATGTGTGTTGCTATATAGTGAGACAATGATACACTTGATCGAGGTAACCACACAAACTCTCGAACTAACCACTCTATATTAATCGTACTCACATATAATGTATACTCATTCACAGTTGTAGCTATCGTGTATATGAATAGCTGGCTAATATAGTGGCAAAATATATTTACCTATAATACTGAATGGTTCAGATGACCTTAGTATATTTTTACAGTCTGAGCTGTAAATATCATAGCCATATAGGGATCAGTGGTGGTCAAGAAATACTACTATTCCAGTGACCATGATAACTGGTCACAACACATGTCGAGATCATATCACAGTTACAATTTTTACAGTCTCATTCCAAGGATCATATGATCCATTCTCATCAGCAGATTGTATAGTTGCAAGTGTCACTGACACAGTTAGCTAGTCCTTCATTTCTCTATGCTTTAAAACTCTAGAACACAGAGTACTCCCCGACTTTAGTCAGATGGCTAAACTACTGTTAATATCCTCTGCTTTTATTTGTATAGTCTTTTTGATGTTTGTTGATACAGTTGAAGGACAAGGTAGGTTGATATGTAGAATCCAATTTTACACGGTTAAGTATAAGATTATAATCTGCAGTGACAAGTATTTGAAATAATTAATCATCATTATATTCATACTACTAGAACAAAAAGGAGAGAAAGGTGACTCAGGTGACCCAGGTATAGATGGGATAGATGGCCGACCTGGTCTTCCGGGAGAAAAGGGGGAGGACGGTGTTCCAGGCAGAGATGGTTTACCTGGAAGTCCAGGGCCTATTGGACCTCCAGGAGCTCCAGGACCTCCGGGACCTCAAGGACCAAAAGGTGATCCGGGTAGCGATGATCAAGACCCTCCACAGCCTCCAGTACCACCTCCAGCAGAAAAAGGACAGAAAGGTGATCCAGGTATAGATGGAGTGCCTGGATTTAAGGGATTTCCAGGAGAACCAGGACCTGAGGGACGTCCAGGACGTCCAGGACTTCCTGGTGAAGATGGCCAAAAAGGTCCTCGAGGACAAAAAGGGGGAAAAGGTGATCAAGGACCTCAAGGAGTTCCTGGAATAAATTGTCAACCAGGTCCCCCAGGAGCAAATGGTGATCCAGGAACTCAATCTTCATGTCCTACTCCACCTCAACAAAAAGGAGAGAAAGGTGATCCAGGTAGAGATGGAGAACGTGGGGAACCTGGAATACGAGGATTTATAGGACCTCCAGGACTTCCAGGAGTTCCAGGACTTAGGGGACCTAAAGGAGCTCCAGGGTATCCAGGTGGAAAAGGAGAGAAAGGAGAACCAGCTACTGTGGGTAGAGATGGCCAACCAGGCAGAGATGGTCAAGCTGGCTTATCAGGTAGAGATGGACGAGATGGTCGTGATGGAGATCCTGGACCTCGTGGACCTTCAGGCAGAAATGGAAATGAGGGACGAAAAGGTGACGTGGGAGAACAGGGACCTCCTGGACCTAGGAGTGGAGGAGTCACTTATGTCAGGTGGGGTCGAACTACCTGTCCAAACACAGCTGGAACTGAACTTGTCTATGCTGGACGAGCCGCTGGATCTTCCTCTGGTAGTACTGGTGGACCAAATCAGTACCTGTGCTTACCAGAAGAACCTCAATATGGAGATAATAAAACAAGACAGCAGGAAGTTCAGAACTCTCCACTACACGGTGTTGAGTATGAATTTGAATACACAGAACAACCTCTGGGCCATGTTCATAATCACAATGTGCCCTGTGCTATCTGCCATTCCACTCTCCGAGAGTCAGTCCTAATGATTCCAGCTCGTATATCATGTCCCGACACCTGGACACTGGAGTACAGTGGGTATCTGATGTCTGAACACGTGCACACTGGTAAAGCCTCAGCTGAATGTGTAGATAAAGATCCTGAGGTAGTACCTGGTGAATTGGAAGACAGCCCTGGAGCTGCATTCTACCACACAGAGGCTACTTGCAATGGGCTGCCATGTCCACCTTATGTTGCAGACAAAGAACTGACTTGTGCAATCTGCACTAAGTAAACAGTGCCATACTTGCTGCTGAAAAGAAAGGATGTATGTATTCTAATTAGGTGTACCTTGAGAGCTACAAATGAACATGTCTTATGTATTCCTTCTCAATTCTGCTAATTACTAGGAATGGGCATGCGCATTAATGCCTCGCGCGCGCCTTGCGTCGTGACAAACCTAAATCTTACTCCAAGGAAATTGAACATGACTAATGACATTCCTAAAGTGTGACCCTGCGTACGTACATACGTACGTAAGCATTGGCTGAGATACGTATCCGGATTAGCTGCCTGGCGCTAATGCGCTCGGCAATGATCATTGATGTGGAAAAATTTCTTCTGAATATATCAATAACTGGTAAATGTTTAGCTAATATCTAGTGGCAGTGTTGCTATAGTGTATCTCAAGAGACATTTTGATTGAGGTAACCACACAATTGCAAACTGCAGTTGTTCAAAACAACCACTATTTTGCAGTGGTACGTACTCACATATATCGTAGTATTATATACTAGAAATCATTCTGCATTTTGTACAGTTTTATCTGAGGCGGCTACAGCAGTTTGGAGTTGGGGAGGCTTGATTCAGTTCATGTGTTCATGAGCATACGTCCGCGTGCGTTATGGCAATTTGCCACACTGCAGACACATGTAGCTGTTATCTGCGCGCGCGCGTAGTAGTAGACCGCGTCGAGTGCATGGGATTCCAGCAGCAGCCGCAGCAGCAACAACGCACATTCCGTCGTCATAGCTCCTATCATATTGGTGGGGGTGGGGAGGGCTCGGTGACCATGATAACTGGTCTTATTACATGTCAAGATCATATCGCAGTTACAGTTTAGATAGCCTCGTTTGAGGGATCGTACGATCCATTTTCATCGGCAGATGGTATAGTTCTAAGTGCATGTCACTGACAGAGTTAGCTATAGTCCTTCATTTCTCAATGCTCCAGAACACAGAGTACTCCCCGACTTTAGTCAGATGGCTAAACTACTGTTAATATCCTCTGCTTTTATTTGTATAGTCTTTCTGATGTTTGTTGATACAGTTGAAGGACAAGGTAGGTTGATAGATAGAATCCAAATGTTATATACACTGTTAAGTATTTAAAAGCAGTGACAATTTTTGTTATATACTTTTGAGACAATTAAGTGATTTGCCTGGTTTATAAAATATATATGTGCATACTACCAGGACAAAAAGGAGAGAAAGGTGAACCAGGTGTTGATGGGCTAGATGGCCAACCTGGTCCTCCAGGACCAAAGGGAGAGAACGGTCTTGAAGGCAGGAAAGGTATACCTGGAAGTCAAGGGTCTATGGGACCTCCAGGACCTCCAGGACCTCCGGGACCTCAAGGACCAAAAGGTGATCCAGGTAGCGATGACCAAGATCCTCCACAACCTCCAGTACCACCTCCAGCACAAAAAGGACAGAAAGGTGATCCTGGTATAAATGGAGTGCCTGGATTTAAGGGATTTCCAGGTGAACCAGGACCTCAGGGACCTCCAGGACCTCCAGGACTTCCTGGTGAAGATGGCCAAAAAGGTCCTCGAGGACAAAAAGGGGGAAAAGGTGATCAAGGACCTCAAGGAGTTCCAGGAATAAATTGCCAAACAGGTCCCCCAGGTAGTCCAGGTGAATCTGGACTTCAATCTTTATGTCCCACACCACCTCAACAAAAAGGAGAGAAAGGTGACCCAGGTAGAGATGGAGAACGTGGGGAACCTGGAGTACGAGGAGCTTTAGGACCTCGAGGACCTCCAGGAAATCAAGGAGATTTAGGAGTTAGGGGACTTCCAGGATATTCAGGACTTCCAGGTGAAAAAGGAGAAAAAGGAGAGCCAACTGTAGGTCGAGATGGCCAACCAGGCAGAGATGGGCAAGCTGGCTTATCAGGTAGAGATGGACGAGATGGTCGTGACGGAGAACCTGGACCTCGTGGACTTTCAGGCAGAAATGGAAATGGGGGGCCAAAAGGTGACATGGGAGTACAGGGACCTCCTGGAACCAGGAGTGGAGGAGTCACTTATGTCAGGTGGGGTCGAACTACCTGTCCAAACACAGCTGGAACTGAACTTGTCTATGCTGGACGAGCCGCTGGATCTTCCTCTGGAGACACTGGTGGACCAAACAAGTACCTTTGCTTACCAGAAGAACCTCAATACCAAGATAATAAAACAAGGGATTATACCATTCAGAATTCTCCAATACATGGTGCTGAGTATGAATTTGAATCAACAGATCAGCCTCTGGGCTATCTTCATAATCACAATGTCCCCTGTGCTATCTGCCATTCCACTCTCCGAGAGTCAGTCCTAATGATTCCAGCTCGTATATCATGTCCTGACACCTGGACACTGGAGTACAGTGGGTATCTGATGTCTGAACGCACTACGAAATCCTCAGCTGAATGTGTAGATAAAGATCCTGAGGCGGTACCTGGTGAATTGGAAGACAGCACTGGAGCTGTATTCTACCACACAGAGGCTACTTGCAATGGGCTACCATGTCCACCTTATGTTGCAGACAAAGAACTGACTTGTGCAATCTGCACTAAGTAAACAGCTATAGCAAGTACTATTCTTTACATGCTGCTGAAAAGAAAGGATGTATGTATTCTAATTAGGTGTAATATCTAATACCTCTTGTATTCTCCTTTATTTTGCTACAATATTAATAGCGCTACCATCCACTAACGCTTCGCATCTTTTATCTTTGCAACGTAGGCGTAGGCAGGGGGCATAAGGTGCTTTGTAAGGAGGGAGAGAGCCCCCTCAATATGTGATAAAGGATTCTTACGGCGCTGTATCTGGAATTCCAGAAACTATAAACAACTACAGCCTAGATTACTTGCGTGTCTATTGTGGAATCCTCCTTGTTTTTTGTTCCACATCACTGGGTTCGCCTGCATGCTGCATGTGGTTTCTGTCACAATCATTGAAATCTTGTTTCGTTTTGCCCTGCATACAAGACCACCCCCATGTTCCACCTGGACACATGGATTCCCATGTACCATGTGTACTTACGCAAGCAGACTCTGAGGAGGGGAAATAGGTGGATATGGCCTTGTTCTGGGAAACCTTTACTCCTTATGGGACCATTTTCATCATGCAAGTTTCTGAACATTTTCAAGTATGGTTATGTCTTTTTTTAGATATGGAGACCAGAGGGCAGAAGCATAATCAAGATGGGGCCTGACAAGTGAGAGATAGAGCTGGATGAAAGAATCACCTGATGTGTTGTTATAGAATCGCCTGTACAGTAGGCCAAGGATCCTCCTTGCTTTGCTGCAGACTGATTGGATGTGCTCACCCCACGAGAGATCATGTGAAATAAAAACTCCAAGATACTTGAATAGTTTCACCTGTTCCAGAGGGTGGCCTTCAAGTAGTAGTGTTAATGTTGGAGTAGATGGAGGTCTCTTACGTGAGACTACCATATATTTACATTTAGCCCTGTTGAGTGTAAGGAAGTTGGCACTAGACCAACTCCCAACTTTGTCAATATCTTCCTGGAGAGCAACAAAGTCCTCTGGTGAGTGGATGATCCTAGACAGAAGGACATCATTGGCATACAGTGTCAGCTCAGCACCATCACTTTGATCTTAGTGAGGTCATTGATGTATATCAAGAATAGTAGAGGGCCGAGTACGGAGCCTTGAGGGACACCAGAGATTACAGGGGCAGGCAAAGACGATTTGCCATTCACTACAACAATCTGGGAGCGGATGGTCAGATAGTCAGTGATCCATTTTTGTATATAAATGTTAAAGTCAAGACTTTCCAACTTCTCTAACAGAGGTAAATGGGGAACACTATCAAATGCTTTTCTATAATCGAAAAAAAACAGCACAGACCTCTTGACCACGTTCAAGGGCAGAGAGCCATTTCTGAGTCACTGATAGCAGAGCAGCAACTGTTGATCGACCTGGACGAAAACCCCACTGTGAACCAGATAACACTTGACAGTTAGATAGATGTTCATACATAAGATCACATATGTGCTTCTCCAGTAGTTTACACAAGATACAGGTGAGTGAGATGGGCCTGTAGTCTCCAGGATCAGAAGAGTTGTGTGATGACTTCGGAATTGGTGTAATCATGGATTCTTTCCACTTGTCGGGTATCCTACCAATACGGATGGAAAGATTGAACAGTTTGGTGACAGATGGGGCAATACTGGCTGCAGTATATTTTAACATCTGGGGGGAAATCTTGTCAGGGCCACAGGCTTTAGATACTTCTAGACCCCTCAGTAGTTGCTCGACTTCAGAAACAGTACAACACATCTCCTCTAGAGAAGGATCATGTGGGGGAGGTGAAGATGGTTCGATTCGAGGTACAGTGAGAGGGGGATGGGATCTGTTAAAACAAGTAGAAAAGAACTTGTTCAGCAGCTCAGCTTTTTGCAGGTCACTGTTAGCAGTCAGACTCCCTTGTTGAAGTGTGGGGATTGTAGACTGTTGCTTGGTGAGGTATTTTACTGTTTTCCAGAATCTTTTAGAGTCCTTAGGATTCAAATGTTTGAAATAGTTGGCTTTAGCTTTGCGAAGCAAACCAGTGACTCTATTGCGTGCAGATTTAAAATTGGCACTGTAACCACTTTTCTTAAACAAGCTGTTTCTCTTTCTCATAGCACTCTTAATTTGTTTATTCAGCCATGGCAGATTGTGCTTTGAAGGTAGAGCTTTCCTTGGTATGCATTTCTCTATGATGCTTAAAAATGCTGCGTGCCAGCTATCCCATGAGCTGTTTATATCCTCTGTCATTATGCTATCCCAGTCAAATGCTTCTATCCTTTCACAGGCCTGATCCCAGTCTGCATGAGAGTAGTGCCAGACTATACGTGAGGGGTGCCGAGCTGATTTGCTGAGACATGTCAATTTGGTCTCAACTATAATTCCAAGATGGTCAGAATTAGACAGAGGAGGAATAACCCGACAGGATACGAGTAGAGATGGAGCTGACATTAACACGAGATCGATAAGTGAGTGGCAGTTGCCCTGGTGGATATGGGTGTGATCGTCAACAACCTGTGTTAAATCAAAAGTAGACAAAATATTACAAAAATAAGGGTGGGTTCTATTCAAAAAAAATCTATATTAAAGTCTCCGATAAGTACAAAACTAGAAAACTGTGGAATGTTAATTGATTCAAGATAATTATGTAAAGAGTACAAAACTTGGACTGGTGAACTGGGGGGACGATAAAACAATGACAGACATATTCTACAATTACCACAATGCAAAGTTACTGTGAGCAACTCAAGAGATGGACAAGGTGGAAGTCGCTTGACAATAAACCTCTCTGACACATACATGAGGATGCCACCACCATGCCTATTTCTATCAAGTCTCAGAGTTTGGTAGCCAGGAATTGCTATTTCAGAGTTCTGAATGTCGCTACAGAGCCAAGATTCAGTGATACAGATAACATCTGGTCGTTGAATTTCAACAGATAAAAGGAGTTCGTCAAACTTAGGAAGTACACTCCTTGCGTTGTAGTACACGATTTTCAAATTTTTAGCAGCATACGTTCCATTATTATAAAGTAGTCAGTCAGCCTTTGGGGAGGCAGCACTTGTAGGTTCATCAACATTGTCAGTAACAGCATCTGCATTGTCACCATTGTCACTTACATTAGAAACATTGCCATTGTCACTATTGTCACTTGTATTAGAAACATCGCCAGACAAATTTGCAACAGGTACATTTGTGGTTGTGGTGAGGTGTGTAACTGAGGTTGCAGCAGGACTGTTGCTGCTGCCACCAACAGTTTTAGCAGAGGTGTCGATTGGTTTGAAACATGGCTCTAGTTTCCAGGAGGTTTGGAGTTTTACAGAGGCCCATTTCTGCTCAAGTGTTACCAGTACATTTTCATGTGCATGAAGCACAAACCACCATTGGTTTTTGTTGGTCAGGGGGTGAACCCTGGCCTTACGCTTAACTTGTACCGAGTTGTCAATATTGCAGAGGCGGGTAAGGACATTCCTAACGGATTTCACAGTGCATTCTTGTAAGGTACCCCATATTCTACGGGCTCCAGCTACCTTAGCTTTAGGGGTGTGTGCACAATTAGACTCAGTATCCTGGAGGCCATACAGAAGATGGGCTACGATCGACCTTCGGATAGTTGACCATTAGTCACTCTGTTCGGGGGAATGATGTTTTATTTCTCCACCGACTGGCTGTGGCAAATATTTCTGCTATGCTATATTCCATACGCACATTTGACCCTAATTGCATGCCATAACGTTAACGTACTTGCGTACGGTCGATCCCTTTGGAGGTGGGGTCAGGGCACGAGACTAGCGAAGTGTTTGTCGCGCGCTGTTTCGTCCTTTTTTGGCTATGTTGCTCCTTTTGTGTTCTTTTCTTTGAACAAATAACTGTTGCAAGCAACTGGACCCGCTGCTCTATATATTCAGTAGGCAATAAGCTTACTCGTACAAAACATGATCAAATGTAGGCCTATATACTAGTCACTGACAATTGCTATTAGCAACCCTAGCCTGCTTATAGGTATGCAAGGGAGCTAGAATTCTGCACGAAAGCCGTAGATTTATACACGTGTTGCTACACACAGAAAAAACCAGTGCAACAAGAGTAAAAACATTTTCAGTAAAATGTTGAAATGCCAAAAACCGTCAGTCTGAAGAAGGTACAACATGCAGGCAAACGCAGGGGATGATCTGGGGGTATGGTAGTATATGCAACAATAATAACATGTGTAAACCCATATCCCAGCATCTGTAAATACTAAAAGGTGGTTACACATGTTATTATTGTTACATGCTATCATCCCCTGCCTTTGTTTGCATGCTGCACCTTGTTTCTGTGCTTTTTGGCAATTCCTACATCCTTCAACATTACACTGAAAATGCTTGTTACAATTATAGCCTGCATTCGCCAGCATATGCTTATGTAATTTGCAATAGGGCACTAAAAAAATTACACATTATAATTATAATTATAGAATGATTTTTTCTCATAGAAGTACTTTCAAACAACAATAAGAACCATCTCAATTAAATACCATCTGGAACAGCTCCTCCTTATGTTGAGTCCAATGTGTGCATGTGTGACTGCCGAACAAGAAAAATTATCTTGTGTAGTGATCATAATGACAGGGCTAATGCTATGACAATGGTGAAAATGTCTTTATTAAAGGTTATCTGTTTGACACTAAGTTGAGACAGATGATTTTAGCAAATGGAGAGCTCCACAGTAACATTATGGGACTATTTTCATCATGTCATAACAGATCATATTATTTGTTATTGGTATGTACAGAATGAAAGCAGTTGGGCATCATGGAGTAAAAATAAATTAGCTACATACCTGGATAATCACTGTTGTCATAAACTCATATTTTGCACTCTAAACTACAGTCAATTTGTGGCTAAAAGTGCTCCTCCCTTAGGAAAATGAATTTGAAACAAATTTTATTGGAGACAGGAACTATAAAAGTGCATCTTATCTGTATTGAATCATTAGCCTTGTGCCAATTTCTATTGAGCAACTAAAAGATGATGAAGCTGTTACAAATACATAATATGATCAGCACACTCCTGTTGATAAAGTGCTGTAGTGCAACAGCTGCAGGTACATGAATTGTATGTGAGACTCATGCAATAGATACACAGTATAAGATATGTCTCACGAGTGTCACAATTGAAGAATTGTTAAATGAGAACATGTTAGTATAGTTAGGCAGGGGGGTAGGAGAAGGGGGCAGGGAGGACAGTTGCCCTCCCCCCCACATACACACTCAAGGCAAGGCAAGAAAATCAACTTTGAATTCCCCAGGACCCTCTATCTTAATTTGCACCCTCTTATCCCTCCGTTAGAACAAATCATACATTCAAAAGCTACAATATGATATGTGGTGATTACATGATAGATTGTCATCAGGTTCAATTGTTGTCACTGACTGATAGTAATTAGCTCTTCAGTTAACTAAATCATCCTAAAACATTCAAGACTATTATATACTTTGGGAACTCATATTAGTAAGCTGCTTGAAGTGCAGCTATATTCTCTTCTGTCATTGGCACAATGATCTTGATGGTGTATCACTACAATGTTGCAGTGGTTGAAGGTGGGTTAACCTGAATTGAGTAAAGCCTTTTAGTATGTATTATATATGCAGGAACTACAAAAGGTGCACATTCTCAGTCTTGAATCAGATACTAAGTTTGTCTTCTTTTCTGGTCCTTGAGCAAAGTATATACACAGAAATTTCTTGTTCTAAAGTTTCTAAATGGTGATGAAGCTGTTGCAGTTTACTGCTGTCATCATCGCATTACTGTTGATGGAATTCTGTAGTGCAGCTGTCACTGAAGGTTAATCAATGTTAAATTGATACTTGTGAACCAGTTTGATGCATTAACATTATACTGTATGTATAGACTTATAGCTGAATCCCTGTTTTACATTCAGGAAAAAATGCTAGTCAAAGTCAACCACATGAAAAGGATCCTCCCTATATTGAGGTCCTAGTTGGTCGAGATGGACATGATGGTCAACCAGGTAGAGATGGACGAGATGGTCGTGATGGAGAGCCTGGACCTCGAGGACTACAAGGCAGAGATGGCAAGGTGGGGCCACGGGGTGAACAGGGATCTCCTGGACCCAGGAGTTGAGGAGTCACTTATGTCAGGTGGGGTCGAACTACCTGCCCAGATACGAATGGAACTGAACTTGTCTATACTGGAAGAGCTGCTGGAAGTCACTTCACTCACAAAGGAGGAACTAATGATTACCTCTGTCTACCAGAGGAGCCTCAGTACCTCGAATACAAACCAGGTGTCCAGGGATATTCCCCTATATATGGTGCAGAGTATCAGACAGACTATGTTATGATCACAATGTTCCCTGTGTTATCTGCCATTCCACTCTCCAAGAGTCAGTTCTAATGATTCCAGCTCGTATATCATGTCCTGACACCTGGACACTGGAGTACAGTGGATATCTGATGACTGAACGCTATAATCACCATAGAAGTTCTGCTGTATGTATGGACAAAGATCCTGAAACAGTATCTGGTGAAGCTGCTAGCACTCATGGAGTTCTCTTCTACAACACAGAGGCAACTTGTAATGGGTTAGAATGTCCACCTTACATTGCAGAAAAAGAACTGACTTGTGCAGTCTGCAAACAGCTGCTTACACATTTATAATTCATGAACTGAAATAGATCTAGTTAGAAATATACCTGTAAATCAATAACCAATTTATGAGTGATGTGTTTGTATACTTATTCCTCCTTGAACAATCCATGCTGAATGAACTCACACCATAACCTTATGCTTCAAAATGACACCTGACTTCAGCTCTAGATTGAGATGTGATTATATAGCTACAGTATTTCATGTTTGTCTACTGCATGTACATAATAATTTGGAAAGCTAAGATTAATTTTAGTAAGATTACAGAAAACACAAATAACACCTCCCACCTCATTAAGTCTTCACTAGTGCAGATACAAAAATTTTAACATTTCACATCTGTTACCTTTAGGAGCATAGGGGGCTTTTGTAAGGGCCCCCTCAATTATGTGATAAAGGATTCTACAGCACTGTAGCTGGAATTCCAGAAATCATAAACAGCCTGGATTACTTGTGTCTATCATGGAATCCTCCTGGTTTTACGTGGCATATCACTGGATTCGCCTGCATTCTGCATCTGGTTTCTGTCACAATCATTTTAATAAAAACTTTGTTTCGTTTTACCCTGCTTACAAGGCCACCCCCTTTGTTCCTCCTGGACATGTGTATTCCCATGTACCATGTGCGTACTCAAGTAGACTCGGAGGAGGTTGTGATATCGCTGAAACTGGAACTTATGTGCAACTGCATATTCCTCTGTAGTTTTATACATGATAACAGGGCCGGAGCAGCTCCACAAAGGGTGGTAGGGCAACTGCAGTGCGGGATAAAGGAGGCGCGCATGCGCGCCCACGTGATCCGCAATCGCCCATGCGTAATTAGCTATGCCCTAGCCAGGCCCCGTCACAAACCGAGGCAAAAGTACCTAGATGGGGGTTATTCCCCCAAATCCACTCCCGCCTTGGCTAGTTCCGTAAGCCCCAAGGATCCTCCGTGTCCATGCGCATGGGCGCTTCTCTTACGAACCGGGCATTACGCGGCCGCGGCGTACGGTGGACTAGTGACTGTGATGCAGCTAGCCTACTTCACTATCTCGGATATAAGTCATAGCTACGTCATTTCCTGTATGGACCACCAAAAAGTGGTAGGGCAAATGCCCTACCTGCCCCACCGTCTCCGCCGGCCCTGTGATAGTTGCACTTCGCAGTGGGAGCACTTCGCGGTACAGTCTCCGCGCATATATTAACGGAAATATGCGCATGCGTTGGATCCGCAATCGCGCGTGCGTAATTAGCCATGCCCTAGCCAGGCCGTAATGGCCCCGTCACAAACCAAGGCAGAGGCAAAAATACCTAGATGGAGGGTACCCCCTTAAACCTCCCTTAGGCTGGGGGGGCCGCGCCCCCCAGGCCCCCCCGCCTTGGCTAGTTCCGTAAGCGCCCATGGATCCTCCGTGCCTTATACGCATGGGCGCTTCCCTTACATATGCCATGAACCGCAATCTCGCACCGTGGCGTGGCAATCAAGGGTGCTAACCAGGTATATACTCATTACGTTACGTTGCAATCTGATAGAAGATACTTTGTTGTTATCAGGTTCCGTAGTGTACACCTTTGGCTTGCGCGCGCATGTGACAGTGCGTGCAGCGCGTGAGCACATTTCCCTTATTAAAAAGCTGGTCCAAATCTCAAAAATAGTAATAGGAAAATACAGTTCAGAGATGACTAAACTACCATTGTTATCTTTTGTGACTGGTACAGCTTTGCTGATGTATTACTGCAACGCTGCAGTGATTGATGGTAGGTTGAATCTTACAAAATATAACTGCTTGCATCATAGATTAAAAACAAAGAGTAAATATTATTGCACTCTAAACATGTATACAGTATGTCATAGTGATTGTTTTATATAGCTATATGCACCCACAAGGAAATTTCACAACCTTCAATTTTGTTTTGTTATGTAACATGTGTGTGACATCTGTTTGAAGAAGTATAATTAATAGCAATAAAAGGTATTTAAAAAAAGTGAAATTAGCATGTCTTTTGTAGCCAGGTCCAGGTAGTAGTAGCTATAACCTGACCATTAATCATACCTGATTGTGCAATCACCTTTTATATCCCAAATTCTAAATATAATAATTACTTGTAAGAATAACTCTTGTATATTAATTGAGATATTAAATATGTCTCCTTTATGTTCCTGTACAATACATTTACCAATTTTGATTCATCAGTTGATTCATGAATTAATTAATGCAAGGATACACTAAATAGTAAAAGTATGCTAGTAATGAGATATACCTTGTATGTATGGCTACATTATAGCTACAATAAAAGGGGCTAATATGCTCTACATAGTTGTCCGCTGAAACCTGACCAACCGGACGGGCGGGTACCGGGGTACAGCCTTGTTCCATGATAATAACTTTACTCCTTATGGAACCATTTTCATCATGTCATAAGTGGTAATATTATGACAATTACATACGCAGTATAATCACTGTAGTCATATTCTGCACTTTACTGCTGTCAATCAGTGTCTATACATTGTAATACCGATAGCGTTATTTTAACCCTTGTAGGGTTATTTCAGTTGCCAATGACAAGTTATTGTGGCAGCCAAGACAACCATGCAAGAGGTAAAGTAACCATACAAATTAGTGTGCATAAAAGTGCTCCTAATGTGTGCTTATCATGTAGAACCTGAAACAAATTTAACAGAAGCATGAACTATAAAAGGTGCATCTTCTCAGTCTGGAATCAGATACTGAGTTTGTCTTCTTTCTGGTCCTTGAGCCAAGAATACAGCAACTTCTTGTTTCTAAATGGTGATGAAGCTGTTGCAGTTTACTACAGTTTTCATCACATTGCTGTTGATGGACTGCTGCAGTGCAGCTGTCACTGAAGGTGAATCAACGTATAATGATACTTGTGGACCAGTTATATATATTGTAAAACTAAACTGTATGTATATAGGCTTATAGCTAAATCCCTGCTTTACATCCAGGAAAAAATGTCAGTCAAAGTCAACCACATGAAAAGGATCCTCCCTACATTGAGATCCTAGTTGGTCAAGATGGACACGATGGTCAACCAGGTAGAGATGGACGAGATGGTCGTGATGGAGAGCCTGGATCTCGAGGACTTCAAGGCAGGGATGGCAAGGTGGGGCCACAGGGGGAGAAAGGTGACATGGGAGAACAGGGACCTCCTGGACCCAGGACTGGAGGAGTCACTTATGTCAGGTGGGGTCGAACTACCTGTCCAGATACAAATGGAACTGAACTTGTCTATGCTGGACGAGCTGCTGGATCTCACTCTTAACAAAAAGGAGGAACTAATAATTACCTGTGTCTACCAGAGGAGCCTCAGTACCAAACATATAGACCAGGTGTTCAGGGATATTCACCCATACATGGTGCTGAGTATCAGACAGACAATCCAGTATTGGGCCAGGTTCGTAACCACAATGTCCCCTGTGCTATCTGCCATTCCACTCTCCGAGAATCAGTTCTAATGATTCCAGCTCGTATATCATGTCCTAACACCTGGACACTGGAGTACAGTGGGTATCTGATGACTGAACACTATACCCACCATAGAAGCTTGGCTGTGTGTATGGACAAAGATCCTGAAACAGTATCTGGTGAAGCTGCTAACACTGATGGAGTTGTCTTCTACAACACAGAAGCGACTTGCAATGGGTTAGAATGTCCACCTTACATTGCAGAGAAAGAACTCACTTGTGCAGTCTGCACCAAATGAACAGCTGCATACATGCATAAATTATACTTACATTGATTTGTCAGCTGAAGAATAAAATATAGTAAAATCTACTTGTATATGTAAACATTGATTTTTAGGTTAAAATCAATTTATGATGGGTGTATTGTCCCTTGCATAATGCTTTAACTTCGATATCAGAGTATTTAACAACATCTGCGTATGCTGACTGAAAGAAGTAATAGGCTAAACCCTCACCATAACCTTAAAACGAAACTTGACTGCAGATTGAATAAAATTGCACATTCGAACATGTGATTAATAATTATATATATATATATACACACTGTTTAACATTTGTCTACTGCAAATACATAACTTCTGTGGGTAGAGTCTTCATGGTCCTTTGACGAAATGAAAGCAGTTGGGCATCAGTAATGGACTTGGAGTAACAATTACATACACAGGATAACCACTGTTACCATGAACTCATATCCTACACTTTCAACTACGGTCAATTAGTGGCTAAAAGTACTCCTAACATGGGCTGCGGAAGCGGGGGGGGGCTTTGGGGCTGAAGCCCCCCAAAATATAGGCTCACGGGCTAGGGTTGCACGAAGTATATAGGGTGCACTACAGTGCAGAACCCTCGGCGCCACATACGTACTATTAGGGCATAATGCGCATGCGCGCTTTCCGCAGGAAAACTATTCGTATGGCCTTTAGCGGAGGGAGTGTTGGATCTCTGCAACGGAGCGGTTTCAGAGAAACCTCCACAAATTGTTTGACCTCCGTTGCCCGCTGAGTATGTGACAGCATTTTCAGGACGAACAGATGCTCCAGAACTAGACACACAACAACTGTAACCTGCGCATGCGCGCGCCGACGGTTAATAATAATAGCCCCCCCCCCCCAAAGCCCCCCCGCTTCCGCCGTCTATGCCTAATATGAAAATGGATCTGTACTTATCATGTACAACCTGAAATAAATTATAACAAAAGCAGGAACTATAAAAGGTGCATCTTCTCAGTCTTGAATCAGATACTGAGTTTGTTTTCTTTCAGCTGGTCATTGAGCAAAATACACAGCAACTTCTTGTTTCTAAATGGTGATGAAGCTGTTGCAGTTTGTTGCTGTTATCATCACATTGCTGTTGATGGAGTGCTGTAGTGCAGCTGTCACTGAAGGTGAATGTATATATCATGTGATACTCATGGACCAGTTTGATACATTAATATTATGTATAGGCTTGTACATCTCTGCTTGTTCATCCAGGAAAAAATGTTAGTCAAAGTCAACCGCATGAAAAGGATCCTCCCTATATTGAGGTCCTAGTTGGTCGAGATGGACATGACGGTCAACCAGGTAGAGATGGACGAGATGGTCGTGATGGAGAGCCTGGACCTCGTGGACCTCAAGGCAGGGATGGTAAGGTGGGACAACAGGGGGAGAAAGGTGACATGGGAGAACAGGGACCTCCTGGACCCAGGAGTGGAGGAGTCACTTATGTCAGATGGGGTCGAACTACCTGCCCGGACACAAATGGAACTGAACTTGTCTATGCTGGAAGAGCCGCTGGAAGTCACTTCACTCACAAAGGAGGAACTAATGATTACCTGTGTCTACCAGAGGAGCCTCAGTACCTAGCATACAAACCAGGTGTACAGGGACATTCTCCTATACATGGTGCTGAGTATGAGACATACAGTCCTGTACTAGGCCATGTTTCTCAACACAATGCCCCCTGTGTTATCTGCCATTCCACTCTCCGAGAGTCAGTCCTAATGATTCCTATGGGGGGTGGAAAGTGCCAAAACTACTCATCATATCATTATCTAGTAACCTTTATGTTATGTGGTAGGTTTTTCATTATGTAGCTTTTTCTTTATGTAGTAGTTGTTACATTATGTAGTGGAAATATCGTTATGTAGTAACCTTTGCTTTATGTTATAGGTTTTTCATTATGTAGTAGTTATTACATTATGTAGTGGAAATATCGTTATGTAGTAGCAGCCTTTACATTATGTAGTAACCTTTACTTTATGTTGTAGGTTTTTCATTATGTAGGGTTTTCAATATGTAGTAGAAGCCTTTACATTATGTAGTAGTTGTTACATTATGTACTTTATGTTGTAGGTTTTTCATTATGTAGGGTTTTCAAAAGCTTTTACATTATGTACTTTATGTTGTGACGTTTATTTTAGGAGGGCGTTATTTAGGGGGCAAGTGCGCGTACTTTCTACGCTTTCTATTGGTCAACTGCACACATAAAAGGCGCGTACTTTCTGCGCTTATAGCGTCGTCACACGTGGAAATGTCCGGCGTTTCGCGAGTGAGGGATCTCCTTGCCGAGGCCGTCCAGTGCCTGGATACACAGTCCTCTACGTCATTTTCGCCAGTCTCCCCTTCTCAACCGGGAGCCGGGTCGTCAGTGTCAGTCTCATCTTCCCAGCCTGGGCCGTCTGGTCAGTCATCTTTTAATACGCCGTCGACTTTGAATTCGTCGCACCAGTTTGCAGGCAGCGGATTTCGGTCTGGCCGCAGCTTAGCTCATGTTTCCAGCCGTGCCTCAGCTTTGGCAGAGCGTAACTCTCTGTTTAACTTCACCGATCGCAGTAAGAGGAAAGGAACAGGTTTAGGTTCTAAGCCCAAGAAGAAGATGAACCATTGGCTTCACGAGGTCATATGCTTATCGAAGACTGACTGTGAGAAGACTCCCACTGCGATGGAGAGGGCCTCGCTAATCAGTTCAGGTGAGATAAATGCAGAGGCAGAGATGGCATGTCAAAAGTGTGGGGGGGGGGGGCTCAGTGTTCATGAAGTGGGGGAGTTAGTTATTATATATATTCATTCTGAATACATCTGGCATAGGCTATTATACATTTTTCATGACAACCTCCAATTTGGGGGGGGGGGTGTCACGAGATGTATATTCATTGTATCACCTTATATGGTTATTATTGTAGTCATTGTGTGTTGTCACGTGATAGTGGCGGCAGCTCTCCCTGATCAGTTTTTCGTGATTGCCAGCTAGCTATTCGTCTCTGTTGTCTGCGCACGGCACACGTTACATGGTGGCAGCGGTGGGATCACGAGCACCACTACCCAAGGAGAGCGACTAAGAGACGTCGACACCGTCCAACTCATGGCAGCGAATAATTACATGCTCCCACCCCCTCCAGCACTGGAGATACACGACCCTCAAGCAGCTGAGAAATGGAAGAAATTCAAACGGGCATGGATTAGCTATTCACTGGCCACTGCACTCAACGAAAAGTCCGAAGCTGTGCAGGTGGCTACTTTGCTAACCGTAATCGGAGAGGAAGCGCGAGAAGTGTTCTCCACCTTCTCTGGTTGGGCGAACGAGGGGGACAGCACAAAAATTGAACCCGTTCTAGCCAAATTCGAACGGTACTGCCAACCCCGTAAGCATGTACCCTTTGAGAGGTACCGTTTTAACCGTCCTGTACAGGAGGCAGGAGAGACGTATGATCAATATCGAACAGCGCTACGCAAGCTCGCTGAAGGCTGCGATTTTGGAACGATAACACCCGACGAGATATTGCGAGACCGACTTGTGTTCGGTATTCGAGATGCGAAAACGAGAGAGCGTTTACTTCGAGAATCAGAGCTAACGTTAGAGCGCACAGATGAGATGTGCCATGCCGCCGAAAGTATGATGTCTCAAATGAAGGTGTTCGAAGACAGTCAAGGGGTTACCGTGAACACACTGGCATCAGGGAAAGAAGTAAAGCCTGCCGAAGGGTCACCAAAACCCAAACGAACCCGGGAATGCTGGAACTGTGGAAGAAGACATGAATTTCACAAGAGGGAACTGTGCCCAGCATATGGCAAGACATGCCTCAAATGCAAAAAACTGAACCATTTTGCACACAAGTGTAGAGGCAAAGGCTCATCGTCATCAATTCGGATTGTGAACGAGGAAGAGAATGGAGCCGAAGTAGAAGAGGAAACATTCACAATGGAAGGATTGGTGGCCACACTGGATGATTCGCAGGTTGTGACGCTCCGTTTGGAATCAGGGTGTCACATTCGTTTTCAAGTTGACACAGGGGCACAGTGCAATGTGCTGCCCCTAGAGCTGTATAAGAAGGCTACCAAAGATGTTTTCCTGACTAATGTGACCCCAATCCAATCACGAATCACAGCTTATGGAGGTACAACACTCCCTGTGGTGGGAACAGTCTTGTTGCGAGTGTGGCGCGGAGACTATAGATGCAGACTTGATTGTAAGCTCGTAGACCACACTAACATAAGACCCCTTCTTGGAAGAAAGGCCTGTATTGGCATGAAAATCATCACGTACCTTGACAATGACCAGTTAAACAAGCCACACACTGGTGACGATCCAGTGTACATGGTAGAGGGTAGCGCATTAATATCAACAGATCAACTCATCCAAAGATACCCATTGGTCTTCGGTGAGGGTGTAGGACAACTTGAGGGGAAATACCACATCCGAGTGGATACCAGTGTGAACCCAGTACAGCATGCACCCAGACGGGTGCCAGTCCCCCTACGCGAAGTGCTCAGGAAGACACTGGAGGATTTAACACGACAGAGTATTATTGCTCCAGTACAGAAACCGACACCCTGGGTCAACTCCATGGTAGTTGTCCCAAAGAAGAACGGGACCTTGTGGATATGCCTCGATCCACGAGATCTCAATCAAGCAATTCGGCGGGAACATTACCCACTCCCCACCATTGAGGATGTTGCCACACGGCTGCACGGTGCCAAACTGTTCACTGTGTTAGATGTTCGCAAAGGGTTTTGGCATGTGGAACTGGACGAGCCATCCTCATACCTCACAACCTTCAACACTCCCTTTGGGAGGTATCGTTGGAAGAGAATGCCATTTGGGATCTGTTCAGCACCTGAGGTTTTCCAACGGCGAATGCATGAGCTAATTGAAGGACTGTCTGGAGTTGAGGTGATCGCTGATGACTTTGTGGCAGTAGGATTCGGGGACACAGTGGAGGATGCTGAGAAGGACCATGACCGCAACCTAGAAGCATTTCTCCACAGATGTGCAGCCAGAGGAGTGAAGCTGAATGCTGATAAGGTGAGACTCAGGCTGCATAAGGTGCCTTTTATTGGTCACGTAGCTACAGACCAGGGCCTGTCAGTGGACCCAGATAAAGTCCAGGCAATCCTAGAAATGCCTCAGCCGACTGATGTAGCTGCTGTGCGACGACTTCTTGGCATGGCACAGTACCTCAGCAAGTTCCTGCCACACTTAGCAGACATTACAAAGCCTCTGCGAGAGCTGACACAGAAAGACACTGAGTGGGTGTGGGACCATCCCCAGCAGACTGCATTTGATGCACTCAGGAAGGCCGTGGCAAGCACTCCCATTCTAAGGTACTATAACCTTGAAGAAGAAGTCACCATTCAGTGCGACTCATCACAGTATGGACTCGGTGCTGCCCTCATGCAGGACGGGCAGCCCGTGGCATATGTATCTCGAGCGTTGACATCAGCTGAAACTCGGTATGCACAAATTGAGAAGGAGTTGCTGGCCATTGTGTTTGCTTGTGATCGATTCGAACCATATATCTATGGCCGGAAGCTCGTGCATGTAGAAACAGATCACCAACCACTGGAGATGATCGTCAGGAAACCCCTCAATACAGCACCGAAACGACTCCAGAGAATGCTGCTCCAACTACAGAAATATTGCCTGAGCATAAAGTACAAGAGAGGTCAGCACATGTACTTAGCAGACACACTAAGTCGTGCATATTTGCCACATGCCCAAGTATGTGCAGTAGCTCAGGAACTAGTTGATATCGACCAGGCCATGTCACTTACTCTTCCTGCAGACCAACTGCAACGGATTCAACATGCATCAGCTGATGACCCAGTTTTAACAGAGCTCCGGAAGATCATTCACCAGGGATGGCCAGGAAGCAAATTTGATGTACCTGATGCCGTATGTGCTTACTATGACATTCGGGATGAGCTGACTACACAAGACCAGTTGGTATTCAAAGGCCCTACATTAGTGATACCTATAGCACTGCGGAAAGAAATGATGGCTGTTTGTCACGCGACCCACATAGGTATGGAAGGCTGCATAAGGAGAGCAAGAGAATCAATGTTCTGGCCTCGTATGTCATCAGAACTGAAGGAATACATTGCCAAATGTGACGTGTGCATGGCACACAGGGCCAGTCCTGGAAAGGAGACCCTCCAACAGCATGAGGTAGTAGAACGCCCCTGGGCTAAGGTGGGTGCAGACCTATGTGACCTCCAAGGTCGTACACTGCTGGTGGTCTGTGACTATTTTAGTAATTTTATTGAAGTGGAAAGCCTACAGACAGTGACCTCTCGAAGTGTGTGTAAGGCCTTGAAAATCATGTTTGCTCGCTATGGGTCCCCAGACATACTTGTGACTGATAACGGACCACAATTTTCATCAGCAGAGTTTGCCACCTTTGCCAGAGTATGGAGTTTCAACCATGTGACATCCTCGCCGAGATATCCTCAGTCCAATGGGAAGGCAGAAAATGCTGTTAAGACAGTGAAGAGGCTCTTCTCGAAATGCCGAGAGGCAGGTCAATCTGAGTACAAAGCCCTGCTAGATTGGCGCAATACCCCGTCTGAGGGTATTGGCACTAGTCCAGCCCAGCGTTTTTTGGGAAGACGGTGTAAAACATTGCTGCCTATGACTGGTGCGTTATTGCAGCCCATGTACCCAACCATAGAGGACACGAGAGCACTTCAGGGACAAAAAGAGCGACAGAAGTATTACTACAATCAGCATGCTCGAGATCTGCAACCAATTGCAGCTGGAGACTCAGTTCGTATGCGTCTGCCAGGGCAGTCCACATGGACAAAAGGAGTCTGTACAGGCCTCCAGGGTCCACGGAGTTATGGAGTGAAAGTAGGGGAGACAGAATACAGGCGCAACCGTCGGCAGATCATCCGCACCAAAGAGATACCTGATCCAGAGCTCACCGATTCGGAACCAAGGGAGGTGCCAACAACGAAGACTGAGGACCAGCAAGGCGGCATGAACAGTGAGTACCCGAGCCCTCCACTAAGTCCACCTGAAAATGCACCCACACCAGACAGACCTAGTACACCCTTGCGAAGGTCAGGAAGAGTAAGAAAATCGCCAGAATGGATTATGAACTACGTACCATCATAAACAATGGATAGATGTACAAGTAAGTATGCGCTGCTGCATGGCATTTTTTTTGAACTTGTAGATGTATGAAAAAAAAAAAAAAAAGAAAAAAAGAAAAAAAAAAGAAAAAAAAGTGTTTCTTGTCTTTCTTTCTTTGTCTTCTTTCTATGAAAGGGAAGATGTCACGAGATGTATATTCATTGTATCACCTTATATGGTTATTATTGTAGTCATTGTGTGTTGTCACGTGATAGTGGCGGCAGCTCTCCCTGATCAGTTTTTCGTGATTGCCAGCTAGCTATTCGTCTCTGTTGTCTGCGCACGGCACACGTTACAGGGGGGGGGGGGTCAGCCCTCCTTATCAAAAAGTAGGGGGGGGGGCAAGCCCCCCCTGCCCCCCAGGATCTCTGCCTCTGATTTGGCAGCTGCATGATTTACTCTAGCCTACCAACAAAGTTTGATTGCTAAGTTCACCTATGTACATGTATTTATAAGCATTCTGTGTATACTTCAACCAATAGGCCTAGGTAATAAGAAGTTAACATTTATGCAATATGGTGACAGTGATGACACGCATTTCACAATTCTGGAGGCCTTCCCTCAGTTAAAAGATGCTGGGGGTTATGAGATATTGAGAGCAAGTCAAAATCGTATACTCGAGGTTGTTCCAGCTCCTGCTGATGGGTACACTACAGCCTATCTAAAGGACATATTTGGACAAGCTAAAATCTATTTACGACCAATTCAGCGAGATCTCATGGATACCACAGACCACAGTCCTATTTCCCATTCTGTAAGCTATCAATTAAAGCACAAGCCTTCCCTTTTCACTTCTGCCTGGTATATTCTCTTGGGATTATGTTAGCATTTACTGACCTCTATAGAGTGGACCAAAGGAGAAATGCCTTAACTGTGGAAAGGAAATACCGCTAACAAGTTTGAGAAGCCACATGGATACCTGTAAAAGGTAGGCGTATTTTATTGTACTCTATTAGGTTGTTTTCCACTTAATATATGTGCAAAACCAAAGGTAACACCTTTTAACACAACAACCAAGGAATGACTTTATAGGTTTTGGTGTAACTGCCCTGTAGCCAAGAAAACAACAGTGCTGATGTGGATGACGAAATCGAGTGGGACAGTGACTTTGAGGACTTCGAATTTCCCCCAGTAAAAGTGTCCAAATCGCACAGCCCAGAGATACCTGTTAGTTTCTTACTTGTAATGTGGGAGGAGAGCAAGTGAGGGACAAAACATGGTATATGCATGCACATGCACATAGTAGTAGTCGGAACAGAGCATCCCATTGAGGGAAACTATGTATATAAATGCAGTACTGAGCCCAGTTGTGACAATGGGCTCATTTTTCATACATTTATTCTATAGATTGAGTCTCAAGGTGTTAATGATGCAGTGGACTCCGAGGCGATTGAGACAGAGGCTCTCATGGTGGAGTATGCTACATGTATATCTGCAACCCAAGAAGAATGTTCCAAACCCTCTACCGAAGAATCTTCTATTCGGTACATTTGTATATTAAATTCTCATTACAATACATACACATCATAATCTCACCCCACTGGTTATGTTGAAGGCTGCAATCACTTGAAGAGGTCATGATACATTTGCAAGCGTTTTTGAAACCTGAAGTACAGGAATTTCATGTACGACGTGAATACATTTTTGATGATGTACTTCAAGAAACCAAGAAAAGCTGGTTTCACCCACTGAAAAGAGTCAAGGTAAATGAATATGAATACACCGGTATTGGCTATATTAATGTTTTATATCTTAAGACATGGTTTATTGGTGAAAATGGACGAGATACAGGGGGGGTCACTAGAGAACTGTGGCGCCTAATGGGTCTATCTCTGATGAAGCTTTGTGAAGGACAACCATCAAGACTGGTTTTCAGGCGTGACTCTGAACGTGTAGTTGTAAGTAGTGGCATACTGGAAAAAAGTGTTTCCCTTTTGATGGATGTGTGTTAACCATTACATTTATTTTTTTCAAAGTCAGGAGAATTCAAGCGTATTGGCATCCGAGTAGGAATGTCGTTGTTGAATGGTGGTTCTGGGTACCCATATTTTGCTCCAGCCATATACAGTTACATCTCAGGCCAAGATGTGTGTGATATCGTAAGCACTGTTGAGGAGGTTCCAAATGCCGAGTTGAAAGCTGTTTTACTCAAGGTGACTGGTATGCTTTCATAATGGGTGTATACATAGGGATATCTGCTTCTGCGTCACAGATTTATTTTAAAACTGTGTGATATATTTTTGTTTTAACAGCTTATAGATGCTGAATAAGAAGATGTTAGCATGATTGCTATGGAGGCTTGTGATGTCCTGATTGAAACCGGTTGCTCAAAAGGTCTGGCACGGCTGAAAAAATGTGATGTCCCACAACTTGTTAAGAATACAGCTCTAAGCTGCACAGTTCTCAAGATTAAAGCTGAGCTTGACCAGTTTATGGCTGGACTTAATGAAGCCGGTGTACTTCACGTTATACAAAAGTATCCAGACCTCCTTCGTCCAATGTTTGTAGCGTCAGAATCAGATTCATTGAGTGCAGGTATGATATTAACCCTGAAAACAATAAATGCATACACAGCAGTCTCACAGGAAAAGTATCTATTGATACGGGATTGAACAGGTGCTAGATTGTCCTATTCCACCATGCACCCATCAAGCCTGATGCTTTTTCGCTGTATTTATAGGTCTGAATATCTGTGCTAAAAGCTGTTGCATTATAGACTAAGTGTAACAAACTGCTCCTTTACCCTCTCATGCCCAACAGAATGTATTTTGAAGCTGCTGGTAAATAAAGTGTTTTCAGAATCAGGCAGTGTTTCACTCACAAAGGAACAGACTACATATGTATTCTTCCGTAACCTATTGGATGAAGTGGAAGGTAATCTATGCATACAGTGAACATGTGGTGATTATTATTACAGTAGTCATTGGAGTGTACAGTTCATGAGTTTTTATCCCCTCCTTCCAATGCTTGTTTTTATGTAGGAGGATTGTTGGAGATCAGTCTGGGGGACGTACTGAGTTTCTTTACAGGAGCAGACCGCATTCCTCCATTGGGATTTACTGATCATGATGCTACTCTTAACTTCAGTTGTGTTAACCCATATCCAACTGCATCTACATGTGGTCTATGTCTGACGTTACCCACAAAGTATGATAACTATGATGATTTCAAAGAAGCATTTGTATTTTCCATGCAACATCATGGAGGATTTGGGTTGTACTAACAACTGCATAGTTTGATGAGTGACTCATATCATCATGATGTTAAGTTCTTGGGTTGCTGCATAGTCTAAATGACTCGTATCATCATACATGTTAAAAGTTCTTAACACATATATTTTATCATCACGTTAAGTTCAACAGCATATTTATTATTAAAGTGTGAATATTGCAAACTTCTTCAAGAACAAAAATATGATACATGTATGTAAATGTGTGCATGACCACAGCAGTAGTTGTTAGATGAACAATAAAACTAATATTGTGAAACTTTCTGCTGAACGAAGTCCATAGCAAGGAGATATTGGGTAATTCCATGGTTGTCGGGGTCAGCGGAGGGATTAATCAGTTGCTGAAGCTGTGTGTAATCAGTAGGGGTGAGTGGGTTTTCTGTGGCTGGAATCTCCACTGCTTCTGCATCATCATCAGTTCCTAATGGAGCATTCCAGTCAATTCCATACTCTTCCTCACTGTGTACCTGCAACATCAGTATCACTGCATAAAACTACATTGTACATACAACTATATATGAAATACATGTGCTAGCTTACTTGGGGTAATTGTGTCAATTGTCCATGGTATAGTGCCATCCCTTGCAACCATAACTGCTCTGGAGACAGTCCCCGTTCTGACTGCATCGGATGACTGTTCCAAGCCTGCTGAAAACTTTGTAGACTGGCATTGATTTGGGGTATGAATACATGATGCAAGCAAAACAGATGGAGTTCATTGTCTACATTTAATTCTTGCATTTCTTCCAAGTAGCGAAAAATGTTATAATATAGGATAATGCAGCTCTGAAACACATCTCGCCACAAACGTTCAATACGAGAGTTGTGAACACTTCTCCCTGTTATAAATGACCCTCTTCCTGTTCCACGTTCTGGATGTGTAAGCATATAGTTTGTCACTAGTACGTTCTCACCGCCACGATCTGAGCGCACCCTGCTAGGTACACCATAGGTTGCAATGGCCTCCATAAAGCAGCCAAGGACTGTTGTTGCCCTATTATTATCCGCACAATTTAGGTAAACAACAGTTCGACTGTGCCCATCAATCCCTCCATGTATCACCATCCTCCACCTGTATATACATTGTACATACAGTGATAAACCAAATGCATGGATTACATCAGTACAATCACATATCCCACCAATTTATGCATGTGTACAAACTAATCAATTATATCAAGGAAGCTTTTCATAGTGATGCATTGATACCTACCTTATTAATTTGTGATTACCATCTATGTGCCACAATGCACCTGGACCTTCAACATGGTATTGGCGACGATTTATGGTTCTCAATCTGCGCATAACTGAGCCACAGGGATCTACACGTCGCTGTGATTCTCTCACCCGGTGTTGCTGCACTCTCAATCCACGGGCTAAAAGGTGACCCTGCATCTGACGATTTCCACATGTTGGGAATTGACTTTGGATACTGCTTACTATGATATCCAGTTCATGGTCAGTTAATTGGGAGTAAAGGGCGTGGACACTGAGTTCATATTCCGACATACGTCTCCTAATAGTCCTGACAGACACTTTGAGGATAGAGGCAATTTGTGGAACTGTGAAAGTCATTTCTAGCATGTATGCTAGCTGATTACGTGGAATATTCAACCGTGGCCTGCCTTCATTACCATCATGAATAATTGGTGTATTGTACCCCATGTCCATCAATTCACTGCCATCTTGAAGCATGTCTCTCACTATTCTTAGTGCTTTTCGAACTCTATCCACACTAGCACTTACAGCACTACTCAGACCACCCAAAACATCCATGGCAACCAGCTCACGATAGACTAATTCAAGTTGAACATGGTAAGCATCTAGCAAATCAACTCCAATTGGTCTTCCACTATCATAATTCATAAGGCCACTGATGATTCTAGTCAGCGTAGCTATGCACCATTGGGTATCCATTTTGCCCGTAATTCCAATAAACGCCCAGGGTCAAAGGTCACATAACAGGATTATTCACAGCACGTAATACAACATAATGATATTTCACTATAATTATAATGTTACTACATATTGAAAACCCTACATAATAAAAAAACCTACAACATAAACTAAAGGTTACTACATAATGTAACAACTACTACATAATGTAAAGGTACTACATAACGATATTTCCACTACATAATGTAATGACTACTACATAATGAAAAACCTATAACATAAAGCAAAGGTTACTACATAATGATATTTCCACTACATAATGTAACAACTACTACATAAAGAAAAGGCTACATAATGAAAAACCTACCACATAACATAAAGGTTACTAGATAATGATATGATGAGTAGTTTTGGCACTTTCCACCCCCCATAGATTCCAGCTCGTATATCATGTCCTGACACCTGGACACTGGAGTACAGTGGGTATCTGATGACCCAACACTATACTTACCCGAGAAGTTCTGCTGTATGTATGGACAAAGATCCTGAAACAGTATCTGGTGAAGTTGCTAACACTAATGGAGCTCTGTTCTACCACACAGAGGCAACGTGCAATGGGTTAGAATGTCCACCTTATGTTGCAGAGAAAGAACTGACTTGTGCAGTCTGCACCAAATGAACAACATATATATACACTTTGTCAGCTGAAGAAGATAATAGTTAGAGATCTACTTGTAGATAAATAACATTTTAGGTTAAAGATGAGTGATGTTTTGTATTTGATGCTTTAACTTTGATTTCAGAGCATTTAACAACATTTGCGTATGCTGAATGAAAGAAATAAAAGGGCTATATAAACTCTCACCATAACCTTAAAATGACACTTGACTGCAGATTGAATTGCACATTTAAACATGTGATTATATTCATGTTTGTCTACTACAAGTATATAGAGTCAGCTGGACATGTGCCTTCATGTGTTAAGAGAAGCCTAACATGTGCTCCAGTGTCCAGATGTTATGGCAATTAGGAAATGACTCCCTGAGTACAGTGGTTTATATTACCACATGTCTCATACTGAGAACCACAGGAGAGTCTCACACTGTACACCTGGTTTGTATGTCACGTATTAAAGCCTCTGGTAGACATAGGCAATCATATTAGTTCCACCTTTTGTGAGTAGAGAGTTCCAGCAGCTCTAACTTCTAGCACAGGCAACCTTTATTCCACTGTAGATAATTCAACCCTATATACCTGACATAAGTGACTCTACTGCTGCATCCAGGAGATCCATTATTTGCCTTTCAGAAATTAAAATGCATAGGTGACCAAGAATCAAACCTATGACATTTCAGAAAAGTTGCTTCAGAGAATGGTTGATAAATGAACAGAACTTGTTTAAATCAATAGATATATAGCAATTGTTGTCAAAACTCGTGCAGTTTAATTTGAAGGAAGCAGATGACCACTACATACAGAATTCCACATAATGAAGAATAGCAAATGCATAGTACAGCTCAGAAAGAAGTGTGTGCTTAATTATAGTAATTAACCATTGAGTAAAGCTTTTAGTATAATCGTATTCATGTTTATTCTTTGTCCTGTAAATTAGCTGGTGTCCTTCTTGTTTTGGATAGTGTGAGTAGTGTAGTACTAGTAGTGTGACTACCAGTTGTAAATATCTCTGGATTTTAACTTTAACCCTACCCCATGTATTGTACATGGCACATGGCTAGAAGGTGGAAAATGTATGTGACATGTAAAAATGTTTTTAGTAAATCTTAAGGTTATCTTGAGAAGCTGTTTGGTACGTAATAAGTTCAGACAGATGATTTCAGTGCTGCGCACGTTATTACGCGTATACGCATGCGCGCGAAAACTAAGCGAGCACGAAGGAGGTAGAGGTGGGGCTAATATGCTCTACAAAGTTGTCCGCTGAAACCTGACCAACCGGATAGGCGGATACAGCTTGTTCCATAATAACCTTTACTCCATTTTCATCAAGTCATAAGTGGAACTTTCTGTGGGTAGAGTCTTCATGGTCTTGCTTTGACGCAGTTGGGCATCAGTAGTGGATTTGGAGATACACAGGATAATCACTGTTATCATGAACTCATATCCTGCACTTTAAAATATTGTCAATTAGTGGCTAAAAGTACACCTAATATGAAAATGGATCAGTACTTATCATGTACAACCTGAAACAAATTTTAACAGATGCATGAACTATAAAAGGTGCATCTTCTTAGTCTTGAATCAGATACTAAGTTTGTCTTCTTTTTGGTCCTTGAACAAAGTATATACACAGCAACTTCTTGTTCTAAATGGTGAAAAGCTGTTGCAGTTTACTGCCGCCATCATCACATTGCTGTTTATGGAGTGCTGCAGTGCAGCTGTCACTGAAGGTGAATGTATATATCATGTTATACTTGTGGACCAGTTTGATACATTACATACACTGTATGTGTAAGCTTATAGCTACGTGTTTTACATCCAGGGAAAAATGTCAGTCAAAGTCAACCACATGAAAAGGATCCTCCCTACATTGAGGTCCTAGCTGGTCGAGATGGTCATGATGGTCAACCAGGTAGAGATGGACGAGATGGTCGTGATGGAGAGCCTGGATCTCATCGACCAGAAGGCAGGGATGGTAAGGTGGGACCATAGTGAGAGAAAGGTGACATGAGAGAACAGGGACCTCCTGGACCCAGCTGTACATGTGGAGGAGTCACTTATGTCAGGTGCATGAGGTCAAACTACCTGCCTGGATACAGATGGAACTGAACTTGTCTATTCTGGAAGAGCTGCTGGATCTCACTCTCAACATAAAGGAGGAACTAATGATTACCTGTGTCTACCAGAGGAGCCTCAGTACCAAACATATGGACCAGGTGTTCAGGGATATTCACCCATACATTGTGCTGAGTATCAGACAGACAATCCAGTACTGGGCCATGTTCATAACCACAATGTCCCCTGTGTTATCTGCCATTCCACTCTCCGAGAATCAGTTCTAATGATTCCAGCTCATATATTATGTCCTGACACCTGGACACTGGAGTACAGTGGGTATCTGATGTCTGAACACTATACCCACCATAGAAGCTTGGCTGTATGTATGGACAAAGATGCTGAAACAGTATCTGGTGAAGCTGCTAACACTGATGGAGTTGTCTTCTACAACACAGAGGTAACTTGTAATGGGCTATGTCCACCTTATGTTACAGAGAAAGAACTGGCTTGTGCAGTCTGCACTAAATGAGCAGCTACATAAATGTATGTACTTACATTGATTTTTAGTTTGTCAGCTGAAGAAGAAATTATTATAATAGTTAGAAATCTACTTGTATACGTAGATAAATAACATTTTAGGTTAAAATCAATTTATGATGGGTGATCTTTTGTATTGTCCCTTGATGCTTTAACTTTGATTTCAGAGTATTTAACAACATGGGCTACCATGTCCACCTTATGATCCTGAGAAAGAACTGACTTGTCAACCTGTCAATACTGTCATATGTGATATTTATGTGTACACATGTCAATACTCACTTGCTAATATATGGCTTCATGTGCCCTGCATACTTGGCCAGGGCTCTTTCAATTCTGTGGTCTTCACTGCAGGTTTGGTGAGGGCTTCAGGTGACCAAGGTTAGAGAGATCCAGCTGGACAGGTGCCTTCTTGTGAGAAGCCTAACATAGCTAATTGACCACACACTGTCAGTAGTAATGAGCTGGAGGATGGCCTCTGCTGCACAACTAGCAATGGGTGTCTTATGTGCATGTATACATGAAGTACAAAACTATTCAGAACACAGATTGAGGTTTTCAAGTACTCTCAAATCAAAATCAGAATGCAAATACATTATCTGTAAACACATACTATACATGTAATCAGTTACCAGAGGCCTTAATACATGAGTTGACTCTCATAAATTTCTGAGTACAAGACATGTGGCAAATCAGCCAATAAACCATGTTACTCATGTTCAGGAGTCCTTTCCTAACATCTGGACACTGCACAATGTTAAATATGCATATAAAGCTTCATATGCCCCTGCATGCATGGCCAGGGCTCTTTCTGTGGTCTTGACTGCAGGTTTGATGGAAGCTTTAGGTGGCCAAGGACAGAGAGAGACAGCTGGACAGGTACCTTAATGTATTAAGAGAAGCCTAACATAGCTACCCACTGTGCTCATGTGTCCAGATGTCATGGCAATTAGGAATGACTTCCTGAGAGTTGTGTAGGCCACAGATAACACAGGGGATGGTTTATTGCACATGTCTCATACTCAGAACCACAGGAGACTCTCACACTGTACACCTGGTTTTTATGTCACGTACTAAAGCCTCTGGTAGACATAGGCAATCATATTAGTTCCACCTTTTTATGAGTAGAGGGTTCCAGCAGCTCTAGCTTCTAGCACAGGCAACATTGTAGTCTGGAAAGATAGTTCGACCCTATATACCTGACATAAGTGACTCCACTGCTGCAGGCCAGGAGATCCTTGTCATTTTTCTTTGCCTTTCAGAAATGATAAGAGCATGAGTGATCAAGACAATCAAATGTTTGACACTTCAGAAAGGCTGCCTCAGAGAATAGTTGATGGATGAAAAAAACCTTTTAAAATTAATTACAGACAAGGAGTATAGTCAAGGTACTCTATCAAGATGACAAAACTAGTGTTTTAGATACAATATGAAGGAAGCTTGTAGGAACACTACATACAGAATTCCACATAGCAAATGCATTGGTTAGAAAAAATAGTGTGTAATTAATGATCCAATTAGCCCAAATTGAGTACATTTAGTATTCTTTGTAATGTAAATTAGCTGGTGTCATTCTTTGTGGAATACTGTAGTACTAGTAATGTGACTACCAACTCCAAATGTTTTTTGGATTTTAACTTTAACCCTCTACCCCATGTATTGTTGTAAATGGAGTCAATGGACACGGCCAGAAGTTGTAAAATGACATAATGTACCTGATTTTACTTACAACTCGTCGGTCGTGGTACCTGATTTTTCGTCGGTCGTGAGGAATTCTTGCTAATGCGCGAACAGTCTCCGCGTCTAATCCGCCTGGGAACGAAGCTAACATAGAGACCTGCTCGATAACCGTTACTAAGCCCTGAATGATTCTCTGTAGAAGACTATACCACTGGAAGCTTAGCAGTATAGTCCCATGCCAAGAGATTATGGACACGCCCCATAATTTTAGCTCTATGCGGCAGGAAAAATCCGGAAATATTATTAATATTATAAAAGTATTAACTTTATGTGGCATAAAAGGTGCATCTTCTCAGTCTTGAATCAGATACTGAGTTTATCTTCTTTCAGATGATCCTTGAGCAAAATACACAGCAACTTCTTGTTTCTAAATGGTGATGAAGCTGTTGCAGTTTGTTACTGTTATCATCACATTGCTGTTGATGGAGTGCTGCAGTGCAGCTGTCACTGAAGGTGAATGTATATATCATGTGATACTCATGGACCAGTTTGATACATTAATATTATGTATAGGCTTGTATATCTCTGCTTGTTCATCCAGGAAAAAATGTTAGTCAAAGTCAACCACATGAGAAGAATCCTCCCTATATTGAGGTCCTAGTTGGTCGAGATGGACATGATGGTCAACCAGGTAGAGATGGACGAGATGGTCGTGATGGAGAGCCTGGACCTCGTGGACCTCAAGGCAGGGATGGCAAGGTGGGACCACAGGGGGAGAAAGGTGACATGTGAGAACAGGGACCTCCTGGACCCAGGACTGGAGGAGTCACTTATGTCAGATGGGGTCGAACTACCTGCCCGGACACAAATGGAACTGAACTTGTCTATGCTGGACGAGCTGCTGGAAGTCACTACACTCACAAAGGAGGAACTAGCGATAACCTCTGTCTACATGAGCAGCCTCAGTACCTTGAATACAGACCAGGTGTCCAGGGATATTCCCCTATACATGGTGCTGAGTATCAGACATACAGTCCAGTACTGAACGATGTTAATGATCACAATGTTCCCTGTGCTATCTGCCATTCCACTCTCCGAGAGTCAGTCCTAATGATTCCAGCTCGTGTATCATGTCCTGGCACCTGGACACTGGAGTACAGTGGGTATCTGATGACTGAGCGCTATAATCACCATAGACGTTCTGCTGTATGTATGGACAAAGATCCTGAAACAGTATCTGGTGAAGTTGCTAACACTAATGGAGTTCTCTTCTATAACACTGAAGCAACTTGCAATGGGTTAGAATGCCCACCTTATGTTGCAGAGAAGGAACTGACTTGTGCAGTCTGCACCAAATGAACAGCTACAGCTGCTTAATAATTTGTCAACTGAAGAAGATACAGTTAGAAATCTACTTGAGAAATGTGTTTTGTATTCCCCCTTGATTCTGATTATACAGCACTTAACATTTGTCCATGCTGAATGAAAGAACTAAAGTTCATCATATAACTCTTGATTGACTGCAGATCACGATCAAATTGTACATGTGCATTATAACATGTGATTATATACATATTTGTCTACTGAAAGTACATAATTTTTGGGTACAGTATATGTAACATTACACTCAGTAATCATATAAGGTAATGATAGTTTACAATAAACTGTGTCGCCTTCCTCCCTAAATCTAGGACACAGCTGAACACTTTTCTAGCAGTGGCCAGAGCAGCACTTTTATATATTACTCACTGCACTATCAATATTAATGCCTGCAACAGCACTGGCGCCAGCTAATCCTCCTCCCACCAGGCCAGAGATACGACCAATGATTCACATGCCACTGCTCCCAGGTTTCCATTGGAACAAGTGCTGTCCAGACTTAAGTGCTAATTGAGTTTTGGGCCTTTTGGCATGTGTATTCATAAACAATCAACAATAGCTATATACTTAGTTTGTCCATGTGATTACAATATTTTGACTGCCTGCAGACGAGATAAAACACAATGTCATGTCATGCATGGGACTATGAATATTTAATATTTGTATAAGAATGCAGAGAATAGGACTTTATTCATCACACAGCACTGTGCAGTCTGTGCGCTATAGGGATTGCCACGGTGCATCTTCATTGACATAAGGGCTGTTCTGGTGCCAGGGCCGTCCATAGTTCCGCGTGCAACACGATTCCGAGCGCGCGCGCATGCGCAGTGATGCGAACAGGATATAATTATATAAGACAACGCGAAAATACTTTTCTGCTTCAAAGTTGATGCGGGAATGCAATAATATTCTTTCTGCTCCAAACTTCCAAAGCAGTTGTATATAGCTTATGGCAAAGCTCGTGTTTTTCTACGCTATTATTGGCATAATCATGTTGCTGTATTGCAGCAATTCTGTGGTAGTTGAAGGTGTGTTGCATGAACTCAAAATTCATATTTATATTAATCATCATGTATTTAAGTTATATCTTCCTCTAATAGTATTATGTATATGTGTGAGGTGAGGTTTTTTTTAATGTTGTCATAGATATCTGCAACAGGAAAAACGACAAGCACCACCTCCACCACCTCCACCACCTCCAACTGGACCTACTACACTACCTACTGTTCAACCACCAACTCCTCCTAGACTTGTAGATGAAGCAACTGATGGAACAGCTCCTTCCTACATTGAGATCCTACGAGGTAGAGATGGACGAGATGGTCGGGATGGAGAGCCTGGACTTCGAGGACCTACAGGCAGGGATGGTGTGAATGGACTGAATGGTGCATGAGAGAGGAGAGAAAGGCGAGAAAGGTGACATAGGAGAACAGGGACCTCCTGGACCCAGGACTGGAGGAGTCACTTATGTCAGGTGGGGTTGAACTACCTGCTCAAAAACAACAAGAACTGAACTTGTCTGTGCTGGTAGAGCTGTTGGATCATACTATACACATGAAGGGGGGAAGTAGTGATTACCTCTGTCTACCAGATGAGCCTAAATACTTAGTATATAAGCCAGGTACACAGGCAACTCCTTTACATGGTGTTGAGTATTGTTCATCAGTCAATCAGCCACTCAACTACATTCAAGACCATAATGTTCCTTGTGTCATCTGCAAAACCATTAGACAGTCTGTCCTAATGATTCCAGCTCGTATATCATGTCCTGACACCTGGACACTGGAGTACAGTGGGTATCTGATGACTGAACACTATAATAATCCCCATGCTGGAAGAGCCTCACCTGAATGCGTGGATAAAGATCCTGAGACAGTACCTGGTGAAGTAGCTAACACCAATGGAGCTCATTTCTGCCACATGGAAGCAAGTTGCAATGGGATACAATGCCCACCTTATGTCCCAGAAAAAGAACTAACTTGTGCTGTCTGCACTAATTGAAAAACTGTACATGTGTGTGAACTTCAACAAAAATGCTATTTGTATGAACTGATTATAGTGTATTGTCTCTATCCCCATTCATTTTGATCAAAGAAAACTTGAGAACGTAATTTTGTATGCTATGATTAATTCCCAACATTTGTGTCAGTCTTGACCTATAATATGCATGGCAAGGGTTCTTTCTGTGGTCTTGAGTGCAGGTTTGGTGGTGGCTTCCTGTGGCCTGGTTTATATGTCACGTATTGAGTCACGTATTAAACCCTCTGGTAGACTAGGCTAGGCTAGGCTCCAGGTGGCCAAGGCCAGAGAGAGCCAGCTGGACAGGTACCTTCATGCATTAAGAGAAGCCTAATATAGCTACCCACTGTGCTCCGGTGTCCAGATGTCATGGCAATTAGGAATGACTCCCCGAGAGTGGCACAGGCCACAGATAACACAGGGAGTCTGGAAAGATATAAGTGACTGCTGGGTCCAGGAGATCCTTAATTGTCATTTTCTTTGTCTTTCAGAAATGATAAGAGCATAGATGATCAAGAATCAAATGTTTCAACAAAACTTGTTTAAATTAATTACAGACAAGGAGTATAGTCAATGTACTTTATCAAGATGACAAAACTAGTGCAATTTAGATACAATTTGAAGGAAGCGGGATAAACTTGTAGGAACACTACATACAGAATTCCACATAGCAAATGCATCAGTTATAGTAGAGCTCAGAAAATAGTGTGTAATTAATGATTCAATTAGCCTGAATTGAGTAAATTTAAAGCCTTCTAGTATGTATTCATGTTTATTCTTTGTCATGTAAATTAGCTGGTGTCCTTGTTTTGTGGAATATTGTGAGTAGTTTATATTAGTACTAGTAATGTGACTACCAACTACTCTGGATTTTAACTTTAATCCTCTACCCCATGAATTATTGTGAGTGGATATGGCTCGAAGTTGTAAAATGACATAATTTGCCTTGTATATGACATGTGAAAATGTTTTCAGCGAAGGTTATCTTGAGAAACTGTACATGCTTGGTACGTCAAACAGATGATTTCACACAGGGGAGTGCTGCGCACGTCATTACGCGTATACGCATGCGTACGAAAACTAAGCGAGCACGAATGAGGTAGAGGTGGGGCTAACTTGTCCTCTGAAACCTGACCAACAGGACAGGCGGGTACAGCTTGTTCCATGATAACCTTTACTCCATTTTCATCATGTCATAAGTGGTAATATTATGAACTTTCTATTGGTAGAGTCTTCGTGGTCTTGCTTTGACGAAATGAAAGCAGTTGGGCATCAGTAATGGACTTGGAGTAGCAATTACATACACAGGATAACCACTGTTATCATGAACTCATATCCTGCACTTTCAACTATGGTCAATTAGTGGCTAAAAGTACTCCTAATATGAAAATGGATCTGTGCTTATCATGTACAACCTGAAATGAATTTTAACGGAAGCAGGAACTATAAAAGGTGCATCTTCTCAGTCTTGAATCAGATACTGAGTTTGTCTTCTTTCTAGTCCTTGAGCAAAGTATATATATATACACAGCAACTTCTTGTTTCTGAATGGTGATGAAGCTGTTACAGTTTACTGCCGCCATCATCACATTGCTGTTGATGGAGTGCTGCAGTGCAGCTGTCATTGAAGGTGAATGTTGATACTTGTGGACCAGTTTGATACATACACTGTATGTATAGGCTTGTACATCTCTGCTTTTTACATTCAGGACAAAATGTTAGTCAAAGTCAACCACATGAAAAGGATCCTCCCTATATTGAGGTCCTAGCTGGTCGAGATGGACATGATGGTCAACCAGGTAGAGATGGACGAGATGGTCGTGATGGAGAACCTGGACCTCGTGGACTTCAAGGAAGGGATGGCAAGGTGGGGCCACAGGGAGAACAGGGCCCTCCTGGACCCAGGAGTGGAGGAGTCACTTACATCAGGTGGGGTCGAACTACCTGTCCAGATACAAATGAAACTGAACTTGTCTATGCTGGACGAGCTGCTGGAACTTCCCATGGACAGTCAGGAGGAACTAGTGATTACCTGTGTCTACCAGATACCCCTCAGTATCTAACTTATAGACCAGGTGTCCAGGGACATTCCCCTATACATGGTGCTGAGTATCAGACATATAATCCACCACTACTAGGTGACATTCATAACCACAATGTCCCCTGTGTTATCTGCCATTCCACTCTCCGAGAGTCAGTCCTAATGATTCCAGCTCGTATATCATGTCCTGACACCTGGACACTGGAGTACAGTGGGTATCTGATGACTGAACGGAATTCTCACCATAGAAGTTCTGCTGTATGTATGGACAAAGATCCTGAAACAGTATCTGGTGAAGTTGCTAACACTGATGGAGCTCTGTTCTACCACACAGAGGCAACTTGTAATGGGCTAGATTGTCCACCTTATGTTGCAGAGAAAGAACTGACTTGTGCAGTCTGCACCAAGTGAACAGCTACATATACACTTTGTCAGCTGAAGAACATAATAGTTAGAAATCTATTTGTAGATAAATAACATTTGCATTTGCACATGCTGAATGAAAGAAATAAAAGGGCTATATAAACCCCCACCATAACCTTAAAATGACACTTGACTGCAGATTGAATTGCACATTCTAACATGTGATTATTATATTCATGTTTGTGTACTGCAAGTATATAGAGTTATAATTGTGCAAGCTAAGGATTTCAAATTCTGGTGCTAGTATACACATTTCTGTAGCAGTATAGTATACATACATTGCACTTATTTTACAATAAACTGTGTCACCTTCCTCCCTAAACCAGGACACAGTTTGAACACTTCCCTAGCAGTGACCAGAGCAGCACTTTCATTAATGTTACTCACAGCACATCTAATGTTTGCACCAGCACCAGCCCCAGCTAATCCACCTCCCAACAGGCCAGAGATACCACTAATGATTCCACCTGCCATTGCTCCGACGACATTTCCCACCACTGGAATAACAATTCCTGCTGCTCCTCCGATGACAGCACCAGCAGCAACTCCACCAAGAGCTACGGTAGTTCATCCAATGGCTGCTCCCTTTTTTACGGGATTTCGATCGTACACGCGAATTCTGAAGTTAGCGTTGCACGAATAGGTCGCACCGCTACCTTTGTCATCAGAAACTCTGCTACTTCCAACAAGGCAAAGCGGTGTTGTTCAGAGCAGACTCTATAGCTTTATCCATGGCTATCAACGAACTATATAGATCTACTCTCTCATGGGCACACCTTAGGCCAGCCAATAAAAGGGGGTAATCCCAGGGGAACTTCCAATATAGACAATATATTAATTCTCTCAAACATGTGTATATATTGAAGTCTATGTCGCCATATATAGAACACGCGCAGTATGTCATGTCACCGGACACGCTGCGTACGTACGCACGCACGCAATTATACTCCAGAGAGCATATGAAAATGTTGAAACACCAGAATAAGGCAAAAACTAAAAAACAAATGTGAACACTATGTCAAATCCATTTGTGCCTCTGCCTGGACCAGATCCACTGGTTCCAGTCGCTGAGTCCTGTGGCGCATGGAGCGAGATCCGCGAACACATCTGATAGCTGACCTTGCCAGCGAGAAAGCCAGACAACACCTCATCCATGTTACAACACGGCTGTAAGTTTCGTTACGTTTCATAGCGAGGGCATCAGCCAACTTCTTCACCACCACTGAAGCCTCTTGGCCCATGCCACCACAAGTAGAGAAGACAAGAGGTGTGAAGGAGCCATGCTCAGCTTCCTTTATCCGCTCTCCATACTCTCTCTTCTTTTCCTCCTCCATCTTTCGAAATAGAGACTTGAGGGGCTTGGACTGGTAGCTTCGCGCGTAGGGGTAAAACACCCGAGTATCGAAAAATGCGTTATTGCCTTGGGTCCAGAAACCCCGCACACGGATGTCCGCTCTGGCATCTGGGTCAGTGTTGGCAGTGCGGTGCCTGAATGTTTCACCTGTCAGTGGTTGTAACTTCGGCTCAACCTCAACGTCATTGTGAACTTCCTTCATGCATGATGCAAGGAAAACAGTTGGATCGTCATGGCGCATGTGAATAAATCCTGACAGCTTGCAAATCTGGGCATGGTCCACTGTAAATCGTTCTCCACATGGACAGATAGAAGGCAGATTGTCTAATGGCCAGCAGTAGCGTAGGTGAATGTGGTCATGGAAATCAGCTTTTACGTCAAAGAAGAAACCATGTTCAGCAATTCATACGCCAGAGATCACATATCGGTACTAGCTCATGGCAGGGGCGTAGCTGGGGCTGACGCGCTGCGAATATAGTCTGCTGTGCTTAACTAAGCCGAAGGTGTGTTACTACCAGTAGCTTTCTAGCTCGGAGGCTCTATCGCTGCTAGTGCGCAACTGCATGAGAGAGGGATGCTCGAGCCCCCTGTGCCCCCACCCCCCACCCCTCCCCCCCACGCGTACAATAAACCTCGGCGCTTATATACGTACATATACATGTAGTACACAAACACTACTCTAGCTCTACTCACAGACTATACAGCTACAGTACTACCAGGGGCGCCGGAAGCTCTAAAGCATTGGTCCCGCGAAAAGCTGGGGTAATTAATTATTCATATTTTTCTGCTCATGAGCAACCTCAGCTCGGCACTAGGTCTCCACAGAATGCATAGGCGTCGTCCCGGGGGGTCAGGGGCCATGGCCCACCTTTTAGTCCTTAGAGTAGGCGTGGTCAGGTATTTAGCGCTAGTCGACGTTGTCGAGCGATCTCGATCGCGTTGGTGTACTTGGGTACGGGGTTCGAGTATGGTCGACAGTCTTGCGCAAGCGCAAATGTATATGTACATGGATACGCGCGCGCGCACTATTAACAAGAGAATTGTCTAAAACGTAGAGTATATAATTAGCAGCGTTGTGGTATACGTAGGGGCGGGGCTGGAAAAATTTCGCGTCGGCAAAACACACGCCCTCCCACTCTAAATTTACTTCCGATGCCTATGGAATGATATCCATACCGCGAGTGCACATGCGCGCGTCGACGATGGGCATAATAAGCTGCGTCAACATTGGTCCAGCAGTCGCGGGACCTGCGGTACCGGCTCCGACGCCCCTGACTACAGTGCACCTGCTTGTAACTACGCAAATTCAGAAACTCGCTCAGAGCGCTACTAGAGAGAGCGATCGGTCTCAAAATGGGGGTGTGGCTAAACAAAATTTCGGTGCGCAAAGCGCGCCATTTCCGCCCTCAGCTCATTCTCCAAATTCTGGCTACGCCGCTGTCATGCTCATGCCTAGCTCTGTCGCCTCTGTCTCTGTCTCTCGATCCCCGTCAGGGGACTAGTACGGTAAGCTAGCGCCACGGTCGAGATATCAAATTCACTATGCTCACGTGGTAAATTTCTAAATTTAGTCCTTATCACACAGTACGGTAGTACTGTGTATATAGGGATTGCTATGGTCTATCCCCATTGAAAACCATATATAAGGATATTCTTCATTTTCACTTTCAATTTGAAGTTGATTCCACTTTTAATGGTATCAAGGTGAAGAATGCGTGAAAAATAACCATGAAACAAAAATTGGTTGATCTGTGATGTAAGATATGCGTAATATCACAAAAGTGCATTACACATTAATTTTTTGCCCATGTTCTTCATCTTCTTATTATTATTCTTATTATTATTCTTCTATTTGAAGAAGCGTAACTCAATAACCATACAATCAATGAAATTGAATCTTTGCATGTGAAAATGTATCAATACGTACTGGGGAATAGAGGTATAATTTTTTTCGTTAACCCTTGTAGTTCATGTACTACTGATCGTTATCTCTCCCAGCAATGTATTATGAATGAGGAAAACTAATGATCAAAACTCAGCAACCATGGTAACTATCAACCTGAAAGTTAGCATGTGTAGAGATATCATCGCTAATAGCAACATGACAATAGCATATTTTATTAACCCTTGTGATTCTTGTAATAATGATGTTAACACTCCTCTCAATGCAATACATGTACATATAATTATATAGCGATTACGTAATTCATTTTGAATGTACGTGCATAGTACACGTATATAGTTAGCTTGCGTCATACAAGAAAACGATTACGTCATGAGACAAGACTCATTAATGACGTCATTTACACCAGCGGCGCATGCGCAAAAGCTTAGCAACTGGCGCGTAACAACTATATAGGCATGCAGTGAACTGGCTGATAGAGAACGTGTTGACGATTTGTAAAGCAACTAGCACTTAGTACTACATAAGCAAAACAGAGATGTGTTGACGATTCCTGTGCTACTCTCACTGTCAGAACACTGCACACGCATACAGTGCTCTGCCTCTACGTATGTACCTCGGTAAGCTTATATCATAGCAGTGGCGGATCTAGGATTTTGTAAAGGGGGTAGCATGCCGCGGCGCGCGCGCGTTTGAAGCCACACCCGGTTAAAATATGCGCGCGCCTGCAGAGTTGCGTGTGTGTACGTGTGGTCTACACCTAACCCTTGTCACTCCTGCCTAGTTTCTAGAGTTTACATGTAAGTGAAGACCGATAATCGCTGCGTAGGCGCTAGGCGTCCGTAAATGCTTGCTATATAGCGCTAATACCTCGCGACGAACGCATGAAATCAGCAGTAAGTCAGCTGCGCGTGTTCGTAAGATGTGAGCTATTATACAGTCGCAGCAAAAGGGGGTTTCAGTGGAAACCTCTGAAACCCCCCTAAATCCGCCACTGCATAGATACCATAAAGTGTATGCTTATATGCCGTCTGCTGGAGAAACGGGACGCTATTCTACCACGATACTATATACCACCAAGCCAAAGCGCTGGTGACTGATAGTACGTTGCTAGCAGGTTTGCTTATAGACCAAAGTGTACGCAGCTGTTGCTTGCAGCCAAACCACGCCCTCAGTACTAATCACACATTTATACAGTAGCTCAATACTTGGTCAGATGTTTATGGATATGGAGAGGACATGCTAGGGAGAATTATTGCTTACAATAGTAAAAAAATTGACAAGAGACAAGTAAATAAAAAATTTAGGAAATTTGAAGTGTAATATAGGAATTGCATAAAAATGAACAGAGACAAGATTGGGACACAGACATGCTATATACATCAATGTACTACAAGGTATGTTGATGTACATAGCATGTCTGTGTCCCAATCTTGTCTCTGTTCATTTTTATGCAATTCCTATATTACACTTCAAATTTCCTAAATTTTTTATTTACTTGTATACGGCGACGTAGACATTTCTCCACTGTGTATATAGCGTGTGTGATTAAGTACCTTAGTCCCGATCATGAATGCACACATGGTTACAGGTATGTGGACATTTGTTCCAATGGACGCCTTTATGCATGCTCCCTAACCATACGCATTGCGATATGATAATATGAAGGGTGCCCTGTCTCTCTCTGTCCACCTGAAACCACTGCAAAGCGCACAATATTCTCTATCAGACTATAGAAGAGCCCTGGTAAATATCGTACAAAAAGCCTCAGGCAAGCATTACTGTATCTCACTAACAAAAGATCCACTAAATGTGGAAATTGGTGTGATTGTAAAGCTTAATACCTCAATGATCAACATTGTGATAAAATCTCTGTAAACCATGTAAATCTTGTACAGAATAGCCTCAGGCAAGTATTACTGTATCTCACTAACAAAAGCTCTGCTATATATGGATATTGGTGTGATGGTAAAGCTTAATACCCCAATGATCAATGTTGTGATAAGATCTATGTAAACAATGTAAATCTTGTAATATAACAACAAATAGCCTCAGGCAGGCAATACCGTATCTCACTAACAAAAGCTCCACTAAATGTGGAAATTGGTATGCTGGTAAAGTGTAATGCACCAATGATCAACCTTATGATAAGATCTCTGTAAACATAGCCTCAGGCAAGCGTTACCATATCTCACTAACAAAAGCTTCACTAAATGTGAATATTTGTATGATGGTAAACCTAAGTACTGGCAGTTACACAGAGCCTATAACTCTTCATGCACACACTATTATCTGTACTGCTAATTCAGTTTTAACTAATGTACAATGCATTAGCTAATACGTTTGTAACCAAGTAAACTGCAAAATAGCAAAATTATGTACCTAGGTCCAGAAAAAAATGACAGGAGACAAGTAAATAAAAAATTGGAAATTTGAAAGGAAATATAGGGATTGCATAAAAAGGAAAGGAGACAAGATTGGGACACAGGCATGTTATGATATATCGACGTACCCATAATGTTACGTTGATATTTCATAACATGTTTGTGTCCCAATCTTGTCTCCTTTCCTTTTTATGCAATCCCTATATTTCCTAAATTTTTTATTTACTTGTGTTGAATATATTTTTAGAGAAAAATACTCAGTGTTCATTTTGAAACTGCAACAGTTTTGGGATAGGCCATTGCAATCCCATATACACAGTAGTACCGTACTGTGTGATACAACTCCCACTCTGTTTAACTTGATGGCAGGCCAATTTCTTGACGCCCATCCTGGCCTCAGGCCGTATGTCTTCTCCAACCTTCAGCTAACTGGCACGGTAATAGGAGGTGGGGCCTACGGCAGCGTCGAGGAGGTCACCGTACCGCTGTGTGGAGCTGCCAAGAGAGTCCACGACCTTTTGGTGAACAGTTCCAAAATCTCCACTCAATTCGCGGAAGAGCTGCAACTGATGAGCACCCTCCACCATCCCAATATCGTCCAGTTTCTGGGAGTCTACTTCTTCCCTGGCTCGCGGCTGCCCGCTCTAGTCATGGAGCGGCTGCTCACTAGTCTTCACGATTTACTGGACCCTGAAACAAACGACGCCCAGCCTCCTCCCGCCGAGCCTACACCTCTGTCCTTCTTCAAGCTAGGCCTAAAGTGTTCTGTACTGCACAACGTGGCCAGCGGCCTGGCTTACCTCCACGGGCGAACGCCGCCCATCATCCATCGCGATTTGTCTGCCAAAAACGTGTTGCTGACGTCCCAGCTGGTAGCCAAGCTAGCTGACCTGGGCGTGGCTCGTATCGTCCCTCACATGAGAGTTGCAGCCACCATGACCAAGGCACCTGGTGCTTCCGTCTACATGCCTCCAGAGGCCATTGCACCTGCTGAATCTAATGATGAGAAGTCAAAATATGATGCCAGTATTGATGTGTTTTCACTTGGAGTTGTCACCATTTTCACAGTTGGTGAAACCTTCCCCTGTGATCCTCTTGCAGCTACTTATTTTAATGAAGAAACAGGGATGATAGTTGGCCGTAGTGAACTGCAGCGACGTGGTAGGTACATGCAAAATGTCAACACTCAGCTCCGTGCCTGCGGCCAGCTCCGTGGGGACCACCCTCTCATTCGACTGATCCAGCAATGCCTCCATAACAGTGCTCGTAAGCGTCCAAATATTGGTGAGGTACTGGGTCTGTTGAAAGAGGCCAGAGCTTGTATTACAGATGAGAAGAGTGAGAGGAACAGAGCGGAAGTGGTACGAGCTCTTCAGAATCAGCCCAGGAATGAGGTGAGGGAGTGGTTATATACCATACATTGCTGCAGATACCTTCCTCCTCCCTGTACAATTAGGCCACTGCAAATTGCATAGTTGAGTAAAATGAGGGCCACTCAGGACAACACTATAGCATGAGCGAGCGGAGGACGTTTGCGCGTTGCGCGGGGACGCATGCGCAGTGCTCAGATTGCACTGCTGTGTTGAAGTGGGTTGCAGTAGCCTCGGTTCCCAGGCCTTCCCCGCGTGCACGTAATTGTGCGCGTTTTGATCGTGTGGGGGAGGGAAACATTTGAAATTGGGGAAGGCCTGGGATGAAACATCACGTGAGGGTAGACGTTGGGTAGACGCGCTAGCGCGCGCCGCTGTTGGCCTCATTCACAAATTGTATATACTCGCGAGAGCTGAGCCGTTCGACGTATGTGGCTGGTGAGCATGGAGTATATAAACCCTACGCTTCACACTAGCGTAAGTCTAGCTCTATTTTCGAGCGAGAAGCTTAGGTAGTGACTTCGAGGTCAATGGGGCGCGCGCTACGCGCGTCATCCCTCACGTGATATTTCATCCCAGGCCTTCCCCGATTTTAAAAACGCTCACAATTACGCGCAACGGGGAAGGCCTGGGAACCGAGGCTAGGTTGCAGTGGGTTGGTCATGCAATTCAATAATCGTCCTCTGCGCTGTGCTTAGCTTAGTGCCACGCGTGCACGACGTATATAAAAAAAACGACCGTTGAGACCACTAGGAGGGCGCTCTGCTCGCCAATAATAGGCGTCCCTACTGCGTGCTTGTTAGTGAATGGCTATGGCGGGAACGCGGATTGTAATGCGGGCCTGACCCGCGACTCGCGGGCCACTTGGCATGTCTGAATTATTACTGTCATCACTTTCTCATATCTTGTTCAGAATTCTGTGCAAGTGATTGATGACCTGGTTACGGAGAATGCTGAGTTACAACAACAGCTGACTAGGGCAGAGGAGACCATCAGGAGAGACCAGCAGCAGGTGAGAAAACTGGTACATGTACATGTGTGCACATGTAAGGGTATTCCCTGGGATTTCCCTATTATGTACATGTGGGGTGGATATATTAGTGTGTACTGTATCGTTAGGGCTTCTCTCATTTTCCAGGTTGCTGAGCTACAGCAACAGCTGCAATCCTGTACACAACAGTTGCAGTCCAGTGAGAGAGAGAAGGTGATGTACGGACAACAGCTGACTAGGGCAGAGGAGACCATCAGGAGAGAGCAGCAGCAGATTCAGGAGATGAGACAGCAGGTGAGTGACTGTGTAGTTGCATGCAGTGTGTGTTGTGACTAGATGAGCTATTGACTGCAGGAGACTGAGAGAGAAGAGATAGTGCAGGCCAAGGACAGGGAGCTAGCTCAGGCACAGCAGCAACTGAGACAACTGAGACAACAGGTAATCTTCATCACATAGTCTTACATGAGACAAGAGCTGACTCTGACCATTGGTATATGTCACTGTGTACAGGAGCAGTCCAACAGGAGGGAGATTGAGGATCTGCAGAGGCAGCTACAATCAAGTGAGGCTATAGTTGCTGACTTCCAGAACACTCTCCAGCAGAGAGACTCCATGCTGGAGACACTTAGGGCAAAGGTCAGCATTCACAGCAGTCACAAATCAATAACCGGTTTCCCCAGTGTATGAATAATGCTAGCTGTACTAGTGATATGACTAGTACTACCGCAGACACAGAGTCCTGTACTGCCACCTTCCCACATCAGGAAACTCCACACTAGCTCTACCTCTCAATCAACACAACAGATACAGTTGATATTGAGAGGCAATCTCAGCTGAGAAAATGAGAGATTATGTGTACTTGTTGTCTCCATTCTAGTCCAGTCCACAAGTTGCCAGACGTGTAGCTGTTCCCCATTTTATACCTTCCTCTGCGCGGCGAAAGGTAACTTCTCTCCCTCTCTCCATACATTATATCTAACCCCATTCAATAGCCACATCCTATATTAGTCTAATGTGGCTATAGACACACTCACTGTGTACAGACATGCATACGTGTCCAGTACAGCTACATTTCCTACTATGCAGTATATTGAGGTGTACCCTGATATGTTCAGCTAGCCATATGTACATGTAGCATGTGTACTTGTACATAGACATCCTAAATCCTGCTGGGGTCATTAAATCTCCCATTACTAGGGTCCAGATATGACAATACACATTACATCATGATGTACATTACATGTCATGTGATCTCCCCTCAGCTCACTGTGCAGTGCCATAAAAAGAATACAATATGTGAAATCTCCAGAGGATCTGCAACGACTGATGATCAATTTGCATATTTCACACCATGTGACTCCAACATAGTTTGCAGTTATCAATGGAGTACAGAGAAATGGGAGGAACGTCCTCTATCTCCATGTCGTAACTCTGGACTAGTCATTATTAATGGAGAACTGACTACTGTGGGAGGATTTAGAAGATTTCTTTTTACTAACAAACTATTTACATTACAACAGGGTCAATGGACTGAGCACTACCCCCCAATGAACACTGCACGTTGCACTCCTGCTATAGTTAGTACATCAGATGGCAATTATATTGTAGTGATTGGGGGGTGGGTTCGTCTTGGTTGGACTGCTACAGTTGAACTATTTCATGTGAGGAGTGGAAGATGGTACGAACTAACCAACTTACCGCATAGTCTCACCCACCTTACAGCCACAATATGTGACAATCAACTGTATGTAATAGGACATCATGCTGGCTACTCATGCTCGCTTCAAGCTCTACTATCCAGTGACCAGCCAATTATATCAGAGTCAATATCGAATATCCTTACATGGGCACCACTACCTCAGCTACCAGTGATGGGGCCAACAGCTGCTACTCTCTATGGACAGCTAGTAATAGTTGGTGGAGAGCGAGCCATATCACAAGTCAACTCCATTCACCAGCTACTAGATGGACAGTGGGTGGAGATTGGCTCTATGTCTAGTGGTAGGGTGAAGTGTTTAGTAGTTAGTCCATCACCAGACAAGATGATGGTAGTTGGTGGCTGGGGAAGAAATAACAGAAACGAAGTTGAAGAATGTGTTGTTGTGTACTGTACTTGAATAAAATCAATTTTATTAGATCTATCACACAGTACAGTAGTACTGTGCATATAGGGATTGCTATGGTCTATTCCCATTGAAAACCATATATAAGGTTTTTCATCACTTTCACTTTCAGTTTGCTACCTACTGGACTTCTGTTAACATGAATGTGTAACTATACCCAGAAACTAACTGTGATTATAAAATTGATTGATGATAAAAGGGTTAAATTACAAAAGTCCATTTTGTAAATTCTCCATCTTCCTCTTCTTCTTCTTCTGCTTGAACAAGCGTAACTCACTAATGGTAACACATCTAAACACGAAACTTGGTACAGTTATGTAGTTCCACTGTGGGTAGTGCATCGTCATGTTAAAAATTTTGTAAACAATGTACTTCTTGTTAAATACACAAAAATAGCCTCAGGCCATGTATTATTAATGGAGCCATACAATCCTATATCTGACTAATGAAAGGTCTGCTAAATGTGAAATTTTGTATGATAGTATAGTATAATACATCAATGATCAACGTTGTGATAAAATCTCTGTAAACAATGTAAATCTTGTAATATAACAACAAATAGCCTCAGGCAAGGATTATTGTATCTCACTAACAATAGCTCCCCTAAATGTGGAAATTGGTGTGATGGTAAAGTGTAATACACCAATGATCAATATTGTGATAAAATTTCTGTAAACAATGTAAATCTTGTAATACAACAACAAATAGCCTCAGGCAAGCAATACTGTATCTCACTAACAAAAGCTCCTGTAAATGTGATAATTGGTATGATGGTAAAGCTTAATTCCTCAAAGATCAACATTGTGATAAAATCTGTAAACCATGTAAATCATAGCCTCAGGCAAGCATTACCGTATCGTACTAACAGAAGCTCTACTAAATGTGGAAATTGGTGTGATGGTAAAGTGTAATATATACACCAATGATCAATGTTGTGATAAAATCTCTGTAAACAATGTAAATCTTGTAATGCATCAACAAATAGCCTCAGGCAAGCATTACTGTATTTCACTAACAAAAACTCTATAGTTAATGTGGAAATTGGTATGATGGTAAAGCTTAATGCCCCAAAGATCGTATATATCGTACAAGTAAATAAAAAAAATTAGGAAATTTGAAGTGTAATATAGGAATTGCATAAAAATGAACAGAGACAAGATTGGGACACAGACATGCTATGTACATCAACATACCTTGTAGTACATTGATGTATATAGCATGTCTGTGTCCCAATCTTGTCTCTGTTCATTTTTATGCAATTCCTATATTACACTTCAAATTTCCTAAATTTTTTATTTACTTGTCTCTTGTCATTTTTTTAGCAATAATTCTCCCTAGCATGTGCTCTCCATATCCATAAACATCTGACCAAGTATTGAGCTACTGTATAAATGCGTGATTAGTACTGAGGGCGTGGTATGGTTGCAAGCAGCAGCTGCGTACACTTTGGTCTATAAGCAAACCTGCTAGCAACGTACTATCAGTCACCAGCGCTTTGGCTTGGTGGTATATAGTATCGTGGTGGAATAGCGTGCCGTTTCTCCAGCAGACGGTATATAAGCATAGGTACTATATGGTATCTATGATATATATAAGCTTACCGAGGTACATACGTAGAGGCAGAGCATTGTACGCGTGTGCAGTGTTCTGACAGTGAGAGTAGCACAAGAATCGTCAACACATCTCTGTTTTGCTTATGTAGTACTAAGTGCTAGTTGCTTTACAAATCGTCAACACGTTCTCTATCAGTCAGTTCACTCCATGCTTAGTTGTTACGCGCTAGTTGCTAAGCTTTTGCGCATGAGCGGCTGGTGTAAATGACGTCATTAATGAGTCTTGTCTCATGACGTAATCGTTTTCTTGTATGACGCAAGCTAACTATATACGTAAAACGTATGTACTATGCACGTACATTCAAAATGAATTACGTAATCGCTATATATATGTACATGTATTGCATTGAGAGGAGTGTTAACATCATTATTACAAGAATCACAAGGGTTAATAAAATATGCTTTTGTCATGTTGCTATTAGCGATGATATCTCTACACATGCTAACTTTCAGGTTGATGGTTACCATGGTTGCTGAGTTTTGCTCATTAGTTATCCTCATTCATAATACATTGCTGGGAGAGATAACGATCAGTAGTATATGAACTACAAGGGTTAACAAAATTATGCCTCTATTCCCCAGTACGTAATGATACATTTTCACATGCAAAGATTTAATTTCATTGATTTTATGGTTATTGAGTTACGCTTCTTCAAGAAGAATAATAATAATAATAATAATAAGGGCAAAAATGTGAAATGCACTTTTGTGATATTACGCATATCTTACATCACAGATCAACCAATTTTTGTTTCATGGTTATTTTTCACGCATTCTTCACCTTTATACCATTAAAAGTGGAATCAATTTCAAATTGAAAGTGAAAATGAAGAATATCCTTATATATGGTTTTCAATGGGGATAGACCATAGCAATCCCTATATACACAGTACTACCGTACTGTGTGATATCTTTGTAAACCATGTAAATGTTGTAAAAAATAGCCTCAGGCTAGCATTGCCGTATCTTACTAACAGAAGCTCTACTAAATGTGAAAATTGGTATGATAGTAAAGCTTAATACCCAATGATCAGTGTTGTGATAAAATCTCTGTAAATGTTGTAGTATAACAACAAAATAGTCTCAGGCAATAGTTAGCTATATCTCGCTAACAAAAGTAGCACTAAATGTGGAAATTGGTGTGGTGTTAAAAGCTTAATATCATAAAATAACAATAATGTTGAGATAAATAGAGACAAGATTGGGACACAGACATGTTATGATATATCAACGTACCGTTTATATTTCATAACATGTCCGTGTCCCAATCTTGTCTTCGTTCCTTTTTATGCAAGCCCTATATATTTCCTTTCAAATTTCCTAAAACAGAGGCAGAGAACCTGTGGGGGCAGGGGGGCTTTGAGCCCTCCACTTTTCGATAAGGGGGGGCTGAGCCCCCCAAAATTGGAGGTTGTCACAAAGAACATACTTAATACTAATAGCCTATTCATAATGACTGTGAATAACCTCCCACTCTATGAACGCTGAGCCCCCCCACTTTTGACATGCTGTCTCTGCCTCTGTAAAATTTTTATTTACTTGTATACAATTTCATCATCTTGCACAAATACACATATGCATGTACATTCACGATTCTTACATTTATATAGTCCAGTGGCTTAGCTAGTCTTGTGGCCAGATCCCGTTCCCAGAGAGCTTGAGGGTTAATTTGGGTGGTGTCTGGTCAGGAGACTATTATTGATGTGTTCTATAAGGTAGTTTATAGAAATTAAAATTGTTGACAAAACTTGTGCAGTTGAATTTGAAGGAAGCAGATAACCTTGTAGGACCACTTGATACAGAATTCCACATAATGATGGATAGAGCAAATGCATAGTACAGCTCAGAAAGAAGTGTGTGCTTAAATTGTAGCATTGAGTAAAGTATTTTATTCATGTTTATTCTTTGTCCTGTAAATTAGTATCATCTTAAAGCTCTTTGCAGAATACTGTGAGCTGTGTAATCGACATTTCCTCAACTGTTTTGCCAATGATTGATCATCTATTAAACTATATATTTGTTAACACATGTACTCATTTATCATATGCATCTTGTCTTATATGGATGCATATGCTGGCTAACTATATACGTACCACAATTAACAGTTACACTAATTGTGAATGCATAATTACAGCTTCTTTACAAGAACAATATTTAGTCTAGTTTACAATGAAATTGAAATAAACAATGCTATTTGTATGGTGTAACAAACAAGACATTTCCAACTGTGTCATTTAACTTATCAACAAGAGTGACAGTTCTACACAAAATTTTGTGTGCAGGTAAGAAGTTACAATCATCAAATAAATCATACTCCCAAATTGTAACAGGTTTACCACACACATTTCTTTGAGGATGACTTTCTTTGAGTATGTCTGTGATACCTTTTAAGAAAGGTCAAAATTAATAATCTATCTTTTCCAACTGCTGATATACGTGGTGAGAAGGCATTTGTCATTTTAAGTATTATATACAGTTGAACTTCCCACCCTTGGGGCAGAAGAAAGTGTCCTGATTAGTGAAGTGTCCTGATTTCACACAAACATGGTGTTTGGCACAGCAAAAAGTGTTCTGTTTATTGAGGTGTCCTCATTTCAGGGTGTCCTGATTAGATGGGTTCTACTGTAATAAATTCCAATTAAAGTTTTGCAGCTGCTGTGTACACATATTACACAAGTTTGTCTCGAGATGAATCACTCAAACGCAAAGGGGTATACTCCCAAAGAAAGCTTTGTCGAGAGAGATCTAGAGTTGTTCGGGTAAGGAGGCATGCCAAGTTATATTTCTGTATAGCAAACTGAAGGCTTGTGGGCCGAAACGTCCTATGTGTTGTTATTCAAACTACTATCAATATTAATTTTAACATTGTGAAACATAGCAATGAGCCTGAACAGGATAATTGCCTGTACTGTTCTTTTTTATGCAGAGGCAAGCAGAGAGGGAATTCAAGCTTCAAAGGATGCCTTACAGTGATAGTGATCGTGAGGAGTGGAAGAAGGTGCTTGTTACCCAACTAATGTCAAGTGATGAATGTGATAATGAGGAAAATCAGGCAGTGTTTGTTGTTAAAGAGCTTCCGTGGAGGAGTGATGGAATTTTTTGAGAAATTAGATGGAGTACGTACACTGTAAAACTTTAGGGCTATTTTAAACATTTCATGGTTATCTTAGTTGCAGTCATCATAGTAGAAAAGAGGTGTCTATTTGTCTTGGTAGAATTAGCTGATGCATAGGAAAATGATTGCATACCTTATTATTCCTTCACACCTCATCTTCAACATATGAATAATGTAGTCACTTCCATAAATAAATTATATACCACCCACCTTACACTTCTTCCCATATGCATCTATTAATTTTTGATTAGATGCATATGGGAAGGAATGTAAGGTGGGTGGTATATAGAGAGACTGTTTATTTTATGAAAGTGACTACATCATTCATATGTTGAAGATGAGGTGCGAAGGAATAATAAGGTATGCAATCATTTTCAGCTAATACTACCAAGATAAACACCTCTTTTCGGATGCAACTAAGATGACCATAAAATGTTTAAAATAACCATAATTTTTTTACAGTGTAGGTCACGAAAGACAGAGCAGACCAGTCATCAAACCAAAAGAAGGATGCGAAAAGGTGTGATGTCAAGTAGGCCACCTCCTCGTGGCTTTCCTACTTGGGCAGTAAAAGTTTGAACACTGCCACAAGCTGGAACACGTACTCTCGTATTAGACTTCTTTGCTGGTTGATATTTCTGTTACTCCAATTTATGCAAAATTGTAGACCTGATAATGATTTGTGGTGTGTGTAGAATTAGAGTGAAGAGGTTACGTGCATAGTGTGGGCAGGTCATGTGCAGAGTGGGGGATTGGGGTGGGCAGGTCATGTGCAGAGTGGGGGATTGGGGTGGGCAGGTCATGTGCAGAGTGGGGGATTGGGGTGGGCAGGTCATGTGCAGAGTGGGGGATTGGGGTGGGCAGGTCATGTACAGAGTGGGGGATTGGGGTGGGCAGGTCATGTGCAGAGTGGGGGATTGGGGTGGGCAGGTCATGTGCAGAGTGGGGGATTGGGGTGGGCAGGTCATGTGCAGAGTGGGGGATTGGGGTGGGCAGGTTATGTACAGAGTGGGGGATTGGGGTGGGCAGGTCATGTACAGAGTGGGGGATTGGGGTGGGCAGGTTATGTACAGAGTGGGGGATTGGGGTGGGCAGGTCATGTACAGAGTGGGGGATTGGGGTGGGCAGGTTATGTACAGAGTGGGGGATTGGGGTGGGCAGGTCATGTACAGAGTGGGGGATTGGGGTGGGCAGGTCATGTGCAGAGTGGGGGATTGGGGTGGGCAGGTCATGTGCAGAGTGGGGGATTGGGGTGGGCAGGTCATGTGCAGAGTGGGGGATTGGGGTGGGCAGGTCATGTACAGAGTGGGGGATTGGGGTGGGCAGGTTATGTACAGAGTGGAGGATTGGGGTGGGCAGGTCATGTACAGAGTGGGGGATTGGGGTGGGCAGGTCATGTACAGAGTGGGGGATTGGGGTGGGCAGGTCATGTACAGAGTGGGGGATTGGGGTGGGCAGGTTATGTACAGAGTGGAGGATTGGGGTGGGCAGGTCATGTACAGAGTGGGGGATTGGGGTGGGCAGGTCATGTACAGAGTGGGGGATTGGGGTGGGCAGGTCATGTACAGAGTGGGGGATTGGGGTGGGCAGGTTATGTACAGAGTGGGGGATTGGGGTGGGCAGGTCATGTACAGAGTGGGGGATTGGGGTGGGCAGGTCATGTACAGAGTGGGGGATTGGGGTGGGCAGGTCATGTACAGAGTGGGGGATTGGGGTGGGCAGGTCATGTACAGAGTGGGGGATTGGGGTGGGCAGGTCATGTACAGAGTGGGGGATTGGGGTGGGCAGGTCATGTACAGAGTGGGGGATTGGGGTGGGCAGGTTATGTACAGAGTGGAGGATTGGGGTGGGCAGGTTATGTACAGAGTGGAGGATTGGGGTGGGCAGGTTATGTACAGAGTGGGGGATTGGGGTGGGCAGGTCATGTACAGAGTGGGGGATTGGGGTGGGCAGGTTATGTACAGAGTGGGGGATTGGGGTGGGCAGGTCATGTACAGAGTGGGGGATTGGGGTGGGCAGGTCATGTACAGAGTGGGGGATTGGGGTGGGTAGGTTATGTACAGAGTGGGGGATTGGGGTGGGCAGGTCATGTACAGAGTGGAGGATTGGGGTGGGCAGGTCATGTACAGAGTGGGGGATTGGGGTGGGCAGGTCATGTACAGAGTGGGGGATTGGGGTGGGCAGGTCATGTACAGAGTGGGGGATTGGGGTGGGCAGGTTATGTACAGAGTGGGGGATTGGGGTGGGCAGGTCATGTACAGAGTGGGGGATTGGGGTGGGCAGGTCATTACAGAGTGGGGGATTGGGGTGGGCAGGTCATGTACAGAGTAGGGGATTGGGGTGGGCAGGTCATGTGCAGATCAAGAGTGGGGGATTGGGGTGGGCAGGTCATGTACAGAGTAGGGGATTGGGGTGGGCAGGTCAGGTGCAGAGTTGGGGATTGGGGTGGGCAGGTGATCCTTGCATGATCATGGATAGCAATTAGATGATATGTAGTACACCAATCCACTACCTGACATTTAGCCCTATCCACTAGTGGACAGTTCCCAGATTATGTCATCAATACTTAAGTACCAGACACATCAGAAAAGAATAATCCTATACCAATCCTAGAGTAAGAAATCCCACTTCTCCTCTGATAGAACAGTGACCACAACTTAACCGTGGATTGCATCATACACAATATTTATTACTTTGTCTACAGGAAACCACTCAAGACTATGATTATTTGTACAAGCAGCATTTGAATACAATCAATACAAAGAGTAAGAAAAAGTGATTTTTATTCATTAATGATGAAATTATGATGTCATTAAAAGTAAATAGCAATGTACACATTGTTTTCTATATTCATAGTTCATATCTCATTATGGTACTATAAAAGTATGTGTGTTGACTCCTGTGTAATCGATGTGTTTTTCAGCTCTGTGACTATGGCCTCAAAAAAACGGTATAATATTGCAAGCTACACTTCAGGATTTTCAACCCTCCCTACTATGCCAAGTGAAAAACAGCTGAAAAACATGAAACTTATGATGGAGGATCTGAAGCCTGCAGCTAAAATAGTCAAAGAACTCAAAAGAAAGGTGGAAGAGCTTCTTCCAGTTCGCGATGAAACATTGGAACTGCTCCAAGAGACAATCGAAGACTTGAATGAGCATCATTTCAATGTTAATATTGCTAAGGTAAGTCTACATTTCATGGAGGCACTGAAAGCATACCACATGCACAGCAGCTATATTATTTAGGAAACCCATGCTTGTGTGTTATTGCTCTCTCCAGGTTACTGGAAACAGTGTTTCATTGGTTGGGGATGGAGTGATAGTTGGAGGGCTTATTGCAGCTCCATTTACTCTTGGGTTGTCTCTAATTGCATCAGCAATTGGGGGGGGAATATCTGCTGTTGGTGGTGCTACATCTGCAGGTGCAGGAATTGTTGAGCTAGCTATCTCCAAAAAAAAGGTGAAACAGGTCCAGCAAGCAGTCGAAGATGACATTAAACGCTCTAACGAAATTCAGAAGATCTGGTCTGACATAACTTCGGAATGTGAGAGGGTACAAAGAAAATACGTGCATATCATTTTCTCTTTGAAATTGGAAGACGTCTTTGCCGTTTTGTTAGTCGTTGCTATTGATGCAGATAGATTGGAGAGATTGAAAGATTCTGCATCACATGCATTGGATATCTGTTCTGGAATTGGAAGTGGTGTGTCTTCTATTATAACTGGTGCACAGGCTACTGCAGGGGTTGTTCTGACTGCCCTTATTGTTAAGTGTGCTCCTAAAGGAGCCAAAGCTGTTACTCACTGTTGCAGAATGGCTGGTGTTTCAAGCAAAATTGTTGCCGCAGCAAAAGTGTTTCAATTTGCAACTGGAGTAACTCCATTTACAATTGGTTTCGCAATTTTTGGAGCTGGACTAGATCTTGCATCCCTTATCTACAATGCCTACCACATTCACAAGAGGTCTGATAGTAGCGCAGGAAAAGAGCTTATCAAGCGACGGAATGAACTCCAGGAAGGAAAATCACAGTTGAAGGATATGCATGACTCTCTTTGCAAACTTTTAAGTGACTAATAATGTTTACATAATATATCATATGCATGCATGCTCATATACTATCATCAGTGCACACTTGATGTATATATTATCATATGTAGCTAGTGCATGAGACTTACACTTGCATCTGTATGTATAAAACTTCTTTTTTGATTGTCCAATTATGCAGTTGTTTTCCCTTTCCATTGTACAAGGGTAAAAATATTTCTATTCAACTGTTGAACGAACTGGAAGGATATAGGGATGGTATTGCCAAAAACATGGAAACAAGGCAATAATGTATAATTATGTAATATACTATAGGTGAATGCAACTTTGACCTTTAAATGAACCGATGTCGGAGTGAATAATGTCCCCCTCAGCGAATAATCTTCCCATGGTAGAAAGCTCTGAAGATACCGAATGTGATAATTTTATGGTAGGGTGGACAATATTCACTAGCGAATACCCTCGTCTCCCTCACAGAAGTATTCAATATCGTGCAGCGCCAACACTCATTCTCCCTCTCGGTGTGTCACTGCATGCTAGCGCTTGTTATAACACAAAAAATATATAAGCATTAGCAACGCTTCGAAGGCACTTAGAAATCCACGTGCTACCCTGCAACCGTACTCATGGCCAGGCCGCGCGGTGGAGGGTAGCTACTAGGCTAGGTATCAATAACCACTAGCCCTAAACTGATCATAGCTCTGCATTCCTAGATCTGATATATAGAGAGAACATTAATTTCACCAGAGAATAATGTCCCCCCTATCAGAAATGCCATATTGAAGTTGCCCAAAGGGGGGACATTATTCAATCACCAAGGGGGACAATATTTCTTTGGGGGGGGGGGGGGTGGTACAACATTCACTATTACCCCAGTTTTACGTTTTCGTTTGGGGGGGGGGGGAGGGGGACATATGAAGTACAGCAATTTATACGCGGGAACAGTTGTGAGTCACGCATATATACATATCAGAGAGTCGGCTCTATGTAAGGATGGCGCAGACACGCCCATTAAGCCTTAACAAAATAACGCTCAGAACTCTCGAACACGGCAGCTATGAGTCCTTTTAGACACATAACATGACCTACGCTATACACGATAAGTGGTAAAATACACCGCTACAATGACATGTCAAATTGCAAAAACCCGATATCTCCATCTTTCTTCCTCTTCTTCTTCTTCTTCTTCTTCTTCTTCTTCTTCTTCTTCTTCTTCTTCTTCTTCTTCTTCTTCTTCTTCTTCAAACGAAATATGTACACGTATTTACCTTGATTTTTGTACCAAAAGGCTTCTTATTCCCGTGTGCAGTGCCTTTTACCAACGGAGTCTTTGTAGGACCAGTAAAACTACGATATACTAGCACTTCCATGCATGCGCAGTTGAACGCCGTTTCCTCGTTATTACTCACGTGCGTTTCACATGACCACAAGCAGCAAAATAGGTGGGGCTGACACACACGCAAAGAGCAAGCGAGTCTAGAACGAAAAAGCAGTGAAACAAGGGAGTAAAAACATTTCCATTAAATGTTGAAGGATATAGGGATGACAGTGCCAAAAAGTAGGAAAACAAGTGCAGTATATATGCAGCAAGACAGGGGATGAGGGATGCAACAATAATAACATGCGTAACCCCCCCCCCTACATGTTAAATTTAATATGGGGTTCCACATGTTAGCATTGTTGTATGCCCTCATATGCATCCCCTGTCTTGCTGCATATATACTGCACTTGATTTCCTAGCACTGTCATCCCTACATATCCTTCAACATTTAATGGAAATGTTTTTACTCCCATATATATATATACACCTGTTGACATGACTATATAGGTTGGCTCACTCCTGCTCACCACTATAATATGTCAGATGTACACCTGCTGTGAATGCATGGCAGGCAACAAAAAAAAACATGCATAAGGCCACAATTTGTTGATTATTAGTGTCTCATCAAGTAGTTCCCAACACACATTGTGGGCGGGCGGGCATTACCATTATCAAACAGTAGCTAAGAAATGCAGATGGCAGAAGTCATGTGAAACTATGATTATTGTTTTAAGGACAGATCTATAGAGTTAGTATACAGTCAGCAGTTGAATACTATCAATAAATGATGTCACTTAATGTTAAGAAATGCAGATGGTAGAACTCATGTGAAACTATGATTATTGGACATAGTTAGGGTTAATAACTGTAGTGCATTGATAGTATTTAACTGCTGAATGTATACTAACTCTGTCCTTAAAACAATAATAATTATTATAATATTATAGTTTCACATGAGTTCTTCCATCTGCATTTCGTGACATCATTGCTGTAGTTTATTGATAGTATTCAACTGTGAACGTGATCTGTCCTTAAAACAATAATCATAGTTTCACAAGAATTCTGCCATCTGCATTTCGTGACATTTTATTGATAGTATTCAACTGTGAATGTGATCTGTCCTTAAAACAATAATCATAGTTTCACAAGAATTCTGCCATCTGCATTTCGTGACATTTTATTGATAGTATTCAATTGTGAACATGATCTGTCCTTAAAACAATAATCATAGTTTCACATGAGTTCTTCCATCTGCATTTCGTGACATCATAACTGTAGTTTATTGATAGTATTCAACTGTGAACGTGATCTGTCCTTAAAACAATAATCATAGTTTCACAAGAATTCTGCCATCTGCATTTCGTGACATTTTATTGATAGTATTCAACTGTGAATGTGATCTGTCCTTAAAACAATAATCATAGTTTCACAAGAATTCTGCCATCTGCATTTCGTGACATTTTATTGATAGTATTCAACTGTGAATGTGATCTGTCCTTAAAACAATAATCATAGTTTCACAAGAATTCTGCCATCTGCATTTCGTGACATTTTATTGATAGTATTCAATTGTGAACGTGATCTGTCCTTAAAACAATAATCATAGTTTCACATGAGTTCTGCCATCTGCATTTCTTAGTATTAAGTGACATCATAACTGTAGTTTATTGATAGTATTCAATTGCTGACTGTATACTAACTCTGTCCTTAAAACAATAATCATAGAGAAACATAAATTCTTAGTTCGCCTGGTGATGTGTAGAGAAAGTTTATTATTCGATGACTCAGGCGTAAGGGATGTTACGCCTGAGTCATCGAATAATAAACTTTCTCTACACATCACCAGGCGAACTAAGAATTTATGTTTCATTATTCTGTAGTCATAAACCCACTCAGCATGGCTCCTTCACTGATGTAAAGGTGTTACCGGTCGACTCTTAACAGGGTTCTGACGGCACATGATCGAGTGGTAGACAGGTCAGGTGCGAGACTCCAGTATGGGAGTACCACCTGGCTGTATATGAGAGAGAGTGGGGGGACTGATTTTTAACTGGGAGTCGTGGCTCAGTGGTTAGTGCACTGGATTTCCAGTCACTGATCCTGAGTTCGATTCCCGGTGGAAATCGGTCTTTCCTGCTCTCTCTTCATCCCTTACGCCTGAGTCATCGAATAATAAACTTTCTCTACACATCACCAAGCGAACTAAGAATTTATGTTTCATTATTCTGTAGTCATAAACCCACTCAGCATGGCTCCTTCACTGATGTAAAGGTGTTACCGGTCGACTCTTAACAGGGTTCTGACGGCACATGATGGAGTGGTAGACAGGTCAGGTGCGAGACTCCAGTATGGGAGTACCACCTGGCTGTATATGAGAGAGAGTGGGGGGACTGATTTTTAACTGGGAGTCGTGGCTCAGTGGTTAGTGCACTGGATTTCCAGTCACTGATCCTGAGTTCGATTCCCGGTGGAAATCGGTCTTTCCTGTTCTCTCTTCATCCCTTACGCCTGAGTCATCGAATAATAAACTTTCTCTAATAATCATAGACTTGTGCCATCTGCATTAAATATTTCCCAGTGACATCATAACTGTAGTTTATTTTTCTTTATTTACTGCTGAATGTGTACTAACTCTGTCCCATAATTTCACTGTAGTTCATCATTCATATTCTACTGCTGAACGTATGCTAAATGTGTCCTCATACAATTGGTTTCTTCCATCTTAGCTTCCACGTGGTTTATGAGACAAATTATACAGTGAATGAATGCACTAAAGTGCAGAACCCTCCGCGACATGAGTTCATGCCATTGTGGACAGACCTTGCTTGGAGGCATGACTTATGGCAATTCACGAAACTCAACTCACGACATGGCCTTCATGGGTAAGAAGGCTAACATGTGCTCCAGTGTCCAGATGTTATGGCAATTAGGAAATACCTCCCTGAGTAAAGTGGTTTGTATTGCCACATATCTCATACTCAGACCCACAGGAGAGTCTCACACTGTACACCTGGTTTGTATGTCACATATTAAAGCCTCTGGTAGACATAGGCAATCATATTAGTTTCACCTTTTTATGAGTAAAGAGTTCCAGCAGCTCTAACTTCTGGCACAGGCAACCTTTATTCCATTGTAGTCTGGAAAGATAGTTCAACCCTACATACCTGACATAAGTGACTCCACTGCTGGATCCAGGAGATCCATGTCATTTTTCTTTGCCTTTCAGAAATGCATGGGTGACCAAGAATCAAATCTATATATGACATTCATCAGAAAAGTTGCTTCAGAGAATGGTTGATGGATGAACAGAACTTGTTTAATTACAGGTAAGGAGTTCTATATAGAGATAACAATTGTCAACAAAACTTGTGCAGTTGAATTTGAAGGAAGCAGATGACCACTACATACAGAATTACATTTAATGAAGGATAGCAAATGCATAGTACAGCTCAGAAAGAAAGTGTGTGCTTAACTATTGAATAAAGCCTTTTTGCATAATTGTGTTCATGTTTATTCTTTGTTCTGTAAATTAGCTGGTGTCCTTTGTGGAATACTGTGAGTAGTGTAGTACTAGTAGACTAAGTGTGACTACCAATTGTAAATGTCTCTGGATTTTGCATTAGGACATAGATATGCTATTATATATGGACTTCCTTTTGTGCTTAAGCATATAGTGATCACAACGATTGCATCATACACAATACTACGTCTGCAAAAAAACTGACACTCTGATTACCATACATGTACAAAGGTATTTGTTCAAGCAGCACTTGAATACAATCAATACAAAGAGTAAGAAATTATTCATTAATGATGAAATTATGATGTCACTAAAAGTACACACATTGTTTTCTAAAAATAAACATTATATTATGGTTCTATAAAAGCATGTGTGTTAATAACTCCTGTGTAATCGATGTGTTTTTCAGCTCCATGACTATGGCTTCAAAAAAAGGGTATAATATTGCAAGATACACTTCAGGATTTACACATGTCTCTACTATGCCACTTCCAACTGATAAACAGCTGAAAGATATGGAATATATGATGGAGGATCTGAAGCCTACATCTAAAAAAGTTGAAGAACTCAAAAGAAAAGTGGAAGTTCTTCTTCCTAAGCGTGGTATAACATTGAAACTGTTCGAACAAGCTATCAAAGACTTGAAAAAGCACCATTTTAATGTTAATATTGCTAAGGTAAATCTATACATTTCATGGAGGCACTTGGAATATAGCACAATCATGCATGCAAATTAGCTATAAATATTGCTTTAGGATACCCATGCTTGTGTACCATTGCTATAGGCTGCTGGAAACGACCGGTGTTTCATTGGTTGGGGATGGAGCGATAATTGGAGGGCTTATTTCAGCCCCATTTACTCTTGGGTTGTCTCTAATTATGTCAGCAGTTGGGTTAGGAGTATGTGCTGTTGGTGGTGCTACATCTGCAAGTGCAGGAATTGCCGAGTTTTTTATCTCCAAAACGAAGGTGAAACAGGTCCAGCGAGCAATTGAGGAGGATATTACAATATCCAATGAAATTCAGGAGATCTGGTCTGACATATCTCTGGAATGTGAGAGAGTACAAAAAAGTACTCCATTTCATCTTTAGATGATGTTATTGCGGTGTTGTTAGTGTGTTGCTTGAATGTGAAGAAGATGACAGAGAAGGGAGTGGAAGCAGGATTACATGTATATGATTTTGGTTCCGGATTTGGAAGTGGTATATGGTCCATCCAAACTGGTGCTCAGGCTATTGCAGGGACTGTTTTGACTGCCCTGATTGTCCGGTGTGCTCCTAAAGGAGCCAAAGCTGTTACTCACTGCTGCAGAATAGGGGGTGTTTCAAGCAAAATTGTTACTGCAGCAAAAGTATTTCGATTTGCAACTGGAGTCTCTCCATGGACAATTGGTTTTGCAGCAGGTGGAGTTGTAATAGATGCTGCATCCCTGATCTACAGCCTCTACCAGATTTTCAAGAGACCTGATAGCAATGCAGGAAAGGAGCTTATCAAGCGGCGGAATGAACTCCAGGAAGGGGAATCACAGATGAAGAGTATGTCTGACTGCCTTAGCGAACTTTTCGGTGACAAATAATGTTTACATGATATTACATGCATACTCATATAGCTACTATCATCAGTGCACACTTGATGTATTATTGTATTATGCCTATAGATCTAATATCTATCAATCTATAATATGTCAAAACAACAATGAATAGCTCTCAAGTGCAAAACCCTTGGCGCGTTAATGAGCGATGGTTAAATTGTCCTTGATTGCTCCGACTATGCAGTCGTTTTTTCCTCTCCACCATATTTTATTATAATTAGCACACTATCAGAGAGTCTCTATGTAGGGATGGTGCCGACACGCCCATTAAGCCTTAACAAAAGTAACGGCTCAGAACTCTCGAACGCGGCAGCTATGAGCCCTTTTAGACACATAACATGGTCTATGAGTGTTTCTATACACGATAAGACTCTCAAAGGTGGTAAAATACACTGCTACAATGACATACTTGAAATTGCAAAAATCCGATTTCTCCATCTTCTAATTCTTCAAACGGCCTAGCACAAAATATGTGCACGTATTTATATACCTTGATTTTTGTACCAAAAGGCTTCTTATTCCCGTGTGCAGTGCCTTTTACCAGCGGAATCTTTGTAGGACCCCTCTTCGACGAGTAAAGCTACGATATACTAGCACTTTGTGTTACAGTAGTTGAACGCCATTTCCTCGTTATTACTCACGTGCGTTTCACATGACCATGAGCAGCAGGGCTCGCACACACGCAAAGAGCAAAGCGAGTCTACAACGAAAAAGCAGTGAAACAAAGGAGTAATAATCTAAATTTTGAAAGATGTAGGGATGACAGTACCAAAAACTAGGAAAACAAGTGCAGGATGAGGGCAGTATATATTCCTAATATTTCGTCACTTTTACCCCCACTCCTCACCTTCTACCATCCTACGTCTCTACACTTCCCTTGTCCGCCCTCATTTAGAGTACTGCTCTACTGTTTGGGACCCACCATCATCGTCTCAACTCTCCCGCCGCCTTGAATCTGTTCAACTTTTTGCTCTCAAACTCGCCTCCCACTTCCGACCCTCTGCAATTCAGCAATCTAACCTTCTCCCACTTTCCTCTCGACGCAAACACGCAAAACTTATTCTTTTCTATAAAATATTCAACAGTCGTTGCCACTATCCCTCCTCCCCTCTCCAAATCAAACCCACTCCACGCCACTCCCTCAGAAATCACCATCACAACCACCTTCTCGTACCCAGCTGCCGCACATCATCATTCAAAAACTCCTTTTTCCCCACATCCATTTCTCTCTGGAACTCTCTTCCTCCTGCTCCAAAAGAATCTCTCTCCCTCTCCTATTTCAAGTACTTAATTAAATAACTCTATTACCTATACATAATATTATAGTGCATACTATTGTTCTACTGCATTATTTATCTTGTCGTGCTCTTCAAACTAGCCCACCTCTGGGCTATTGAGCATTTGTTTCAAAAAAAAAATATATATATATGCAGCAAGACAGGGGACGGATGAGGACAGTACATATGCAGCAAGACAGGGGATGAAGTGACATCATAAGTGTTACAGTAGTTTTATTGATAGTATTTAGGGAGCAACAGATGCATGTATGTGTGACTCCACCCATGATTGTGAGTGCGTGGTTGATGGCAGTGGTGCTAGGGCAGCTTCTTGCATATTATAATTACTGTATTGAATGTCCTTAATATAATAATCATAGTTTTGCATGATTTCTGCCATCTGCATTCCTTACATATATAGTGATAGAGACAATGTATGAGGTGATAGCCAAGTATACAGTTCTAGTGACACCATAGTCTTTAATATTCAACTACTCAATGTGTTCATTAATACAGGGGGGGGGGGGGGGAACTCTCAATATATACACATCAAAACCACTTCTCAATGATGTGTAAATATCAGAGAGTTGTAGACTCTCTATGTAGGGATGGTGCAATTAGCTGTTGTCCTTGTTTTGTGGAATACTGTGAGTAGTACAAATGTCCCTGGATTTTAACTTCAACCCTATACCCCATGTATTGTTGTAAATGGACATGTCACATGGCTAGAAGTTGTCATAATCATAAATATCCCTTGTATAGGACATGTGAAAATGTTTTTAGCAAAGCTTAAGGTTATCTTAAGAAGCTGTTTGGTACGTAACAAGTTCAGACAAATGATTTCAGTGCTGCGCACGTGATTACGCGTATACGCATGCGCGCGAAAACTAAGCGAGCACGAATGAGGAGGTGGGGCTAATATGCTCTACAAAGTTGTTCCGCTGAAACCTAACCAACCGGACTGGCGGGTACAGCATTGTTCCATGATAACCTTTACTCCATTTTCATCATATCATAAGTGGTAATATTATGAACTTTCTGTGGGAAAGGGTCTTCATGGTCTTGCTTTGACAAAATGAAAGCAGTTGGGCATCAGTAATGGACTTGGAGTAACAATTACATACACAGGATAATCACTGTTATCATGAACTCATATTCTGCACTTTAAACTACTGTCAATTAGTGGCTAAAAGTACTCCTAACATGAAAATGGATCTGTGCTTATCATGTACAACCTGAAATGAATTTTAGCAGAAGCAGGAACTATAAAAGGTGCAGCTTCTCAGTCTTGAATCAGAAACTGAGTTTGTCTTCTTTCGATCTGGCCCTGATACACAGCAACTTCTTGTTTCCAAATGATGATGAAGCTGTTGCAGATTACTACTGTTATCATCACATTGCTGTTGATGGACTGCTGCAGTGCAGCTGTCACTGAAGGTGAATCAATGTAAAATTGATACTTGTGGAGTAGTTTGATACAATATTAATATATAGATAAATCTCTGTTTTACATCCAGCTGCAGGAAAAATGTTAGTCAAAGTCAACCACATGAAAATGATCCTCCCTATATTGAGGTCCTAGTTGGTGGAGATGGACATGATGGTCAACCAGGTAGAGATGGATGAGATGGTCGTGATGGAGAGCCTGGACCTCGTGGACCTCAAGGCAGGGATGGCAAGGTGGGACCACAGGGGGAGAAAGGTGACATGGGAGAACGTGGACCTCCTGGACCCAGGAGTGCAGGAGTCACTTATGTCAGTTGGGGTTGAACTACCTGCCCGGACACAAATGGAACTGAACTTGTCTATGCTGGACGAGCTGCTGGAAGTCACTACATTCACAAAGGAGGAACTAATGATTACCTCTGTCTACCACAGCAGCCTCAGTACCTTGAATACAAACCAGGTGTCCAGGGATATTCCCCTATACATGGTGCTGAGTATGAGACATACAGTCCAGTTAATGATCACAATGTCCCCTGTGTTGTCTGCCATTCCACTCTCCGAGAGTCAGTCCTAATGATTCCAGCTCGTATATCATGTCCTGACACCTGGACACTGGAGTACAGTGGGTACCTGATGACTGAATGCTATAATTACCATAAAAGTTCTGCTGTATACATGGACAAAGATCCTGAAACAGTATCTGGTGAAGTTGCTAACACTGATGGAGTTCTCTTCTATAACACTGAAGCAACTTGCAATGGGTTAGAATGCCCACCTTATGTTGCAGAGAAAGAACTGACTTGTGCAGTCTGCACCAAATGAACAGCTACAGCTGCTTAATAATTTGTCAACTGAAGAAGATACAGTTAGAAATCTATTTGAGAAATGTGTTTTGTATTCCTCCTTAATTCTGATTATAGAGCACTTAACATTTGTCCATGCTGAATGAAAGAACTAAAGTTCATCATATAACACTTGATTGACTGCAGATCACGATCGAATTGCACATGTGCATTATAACTAGGCTTTGACAAATTATTCTTTTTTTCTGCCTATTATTCTATTCCCATATTCTCTTTTGCAGTCCCTATTATTCCATCCAACCTGACCTATTATTCCCACATTGTTTCTTTGAAAGTGTACATCATGTCCACATATATTCTTATAAAAAAGACCAAAATGGTGAGAGAAATCAATGCTTACGGTTGTATTGCAACATAACCGAGAGTGACACAATCTTGTAAGGAGAGGTAGGCAAATTTCCCTATTATTCCGGAATTATTCTCGTATTCTTTGGAGTACCTATTATTCCCAAAATTATGCTAGCATAATTTGTCAAAGCCTAATTATAACATGTGATTATATACATGTTTGTCTACTGCAAGTACATAATTTTTGGGTACAGTATATGTAACATTACACTCAGTAATCATATAAGGTCATGATAGTTTACAATAAACTGTGTCGCCTTCCTCCCTAAATCCAGGACACAGCTGAACACTTTTCTAGCAGTGGCCGGAGCAGCACTTTTATTTATCACTCACTGCACTATCAATATTAATGCCTGCACCAGCACTGGCGCCAGCTAATCCTCCTCACACCAGGCCAGAGATACGACCAATGATTCACATGCCACTGCTCCCAGGTTTCCTACCACTGGAACAAGTGCTGTCCAGACTTATGTGCTAATTGAGTTTTGGGCCTTTTGGCATGTGCATTCATAAACAATCAACAATAGCTATATACTCATGTGATTACAATATTTTGACTGCCTGCAGACGAGATAAAACACATATCATGCATGGGACTATAAATATTTATTACAAAAATATTTGTATAAGAATGCAGAGAATAGGACCTTATTCATCACATAGCACTGTGCAGTCTGTGCGTTATAGGGATTGCCACGGTGCATCTTCATTGACATAAGGGCTGTTCTGGTGCCAGGGCCGTCCATAGTTCCTGTGCAACACGATTATGGCAAAGCTCGTGTTTTTCTACGCTATTATTGGCAAAATCATGCTGCTGTATTGCAGCAATGCTGTGGTAGTTGAAGGTGTGTTGCATGAACTAGTTACATTCATCATCATGTGTTTAAGTTATACCTTCCTCTAATAGTATTATGTATATGTATGAGGTGAGGTTTTGCAATCTGCAACAGGAAAAACGATAAGCACCACCTCCAACTGGACCTACTACACTACCTACAGTTCAACCACCAACACCTCCTAGACTTGTAGATGAAGCAGCTGATGGAACAGCTCCTTCCTACATTGAGATCCTATGAGGTAGAGATGGACAAGATGGTCGGGATGGAGAACCTGGATCTCGAGGACCTACAGGCAGGGATGGCAAGAATGGACTGAATGGTGAGAGGGGTGAGAAAGGTGAGAAAGGTGACATGGGAGAACAGGGACCTCCTGGACCCAGGACTGGAGAAGTCACTTATGTCAGGTGGGGTCGAACTACCTGCCCAAACACAACAGGAACTGAACTTGTCTATGCTGCACGAGCTGTTGGATCCTACTATACACATGAAGGGGGAAGTAATGATTACCTCTGTCTACCAGATGAGCCTCAATACTTAGCTTATAAGCCGGGTACACAGGCAAATCCTTTACATGGTGTTGAGTATTGTACATCAGCCAATCAGCCACTCAAACTACATGCTATGATTAAGTCAACATTTGTGTTAGTCTGGACATATATGCATGGCAAGGGCTCTTTCTGTGGTCTTGACTGCAGGTTTGGTGGAGGCTTCCTGTGGCCAAGACCAGAGAGAGCCAGCTGGACAGGTACCTTCATGCGTTAAGAGAAGCCTAATATAGCTACCCACTGTGCTCCGGTGTCCAGATGTCATGGCAATTAGGAATGACTCCCTGAGAGTGGCGGTGGGCCACAGATAACACAGGGGACAATAACATAATTTAGTGGTTGATTATACCACATAATTATCTCATACTCACACTGCACACTTGGTTTGTATGTGACATATTAAAACCTCTGCATGGTAGACATATAGGCAATCATATTAGTTCCACTTTTTTTATGAGTAGAGAGTTCCAGCAGCTCTAGCTTCTAACACAGGCAACCTTTATTTCATTGTAGTCTGGAAAGATAGTTCAACCCTATATACCTGACATAAGTGACTCCACTGCTGCAGGCCAGGAGATCCATGTTATTTTTCCTTGTCTTTCAGAAATGGTAAGAGCATGGGTGATCAAGAATCCATTTCAGAAAGGCTGCTTCAGAGAACGGTTGACGGATGAACAAAACCTGTTTAAATCAATTATAGGTAAAGAATATAGTCAAGGTACTTTACCAAGATGACAAAACTATAGTGTAGTTTAGATACAAATGGAAGGAAGCGAGATAAACCTGTAGGAACACCACATACAGAATTCCACATAGCAAATGCATTAGTTATATAGTAGAGCTCAAAAAATAGTGTGTTTAATGATTCAATTAGCCCGAATTGAGTAAATTTAAAGCCTTCTAGTATGTATTCATGTTTATTCTTTGTCATGTAAATTAGCTGGTGTCCTTGTTTTGTGGAATACTGTGAGTAGTTTATATTAGTACTAGTAATGTGACTACCAACTGCTCTGGATTTTAACTTTAACCCTCTATCCCATGAATTATTGTGAGTGGATATGGCTCGATGTTGTAAAATGACATAATTTGCCTTGTATATGACAAGTAAAAATGTTTTCAGCGAAGGTTATCTTGAGAAACTGTACATGCTTGGTACGTCAAACAGATGATTTCACACAGGGGAGTGCTGCGCACGTCATTACGCGTATGCGCATGCGCGCGAAAACTAAGCGAGCACGAATGAGGTAGAGGTGGGGCTAACTTGTTGTCCTCTGAAACCTGACCAACAGGACAGGCGGGTACAGCCTTGTTCCATGATAATCTTTACTTCATTTTCATCATGTCATAAGTGGTAATATTATGAACTTTCTATTGGTAGAGTCTTCGTGGTCTTGCTTTGACGAAATGAAAGCAGTTGGGCATCAGTAATGGACTTGGAGTAACAATTACATACACAGGATAACCACTGTTATCATGAACTCATATCCTGCACTTTAAACTGCTGTCAATTAGTGGCTAAAAGTACTCCTAACATGAAAATGGGTCTGTGCAACCTGAAATGAATTTTAACAGAAGCAGGAACTATAAAAGGTGCATCTTCTCAGTCTTGAATCAGATACTGAGTTTGTCTTCTTTCTGGTCCTTGAGCAAAGTATACAGCAACTTCTTGTTTCTAAATTGTGATGAAGCTGTTGCAGTTTGTGGCTGTTATCCTCACATTGCTGTTGATGGAGTGCTGCAGTGCAGCTGTCATTGAAGGTGAATGTATATATCATGTGATACTCGTGGACCAGTTTGAAACATACTGTACATATAATAGGCTTGTACATCTCTGCTTAACATCCAGGAAAAAATGTTAGTCAAAGTCAACCACATGAAATGGATCCTCCCTATATTGAGGTCCTAGTTGGTCGAGATGGACATGATGGTCAACCAGGTAGAGATGGACGAGATGGTCGTGATGGAGAACCTGGACCTCGAGGACTTCAAGGCAGGGATGGTAAGGTGGGACCACAGGGGGAGAAAGGTGACATGGGAGAACAGGGACCTCCTGGACCCAGGACTGGAGGAATCACTTAAAATATGCAATAAGCAATTTATGAGTGATGTGTTTGTATATGTATTCCTCCTTGAAAACAACATTTGTCTATGCTGAATGAAAGAACTAAAGGACTAAACCCTCACCATAACATTACGCTTCAAAATGACACCTGACTTCAGATCTAGATTGACATGTGATTATATACACTGTTTCATGTTTGTCTACTGCATGTACATAATATTTGTGAAAGCTAAGGATTTCAAATGTTAGTAAGATTACACTCAATAACATATAGTCACGATATTTTACAATAAACTGTGTCTCCTTCCTCCCTAAATCCAGGACACAACTTGAACACTTCTCTAGCAGTGACCAGAGCAGCACTTTCATTACTCACAGCACTACCAATGCCTGCACCAGCACCAGCCCCAGCTAATCCACCTCCCAACAGGCCAGAGATACCACCAATGATTCCACCTGCCACTGCTCCAACAACGTTTCCCATCACTGGAATAACAACTCCTGCTGCTCCTCCGATGACAGCACCAGCAGCAACTCCACCAAGAGCTACAGTTCAAAGGTCGTTCGCTGTACGCTCGCAAGGGAGAGCCTGGGGACGAGGCTACAGAAAATATACAGTTGCAGATTTAGGGGGGGGGGGGGGCGTGTGGTCCGCCGACCCCCCTTTTTGGCAGGCGGAGTGCATTATCACGCATACACGCTTGACTAAACTTATGCAACTACAGCATCAAAACCTCCCTGCCATATAAAAGAAGCGTGCGTGTGATCGCTAAAGGTTGCACGTACGTAAACGCTAGCCGAAAAATGGGCGTGGCACGTCAACATTTCCGGCGCGCGCAAAGCTTTTGCACCCTCCTTCCTAAATTTCTAGATCTGCCACTTCTGGTTGTTCCATTTAACACTGTCCCAAAGTGCTGTTGATGGAGTGCTGCAGTGCAGCTGTCACTGAAGGTAAATTAATGTATATATCATGTGACACTTGTGGACCATTTTGATACATATAATAAACTTGTTTTACATCCAGGGAAAATGTTAGTCAAAGTCAACCACATGAAAAGGATCCTCCCTATATTGAGGCTCTGGTTGGTCGAGATGGACATGAGGTAGAGATGGACAAGATGGTTATGATGGAGACCCTGGATTTCGAGGACCTCCAGGCAGGGATGGCAAGGGGAGAAAGGTAACATGGGAGAATGTGGACCTCCTGGACCCAGCAGTGGAGGAGTCACTTATGTCAGGTGGGGTCAAACTAGCTGCCCGGACACAAACTGAACCTGTCTATTCTGGAAGAGCTGCTAGCCTCACTATCAACATAGTGGAGGAACTAATTATCACTTGGGTCTACCAGAGGAGCCTCAGTACCTCAAATACAACCCAGGGACATTCTCCAATACATGTTGCTCACTATCAGACATATAGAAGCTCCACTGCTAACACTAAGCTCACCCATGTAAGTTAGATCATACCCTTATATATATCTGTGGATGTTATATATAGAAGCTGTTATGAACGCATATGGTGGATAGTGTGATGGATTATGCGTTATTAGAATAGGAGGAAAAGTGGGCTCTACCAGGCTTGAACCAGTGACCTTGAGTTAGTACCTCAATGCTCTACCAACTGAGCCTTATATATACCTGTGTCGCCAATATAGTAAAGCGTTATATCAGTTGTACTTGTTTTAAAAACAACTTTTTTCCAAACAGAAAGCAAGTCACTACAACTGGATAGTTTTGGGGTATTTGTTCCTGTTTTTGCAAAGCTCTATTTAGCTCAATTGGTTGTTTTCTTAAACATATTGAGGAATTACTTTCATCTATTGCATTACATGCTTTCTAGTATAGCTGTATTTTCTTTGGAGTCTTCAGGTCTGAGCTCAAGTAGTGTACACAACACACTCACAGTTTGTAGTAGCAGTTCTAGTAGTGTTGCATGAGTTTACCATTATAAACAAGTATATCTGGCCACCCCCAAAACTTTGTGTACGTGTGTACATTGCTAACACAAATACACTTCTGTCTTAAGAATCAGGGAAGAGTGTTACTGAGGATCTGTAGGTGGCTGGAGTTAAATGGCAAATGAATGGTAAGTTAAGTTCCTCAGGTGAGGGAGGAACAGATGGTAAGGGTTTGTCTGTATGTACATGTATGTGCATGGGGCTCTGCAGATGATTGTGGGTGTGTGGTCAATGGCAGTAGTGCTATGGCAGCCTCTTGAGTATTATTATTGTTATTTCCATGGCCACACTACAAGAGAAGAAACCACACAGACAGTGATAATGGACAGGTTGTCTTCAAGACATAACTATTCCCATTGTTTTACAACACATAAATAATGTGTAGCATACGTAGAAGGTGAAAAGGTGAATTGCAAATGTATGTATAATAACTGTACATGTATACACTTACTAAACACACACTAGCTGCTGTAACATATACAATGTGGTGATGAAAGTGAAAGGATCACTCCTCTGCATATGCCAAGAGTTGAGAAGTTTCTGGTGTTTCTTTTCTACACCAGCTGCAATGAGTAATGATATGTTTGATGTAGACAAATGACCAGATGATAATGTACAGAAGTGGTAAAATGAGTACTAATACTTCTAGAGTAACAATTGCATTTGAATTTGAAAATGAAGTTTGGTAATTTATCCAATATAGCATGTTAAAGTAAACTGTAACAGGTCCAAAAAGTAATCCCACTAGGAGTGGAATATCGGTTTTATTGTACACTGCATTTTTGTATGGTTGAGCAATTACAAATAGAGTTAAATATAAAACCAAAGTAACAAATGCTAAAGAGTAAGATATAATTACTTCTTTTGTGAATGAAAATGCCAAAGGAAACAGTAAGCGAAGCACAAGCTGAAGTGCTGCAAAGTAGCGACAGTCTCGAGTGCCATTAGTTCCATCTTTGTAACAACCTTGAAAAGCGTCCACAAAGGTTTGAAGTGTTAGCGATCTGAGGTGAAGACGATTGAGACATCTCTGGAAACATAGGCATGGATAGAGGAATAAAATGATTACCGGTACAAGCAGTACTGTGAATGAGAGAAGTAAAGTTACAATGGCATATCCAGCATGGGATGAACCAAAGTATTTCAAAGAGGGATCAATGTACACAACCCACACATAGGATCCATCTGGACTCCACAGTCGAGTTGGTGCCAATACATAAAGAGCAGCATATCCAATTTTCACATATGATAGAAGAAGTAGTGTAGCAAATGTGTCAACCAGAGATGTCTTCAGGTTAATTCTACTTTGAAAACGTGCCATTAAATAATGAAAAGGTTTCCACATTTGGACGATAATCTTACAGCCACGATCACGGAGTGTCACAAATGTGTACAGAACAGCCACTAACACTAGTGGATATAGACCAATTGCACCATCTATAAGGGACGCATGTAAGAAATTAATATGTGGACTGATGGATTCTGGATGATAGAGTGCTCTAAAGAAATCAAGATTCCATGGACCATATACAGTTGCTACAAATGTAGAAGAAAACGTGAAAAAGGCCGGTTGAAAATTTAATGCACTCTGCATCATGGGAGGTGATGATATCAGTTGTGCCACTAACACAAATACACTCCAGGGAGGCTGCAGTACATTCAAGTGGAACACTGTTACTACAATGCACAGAATTGTTGGTGGAATTAGTGACTTGGCAAGAAACAGGAACAACTCTTTGATGTGGAAGTCAGTACATTGGACACACTTCAAGTCATATGTATACAGTGGAAATCCATGACCTTTAATACACTTTGAGCAGAGTGGTCCTTCTCTTTTCCACATACCACATGTTAACTCTGTGAAGTTCTCTCTTATCATAGGTAGGTGATAAACTGGCTGCTGCAGTAAGTGAGCAATACATGAATAGGCACACCTTCCTGCAACACTGTGATTAGTTTGAGGATCATATGTTATACATGTGCACATTTGAAGGGTCAATGTACCACTAGTAATATTACACTGGATGATTCCCTGTACAATACTCCCACATTGACAAGTGTTGTTCCGATAGCTATAGTATGTCCATGGAGGGCAGGTGACATCCTCCACTGCTGTGACTAGACTACTGCTGACAGGTGCACAGAACACTGTAACCAATACCAGAATCAGACAATACAGACACATGATAATGCCTACAACTCTTATGAGTGAATACCAAATAATCTCTTCTGCAAAAGACACGTATCTCCTTTGTACACACTACACAGCTAATACTATTGGCTAGTAATGGCTACACAGCTAAGGGTAGAGATTAACTTACATGGGTGAGTTATCATCAGTTGTACTTGTTTTAAAAACAACTTTCTTTTCCCAACAGAAGGCAAGCCATACAACTAAGGAGTGTTTGCACAGCAATAAAGCTGTACACCTCTTGGAAATGCTTGGAAACACTTGTACCCAAGAGGCAGTGCACACAGGCTTGGACACAAGTGTTCATTTCCCAAGCGTTCCCAAGCTTGTACATGGGGAATGCACAAGCCTTGAAACTCTTGGAAACTGCAAACTTTATTGCTGTGTTGGGCCATTTATTCCTGTTTTTTTTGCAAATCTCTATTTAGCTCAATTGGCTGTTTTCACATATACAGAAGACATTTCTTGTGAAGTCACGAGTACTGTCACGGTTTGTAGTAGCAGTTGTAGTAGTGTTACCACAATCACAGTAGTGTTACATCACAATTTGGCAGAGCCTTCGAAAGCTCTTAAATAGGTTAACTTACAGTAGGTTATACGCAAGACTCAATGTTGGCAACGAGCTTCATTCTCCGAGTCTTTTATCTACAAAACTTTCGTATACTTCCCCTTTACACGTAATTAGTCAATAGCGCGTGGGCTTTTCGATGATTGGGCGTTTTACCTATTCTATACTGTTTGTCTGATACAGCCACTACAAGCAACAGGGCACCCGAACAGAGGTACTAGCGCGGCTTTAGTGTGCTGTATGCGGAAAATTAATGGCGTAAGCACACAGTTTAAAGGCAGCGGAATACGGGGGGGCACCAGCGGCTCCTGGCCCCCCCTTGAAATCACCATACTCTATTATGCCCCCCTTCATCCTTGGTAGATATATCTGAGGGAACAGCACTTCACTTTACTAGTCGGTACAAGGGAACCACTCTCTGCGCATCGACAAATGGGACGATGGTTGAAGTCGCATATAGCGTCTAGCCTTATGGGATAAAATATCCTGACCACGGATGAAATATCCTAGGAAAAATTATCCGGCCGGATAGAATATTCTATCCGGCCGGATAAAAAATCGGAGGGATAAAATATACCGCGACACCGGAACGAATACGCGCGTTCTTCCGTGCACATTTGCTACCTGCCGAAACAAATGCCCGTGTACAATTTTGTTGCGTGACCTCCTGTAGTATTAATCTTCCTCCGCCTATGGCGTTTTCGCTACGATCAAAAGTTACAGCATCATTTGGTTGCCAAAGCCTCCTACCATGCACATGACCATGCGCGATTTTCGACGACAGGGCATTCTAAGGTAGGTTATGGACTGCCACAGGTTCATTCGAATGGAGTCATAAACAATTAATGATCGACACCTGATGTGGATTGAGTTGCTCATTCTAACATGTGACTTCATGCTTGTCTACTGCAAGTAATATACATACTTTTTGCCTGTATATGCAACTGCTGGCATGGGAAGGGAGGCATCAACCTTTTACAAATGTCTTCCGGACATGATCACTCAGAAGAGACAACAGCCGTGATAGGATGGCTAAGGTGCTGGCTCTCCTTTGCCTCACTCAGAGCATTCATTATGTGTATTAGAGGCAGCAGATCCTCTTTTCACCGTCCTATCAATGCTCAGATATCGCCCCGAGGGATGGATCCTCTCTAACTTCCTTCAAAAACACTTAGTGATCTTTGTCATTCATTATCATATATTTATTTAACCCATCCTTACATGTTGTATGCACTTTTCATATACATTTCAGTAACAGTATATGTAACATTACACTCAGAAAAGGTCATGATATTTTACAATAAACTGTGTCGCCTTCCTCCCTAAATCCAGGACACAACTTGAACACTTCTCTAGCAGTGATCAGAGCAGCACTTTCATTACTCACAGCACTGCCAATGCCTGCACCAGCACCAGCCCCAGCTAATCCACCTCCCACCAGGCCAGAGATACCACCAATGATTCCACCTGCCAACGCTCCGACCACTGGAACGAATGCTCCTCCGATGATAGCACCAGCAAAAACTCCACTAAGAGCTGCGGAACTTCCTCCAATGGCTGCTCCCATTTTTACAGGATTTCGATCGTACACGCGAATTCTGAAGTTAGCGTTGCACGAATAGGTCGCACCGTCACCTTTCCCATCGGTAACTCTGCTACTTACAAGAAGATTTTTGAAGTCGTGTACGTCTTTAGAATCGAGCCAGTAGTCATTTGGACACTTTGCCAAAGCAGCGTTGTTCAGAGCAGACTCTATAGCTTTATCCATGGCTATCAACGAACTACACACCAGCTATAGACCATCTACTATATATAGTCCATGGCAAGATTGTTCTCACTAGGCCATCCAATAAAGGGGGCACTCCCAATATACATCTACAACACAACACAATGTAACAAATGTAATCTTCTCTTAAACATGTGCACATATATACACCTACAACACAACACAATGTAACAAATGTAATCTTCTCTTAAACATGTGCACATATACAGATGACAGTCATCCATGAATGTAATCTATTGTGTATGTACATATTAACTACAACACTAATTATGGTATGTATGTACATGTATATAATTATACTGAGCATGAGAATAATTATTGATTCATGAGAATAAGCTGTTTTCTTCCAACGTATGGTTCCATAGCCTTGGCCAGGGCTGCTCTGTAGTCTGATAGAGGATGTTGTGTGTTTGGTGGAGACTTTAGCTGGCCAGAGAGAGCTAACCGACAGAGGTCCTCCATCATAGCATGGTGAGCCTGACCTAGACAGACAAGTTGTACAACTACACATGTAAATCTGTGTGTGTAAAGCAGGACTTTGTAAAATGAACAATATACAGGACACCCTTCATCATGCACCCAATGTCTGTGTGTTTGTGACAGTATATTTCAATCCCTGTAATCAGGATACTAAAGGGCACTATATATCCTCAAGGCTCTTCACAACATAGAGGCTCCACTGTTAAACTCACTGTGTACATTGTGCTCCAGCCACTTGGAGTTCCAGTAGCCAACTATCCTCAAATCCTTGAATATCAAGTACCCCTGTACATTGAATGACAGGTGTGATAGTGTGGGTTATAAATTTTCTACACTCACTCACTCACCACAGGTACAGTGACTGGTTGTTTGGCCATTCCTCCATAGTTAACCATCACACCTCTGTCACTGATGGAACAGAAAGTATAGCTGCTTGTTGTACCTTATTTAACAGTTTCCAATACACATGTAGTGTGTTAGCCATGCAGAATCCCTCTCAAAAAGGAAAGGATCTTATACTTAAGATTGCAGTTAGCGAAAATAATTCTTGGTATAGTTAGTGACTAATGATTATACACTATACTTTCTAACAATTACATAAGTGCTAAATGAGAGAAACAGTTACACAAAGGAAATATAGCAGGTAATAAATGGTCAATGGGAGTTTGTATAGCTACATAGTTTCCTTACCTCAGGTATTTCAAGAGAGTGGTAGAGCTCTTACCACCCACACAATTGAAGGCTAGGGTAGGCTGTTTGTAGCTCTGCAGAGGAAATAAGCACGACTCACAGAAGAAATTATAATACACTTAATAAATTTTGCATGCTCCAACACATATTATAAAGCATGCTGAAATGGTAGGCTTAAATTTAAAATGGTTGAAGTTCAGTCATGACTGTCTTCAGAGTGAAAAATTAATAGCTCTAAACAACACATGAATCATGAATTGTAAAGTGTTGTTAATTACATTCATGATTGCTTACAGCCATTAGGTCTTTCATTCTGTGTGAGGCTGCAAATTCTTCAGTTACCACTTCTGTAGATCCTAGTGCTTTCATCTCAGACACAAGGTCATTCAGATTAGGTCTACCAATTGAAAGGGAGGGAGGGACATAGAGAGTGAGTGAGAGAGAGCGAGGGATGGAGGGAGGGAGGAAGAGCAAGTGAGTGAGCAAGGGATGGAGACCCTCACTCACTTCACTACTTATACAACATGTACCCACATGTACTCACCTATCTCTAACGACACTTATACACTGCAGTCCCAAAGCTGCAGCTAGTTGTATAACACTCAGTCCCACACCACTATTGCCACCATTCTGAAGAATACAATCACCTAAACGTGTGTGTGTGTGTGTGTGTGTGTGTGTGTGTGTGTGTGTGGGGGGGGGGGGGGGGGGGGGGGGGGGGGAATCACCAATATTTCTCCAAGGAGAAGTCTGCGTACCATATACCTGGTTTCAGACTGACAAAATCCTTCATCATACGATACGCAGTTGGAGGATTAACAGACATCATAGCAGCAATGTCTGTGGGCACGTTGGAATCAATCTTGATAAACCTCTTGGCAGGAGCCACAATATGACTACGCCACGTACCTGCAAACACACACACACAAAGGTGACACACCTTACCTATGGCAGCCAATGAAAAACAAACTGCCTTGGGCAGGTATTGACGCTACAGTTGTTTACTAAACATGCTTTATTACCGAGGTAGCTCAGAGCTAGCAGTGCCAAATTCACAGTACCTTATGATCTCAGAAAGATATATACATGTACATGTAGGACATCACAACTCATGCAAGACAGTCATTTGAAGAAAAACAAGCTGCAAGCTGCCATTGCAGGTGGAATTTGAACCCATAATGCTCTACTACCAAAGGTAACTCATTTTGGTGGAGGTGAAGTACACACTCAGAGGACGTGTGATATTTACCAAGGGCTGGCCCAGCCGGAATGACTCGGTCACCAATTCTCATCCCTGTCACCTTCTCTCCCACTTCTCTCACAATCCCCACCCCCTCCCCTCCCCCCACAGCGGGCAGAGCAGGTTTAATGGGGTAGACACCTGATGAAACAAGCACCTTCATTAAGGCTAATTAATGCAGGGGCATGTCAATGTACCCTGTATCATGTTGATGTCGGATGGGTTAACAGGGCATGCAATCATCTCCACAGCAACGTCCTCTGACCCCAGATCATTCACTGGATGAGTCTTATCTAATCTAAATTTGGTACATTTTCCGTAATTGTCAGATAAAGATCACGTGATACACTAACTTCACAACTTTTTCTGGCTCTCCAAAAGCTTCGTAGACGAGAGCATTACAAGAAGGCCTCCTCGTTCCATTCCATCCTCGCCCTCCACGCTGCAGAGCCGAGAAAGACGATGAGAACAGATAACGCAACATGCACGCAGGTCAGTCGCTGAAATTCACTTGCGCACGCGCATAACAATACTTCTGTTAAATGACGTCACTATTTCCTACCATTTGTACAGGTCAACTGCAAAGAAACCCGTCTTCCGCAGTTGAGTGAAAATGTCCGAGACACCTAGTGACTTGGTGAGGTGGTTCCAGGGAGTAGTGAAGGACTACAATGCCGTGTGTCTCGTCTACTACCGCGGGCGATGGTGACCTTGGTGTCCCGTAAGTGCTTAACAGTATTTTTTATTTTGGATGGATCGATTTTAATGCCAACTCTTTTCGTTCTTCTCAGATTTACTATTGAAATATATGATTAAAAACCTCAATTAAAATGTCAAGTATGCTAAATGGCTTTATTCACAGATATTATTACTGGTGAATGAATAAGTAAAGTGCCTCAGGACATCAGTATAGGCCTACATCTGCTATTTTTACGCATATAACTCACAGAAAAGAAGGAGTAGATAGCACCACATGCACCACTGATTGTGTGATTGCCTGCTAAGTGCTCAGTTGATGTAGGACAAGTTGAAGGTGCCGTATTTACCACTTGAATGATTTTTGTAACTAAAAAATAGTATAGCTCCATGCAGCAGCAGGACGAATGTTAGTACAATCAGGGCTGTTAATCAGGCAGCTTAGTTTTCTCACATGTGTATGTACATTGGCATAAGTACATGCTCCATGTCACAGGCCCAAACTGGAATGTGAGAAAAAGTGCTAGAATGTAATTATGAGCCACTGCAGAGGGCACACCTAGCCATAGTAAGGCCATGTTTACAAGCAGAAGCCTCCTGAAGATTTGTGCCTTTTCAGGGCCTCCTTCTCCTTTTGCATGAAAGTACATCAGGGCTGTTAATCATCCCAGATTCTCAATGCTGCTAGCATAGATATTATACTCATGCTTGTATTCTAGTACCATATAAGTGAGCAGGTGACTAGTAAGGCTTTACATGCTGTGGTTTACAGCTGTTAAGTTAGGATACATTCCAGGGCTCCATGAATAGGGAGCGCACGTTATTCTTTTTTAAACACTATTATTCTATTCCCAATTTCTTTTTTCTTTTCCTATTATTCCTTTTATTATTCACCTATGTATGTATTATTCTTTCATTATTTCCACAAAACCCATCATTCAACTGCTACAACCTCTCACAGCCTCTTTTACATAACCGCAGAGATGGAAACGCAGCATTCAGCATTCAAACAAAACAATCATTTCTTACCCAAAGGGGATGCTTGTTTGTCTGATAAGTCATTTATGCAGAGAAAGCCACTCTCGTGGCTCTAGCTAACTATACATGCTGTCGATTGTACGGTAAAATCAACATGCAGATGGCACGTGACCTAACATTTTTGCCTATTATACTTTTTATAAAAGTTTACCTATTATTCCAAAAGAAATTCCCGATTATGTGCACATCCCTACCCATGAAGTATACCAGACCCTTCCTTCCTCTCCTGTAGCTATGTCTGCTATACACAGAAGGGTCTGGGAACCAGACTATAATGCAATGTATTATTTTTATCCAGTCCTACCTCAAGTCGGTGAACGATTTGTGGGAGGAGTTTGTGGGGCGCAAGGTGGGTGTGTTTGCTGTGTGTGGGCAGCCAAAGGGGGAGGTGGACCTGATGATGACTGAACACAACTTGAAATTTAAGGTGTGTACCTAGTATTAGGGGTAGGAGCAAGTTGAGAAGAGGGGGGGCAAGTTAAAATGGACGTTCATTTTCTCCTGGAACTTTTTTGAGAAAAGGATGATCTTATACTTACTGCTGATTTTCTCGTCTTGCCTTGAACAAGAGTGGGGGGAGGGGGGCAACTGCCCTCCACTTTTGCCCTCCCCCTCTGCATTATATGTAGTAATTAAAGCACGGAAAGGGAAGTGCTGTATGCGCAATAATGGTACGTGGGGTGTGGTCTATCGAGACCACCCCGAGTACCATTATTGTGCGTACAGCACGTCCCTTTCCGTGCTTTAATGTACTTTGCATCTTACCGCCTGTAAGAAAGGCTATCACCATTATCACATGCTGTGCTGTATAGCGCGCACCTCATGTAAACCATGCTGTATGACAGATTAAGCTCTGGCAGTTCCTTTGATTTGCCCATGCAAAGTACAATAAATATATATGCATGTACAATCATACTGATTTATACATCAATGAAAACTGTTTAAAAGGTGTTTAGGTCTTATAAAATGTTGCATGGTTGTTAATTGAAAGGAAGATAAGTGAGCAGGTGACTGTCCCTTGTGTTTTTCCATAGTATCATGGATTGATAGAAATGTCAGCTTTCCCTTGGTTACTATAAAATCATTCCTCAACTAGAAGATCAGAAACACTTCCCCCTCCCCTCCCCTCTTCCCTCTCCCGACCTCTCTCACTCCCTCTTCCCCAGTGTTTCTCAGATCCTGAAAACACACTTCAGAAGTGGCTCAAAGCACAAAACCTGATTGACATCGCAGTGCATAGTCCAGAAGGTGATGATGTGTACTTTGAGATCAAGAAGTATGTCCATGGTATGGTGCAGCCTGCTGTGCTCTTTGTCAAGCCAGATATGAGTGTACTGGCAAAGTGGGCACAGATTCCTACTAAGGTGAGTGTGTGTGTGTGTGTGTGTGTGTGTGTGTGTGTGTGTGTGTGTGTGTGTGTGTGTGTGTGTGTGTGTGTGTGTGTGTGTGTGTGTGTGTGCATATGAGTAGGAACAGCGGGGACAGAGGGGCCTTTTGTCCCTCCAATATTTTAGGAGGGGGGCCTGGCCCACCCAATAATTAGCCAGCTACTTATTTGAGTCAAGCATATGCAATCCAGTAGACAGTAAGAGTTATAATACTGGTCAATAGACTAATTGGTCAGGTTTGAGAATGTGTGTATGTGTAACAAGGAGAGGCGAATATTGGCTGTTCATTATCAGAGTGTACAATACAAGTATATCTGTATCCATATAATTATTATCATCACCTCCATCCTGTATTCCAATAGGAGAACGTCATGGGTGCAAAAGATCGCAAACCTATTGCCGACATCTGGACTGAGGCCAAGAGTCACATGTAGTCCTGACAGCTAGTGTGCCATCTGAACACACATATAAGTACATGTATAGTATATTAAGAGCAATGACTTGATTGGTGTGTGTATGATTTAGCCAATGAAGAGGGTGTATCAAAATTAGTTTATACACTGAGGATGCCCCTCTGATGTATGTACTCAAATTATATACAATTTTATCTTGCTGCCAACGTACATGACATCATCCATGAGATGCTTAGAAGGAAGGCAAAGCGACACAACACAATAGAAAGACAAAGCAACACAACACAACTCACCCAAGGCAGTTGTTTTTCAAAGAAAAAAGCTGCCTCAGGTGGGACTCAAACCCACAACTGTCAGCTTGCTAGGTGACGCTCTTACCAACTGAGCTACCGAAGCAGCTCAGCTGGCTGGGCTGGAATCACATATACAATACAAAGCAACCAAAGCACCTCAACCAAAGCATCACAAACCAGATAAACAGGTGAATTTGAACTTAGTATAAGTATATATATGTATACTTGAACTGGACGAAAAGTAAAATTTCCTATGTGACCTGCTGTGGAATAGGTCACGTTTCATGACATGTCCTGTACCTATGCAGTAGTGGATAGAACTAAATGTCCTGTATATACGTATATACAGGACATTTAGCTCTATCCACTACTGGATAGGTACAGGACAGGTCATGAAACGTGACCTATTCCACAGCAGGTCACATAGGAAATTTTACTTTTCGTCCAGTGATTAATAATTTTGAAAAAGTTCAGCATCATATCAACAGCCGATATCATTCTTAAGCGTCTTACATCATCCATAGATTACAGTATATTATAACAATCTCTGACATGCAATATATAACCATTACAAACTACATACAACATACACGTCTACACATACACAGATGCTACATAAAATAATTCAAGTGATTGAAGTTATAACATTCCATAAGGAAAACTAAATGGAGCCATGCCCCCTAATTAACCTGCAGTATGTTGCTCATCACTTGCTACTTGTGGACTGCTGTGTAAAGTTGGCCTCTCAAACAGAGTGTCCATGTTGTCCAACCACACCTCGTACACCGCAAAACGTGGGCCGAAACACAGTCTCTGGTACTGTCGGTATTTCACATAGAGCTCGTGAGCAATACGGAGTGTCTGGTCGAGGTTCTGCATTCCAGCTTGAGCATTGAGTAGCTGAGACAGTCCGACAAAATCCAAGTTGTTGTGCAGTATCTGTGAGCGATGCTGGATGATGATCGAGAGACAGATAAAGAGTGGGAAAGAATCGGAGAATGGGACTGCGAGGGAAGATTCTCGGGTCACAGCTGGTGCCGAGTGTTCCATCGAACGGAGATTTGAGATGATCACGCTGAGTGTTGAGCTGGGACGAGGGATACTGCCACACTCGGCTACCGGTGATGCTGTGCGCGAAAGGGTTGCTATGGTTTCCAAAGTATCAAAGAACGGTTGTATGGGTGAAAAAGGTGGTTCTCTCCTTTCGTCCACAAGAGAAGGTTTGCGGACTATCGTTGTATTTATACCAGCTGGCATTTCAAGGCTATCATCTCCAGTTGTGTTGTGAAGGGTGTCATCAAGAATGGTGCCCGAATCACGAGACACTACCTGTGGCAACTTTTTAGAGATAAGTGAGTCAGGGTTGTCGGTGTGGTCAAGGCTACTGCGACTTCCGTCACTGATGAAACCATTCTGGTCCACTCTGGCGGTACCTTGGTGAGCAGCATCATTGGAGATAAGGGGGGTACTGCCGTCTAGAGTTGCTGTGCAATACGGTGGTCTTTGTTGGTCTTCATCATTAGGTGGTCCTTTCTGCCCAGCCTCCTCCCTCCATTCTTCATTCTTATCCCTTCTCCCCTCTACCTCCCCCTCTCCCTCCTTCTCTCTCCCCACATCTTCTCCATTCGATACAGCTCTCCACCCTCCCCTGCCATGCACTTCTATTCCATTAATCCCATGTTCCCCGATTTCTTTATTTCCCCCTTTAACCCTCACTGTTCCATCCATCTCGATCCCTGCATTCCTCTCCCCTTCTTCCCCTTGTGTGTGGTTGTCCCCCGAATTCAAACTCGCCACTAAGGTGCCCCTGCCGTTATTAGTATTATTAGTACCCACACTACTCACACTGCTCATGTCAGACATTTCAGTATGTGACTGCTTCGTATTTATTGCTGCGGGAAAAAAGTGTTGTGGTGGGCTGCTGCAGGCTAGTTCACTCTCTGAGAAAGAGTTGCTTACGATTTGTCCATTAGGCATAACAAGCATTTTACATGTATCACCTATTTGGATATCATCGGCATTGAGTACTTCTGCCGTGTCTTTAACTCTTTTATTGCTAGTTGGTATCGTACGAACACCACTCGTGAAGGTACTGGAGCGAGCTCGGAGTGGATCGCTCTGTGACCTGTCCTTCCCTGGTGAAGAAGCAAACATAGTCACTGCTCCTTCGTCTTGCGGTTTTAGAGTCAATGGCGTATGCACTTCTACTTCAACCTCATTTACAATTGCCTCTCCACCTTGACTCATGGACGAATACTGCTCTCCTCCTTGCAACGCATTTCCAACTTGACTGTGATGTTTTCCAGACCACACAAGTCCTCCATTTTGTTTCAAAGTTTTACAGCTGTCATTTTCACCCACTCTTCTGGAAGCTTCTAATACACTCACTTCTGTTTGTGGAGGGCAGGCTTCACCCGAAGGAAGAGGGAGAACGTGTTCGGGGAGCAGGGGAGAGTATGAGCGAAGGGAAGCACTATGTGAGAGGCGGTGTGACAGTATTGAATTGTCCCGAGAAAGTGGTGCAGCTGAGTACGGTTGTACCTCACCAAAAACCTGACGAATGATGTCGGGAGATCGATTTGACATGAACGAAGCCCACTCGCAGAAAGTCGGGGTGGAGAACACTTGCGACGTGTCGGGAGACGACACCTGGATATCTGCATGTTTACGTCTCGCAGACGTAGATGGTGGGCTCCAATTAGGATCTTCTCTCTGTCTCATGCAAAGTGCTGCAGCCCATATGACCTCCATCAGATGAAAGCTATTGGCGAAGGAGAACTCTCGCCGGCATTCGATCAAGACCATCCCGAAGAACAAGGCGTATGCATCGTCATCGATCCCAGCAAGATAGGCCGACAGTTGTGGGTCAAGCACATCACACAAATGTCGCAAACGCTCTATTTTTTTCAAGGTCCCCTCGCACCACACACTGAAATTTTCCGATATTCTCTGAAGCATTGCAGCGAAGACGATGTACGCGTCGTCCTCTCTCCCCATCACGTACAATATCGGGCTGAGGAGGTCGGTCATGCCCTGCGTGTATGCCACGTTGTCGTGCTCAAGCGTAAAGATTGCGATTATATTAACCAATTTTTCGATGTTGTCTTCGCTCAAACGTAACTCTACCGGTGGACTGCCTGCGTCTTCACATCGCTGGGCGTAGAATGATTCATTGGGATCTGTTCGTACTGCGTCACGTCGTATGCTATCGTACAAATGTTGGGATTGACTGATTGGGCTACCGTTTTGTGAGTGCAGACGGCCTTTGAGGGAGTCGTAAATCAATCTCAGTTTGGATAAGTAGGATTCTCGCTCCTCGTGGGTTTCCAGTCTCGGGTGGAACACGCGGACCAAATGAGGCCACACCCCCTTGCGGAGTTGTGGCTTTATTCGCATACCACCTTCGAAAATATCCTCGGCAAAGGACTGAATGTTAACCTCTTGTAGCTTCTTGGGGAAGTATTTAGACATGTCGAGAAACTTTAGTTCTCTCTTGAACAGGGAACCTGGAGGTGAAGGAGTTAAAACAAAAACAGAGACTCTGAGTACATCTATACTGCATTACATGAACAATCATGTGTACAGCACACTACATGCAAGAAAAAAAGAAAGAAGGAAGAAAAAGACGTAGACCAAAGAAAGGAGCACTAACTACACACACATACGATACATAAAATCACACAACAGCTTCAATGGCTTAGAAAAATATCTATACCAGCCTCAACAGCTTAGAAAAGTAGATTATTCAACCTAAGAAATTATATACATGTATGTGTGACATACGTAGCACACCTAAAAGTAGATTATTCAGCTTCATCAGCTTAGAAATGTTTTTTTCCACAGTACATGTGCACAGAAAAATGTGCATAGCACATTAGCTAGAAAGAGAAGAAAGGTTACTGAACTCTCTCGAGTGTGCTACGTATGTCACACATATATGTACATTGTATATAATTTCTTAGCCTCGTTCCCAGGCACTATATACATGAGGAGAGGGCCTAGTATACACTGATCACACATGCGCCACGTCTCCATGGTAACACTACGATACCCCCCATTTTTGTGGGGGTTACCACGGAGATCCGGCGCATGCACAAACAGTGTGTACCAGGCCCTCTCCTCTTGTACATATACGGCCTGGGAACGAGGCTAATAATATCCATGCAATGTACACCTATTGCAATGTACACCTGTCACATCACCATACAACTATGTGTACATGTACACATGTTCTTAGACTAACATACAATGCAGTGACTAGAGTACAAGTATATATGTAGATTGAAAGTCAATTAGTGTAAACACAAAACCATACATATACTAGTTGAATGCTACGCATTGTTGGCGATCGGGAGAGCACGCATGCAAACTTAGAAGCACGTATAACATTACGGTATGTGCAGTGCCTGTCACATACATGTATAAACAAATAAATGAATTGAAAAATCAGCCCGTTGACGTGACTAAGAGGGCTCGCTCCGCTTGCCAACTATATTGGATAATTACACTAGAGGTTATGTACGTGTCATACCTGAACAATAAACTGGAACCTCTCCAATCAGGACACCCTTGAAATGGAAGTAAATGTCCTGACTAGTGAAGTGTCCTGATTAGTGAGGTGTCCTCATTTCGTGTCCTGATTAGTGAGGTGTCCTCATTTGTGTCCTGATTAGTGAGGTGTCCTCAGTTCGTGTCCTGATTAGTGAGGTGTCCTCATTTCGTGTCCTGATTAGTGATTTCAGAGGTTGAAGGTATACACAAACATTGGAACACCAACACTCTCCTATCTAATGAGGTGTCCTCACTTCAGGGGTGTAAATTAGAGGGTACTACTGTACATGTACATTGTAGTAGTGTATCTCTTACGAGCTTGGCATCTAGCAGCAGCAATATTGATAAAAGGTCGTTTCTTGACGACAACCTTTAACCTATTGACCTGCAGTGACTTCAACACAGATGCCCATACCTGTAGAGAGAAATACAGGACCTTGATAAACAGGACAGCTTTAGCCGTCCTAAATATGAAGGTTTGTTGATTCAAACACAGAAATCAGGACGCTTCACTAATCAGGACACCTCATTAATTGGAACACTTTCTTCTGTCCCAAGAATATCCGGTTCTCTTGCATATACGTACACTTATTGCATGCTTTGTGTTATGTTGCTTTTCAAAGAAATGAAATACATGTATTCCTCTCAGTGGAGGAGGAAGATAAAAAATACTGGGGGGGGGGGGGGGGGGGGGGCAAACTTGATCAATTTGTCTATTGTGCTTAATTATTACTGTCTACTGGATTGGATATGCTTGACTCAAATAAGTACATGTAGCTGGGTAATTATTGGGTGGGCCAGCCCCCCCCCTCCTAAAATATTGGGGGGCAAAAGGCCCCCCTGCCCCTCCCCCCGTTCCTACATGTATACTCCTATGCCTCTCCATGTACATGCATATCCTCCTGCAGTTACACTATGTATGAGGCATGTCAAGTGGGCACGTTAGGTGAGTGGACACATACGCCACATGCACATGTTGGTAGAGCATCTGCGAATGTTGCAGGTTCCAGTCCCATCTGAAGCAGTTGTTAAAAATTTGACTGTGTTGGGTGAGTTGCATTGTGTTGTGTTGTGTTGCTTTGAGAGTCGATTATTTCATGTACAGCCTTCCAGTACATGACACAAATACTGACCTCATCACACACCAGTGGGATGACATAGGGACCAGATGGTCGAGAGGGTCGTGAAGGGAGGGGCGGGCGAGGAAAGGCATCGTGTGGACACACAGCCTGCAGCAGTAGGGAATACCTGGCCTGCTCCCTGGAGATAGGGGAAAGGGAAATACATGAAGTATTGAAACCACAACATTCTCAAAGCAATACAACACAATACAAATGCAACTCACCCAAGACAGTCATTTTCAAAGAAAAATGAGCTGACTCGGGTGGGATTCGAACCATGTACATGTACATGAACTCACGACATTCTGCATTCTAGGCAGATGCTCTATTGTACACATACATGTATATGTACATTGTATTAGTTGTAAGAATACTTTCCACTTTCATGGATGTCCAGATTGCACCTTAGATTTGTCCAAATTTAGTTGGCCGAAAATATATATATGCATATACAGGTACATGTATGGCAAAAATAATCACAAATTTCAGCAGTCAGTAAGTGGTATTAGCATTACATCATTCAAAATACATGAACTCCATCCTCAGCCCTAGCTTAACCGATGCTAACCCCTGCCCTAGCTCTACCTAGAGAGGTCACATCATGACCCTTTGACCATCTATTCTTGCACCTAGCAAGTGATCATATACTGTAATGTTGATACTGGGTCACCTGCAGGAGTCCTGATTGAGGTGTCCTGATTAGGTGCCCCAATTTGAGGTGACCCGATTAGAAGTGTCCTGATTAGGTGTCCCAATTAGAGGTGTCCTAAATAGAAGTGCATGTCCTGATCAGGTGTCCCAATTAGAGGGGTCCTGATTAGGTGCTCCAATTTGAGGTGTCTTGATTAGAAGTGAGGTGTCCTGATTACAGGGGTTCTACATTAGCCCTAGTCCATTATTTAGAGAATGCTTGAATGAGACACCACTGGAATACAGTCCAAAATCAGGACACCTGATACACACTCATACAGTGGTGCTGATTCACGTGAGTGCCTACCTAAGGCCCAAATGCCTTTGTAGATGTTTCGTGAGTGTTTCAATTTCAGCTGTCGTGTGCCGTTCCACGACTAAATCTGGTACACTATCTTGTCTTCGTTGAAGTATCTATAGCGAGATAGTTACGTCAGTATACGTAATGGTCAAGAAGTTATCAACAGGCACTTGACTTACAGAACGTCCACTCGCTGTTCTTACGTCAAATACGAGCGTCAGGGAGCCTGTGGGACGAGACATGTTGCAAGTAACCCCCCAGCGACGCCCAAGATCTGTACGACGACGAAGCCCCGCCCGAAACACGTGACAATGTCCGCATTACAGCGCATGCGCATGACAACAATAAGGCAAAAATATTTGCACTCGCGTAGAGCGTCTAACTGCATTCCAATATAATTCTAATTATATCCGTGCTACAAGGCTACGACAGTATAATCCCCTGTTAAAATTGTTTCAGTTTTAATTGTCACAAAACAATGCCAGTTTTTTGAGCGAAACACCACATGATCATTATGTTACTTCAATTTTCGTTATTGGACTGTGAATGACATGCCTTTCTTGCAAGCCCATAACAATAGGACCTATATAATGCTGAGATGATGCTGTACTACTGCTCAAACTTCCCCATGCAATATAATAAAATGCAATATATATGTGGGTATAATTTGCAAGTATGTGTGCTACCTCTTCCACTCAGCCCTGCTGATTCTAGACTATCTTGGCTGAATAGCTCATCTCTGTTTAACCTCTTGTAGTTAAATGCATTACCAGTGACAGCTGCATGTGTTGTTGCAGCTACAAAGAAAGACAGCACCTTAAGCAGAGTGTTAAGAAATACCAAAACATTGTTTACAGAGATTTTATCACAACGTTGATCATTGAAGTATTAAACTATACTATCATACAAAATTTCACATTTAGCAGACCTTTCATTAATCAGATATAGGATTGTGTGGCTCCATTAATAATACATGGCCTGAGGCTATTTTATAAGAAGTACATTGTTTACAAAATTTTTAACATGACGATGCACTACCCCCAGTGGAACTACATCACTGTACCAAGTTTCATGTTTGGATGTGTTACCATTAGTGAGTTATGCCTGTTAAAGCAGAAAAAGAAGAAGATGAATTTACAAATAGACTTTTGATTTAATATCTTTCTCGTGTATCAAATTACACCATTTTATAATCACAGTTAGTTTCTGGGTATAGTTACATATACTAACAGAAACTGAAAGTGAAAGTGATGAAAAACCTTATATATGGTTTTCAATGGGATAGACCCTATATACACAGTACTACCGTACTGTGCGATAGTGTGGCCACGGTAGCCACACCCTCTGAAAAGAGTTAATAACTCATGAATATAATTTAAATCTAAACCATAACGGTTTACCCAGCGGAAGGGTATAACCGCGGCACTAAATTACCGAGGCGGGCTACAGGCCTGTACTAGTTTAAACACTCAGGAAAGCCATAAGAAGTAGCGAACTCTGACTTCTGTTGTCGACTGAACCGATCGTTGTAGAGAGAGTGAAGTGTATCACCAGTGTGAGGTATGGGCTATCAAAATGAGTTTGGTAGGGAAGAAAGAGTGTGAGTATTATGCTTTAGGCCTTTTGAGTATTCTGTTTTAGACCTTGGCACATTATCCCTGTGTTCTACAAGTTGTATTGCAACATAACAGATTCAGACATATAATCATCAAGGGTGTGTATGACGTTGCTGATGGCCGTTGATTGTTAGAGAGGCGGCCGTGTATCGTTCCAAAAAATGCCCATCTGGATAGCATGCCGCGTGCGTGTACAGCCACTTTGTTAACGTATTGCTTATTCCGAAATCTTGCCTATTCTACAGTAAAACGTAGTAATGCCTATTCCCAAAATTATACTAGCATAATGTGCCAAGGCCTATTCCACTCACTGTGTGTGTGTCAACTAGGTGGTGGTTGTGAGTGTCATGTGCCCTGGCCCATGTGTTGGCTTAGTATACTGTAGATATATATGCCTACAACTGGATTGTTGTTGGGAAGCTTAATCCATGTGGAGAGGGTGTAGGATATTTATGGTTATTGTCACAACTCATGCTTACAGTACGTTGTGCTCTGTGTGCACTTCCTGATAGCCTTGGTGCATGTCTCCATCAGTTACCCCTTGCCTGTGGCACACACACACACACTCCACAAAAGAGCTGATTTCACTATTTTGAGGTTAGACACTGACACGCCACCTAAAAGACCAATAGCTGTCTCTGACTACAAGAATCAGGAGTTCCAGAAAGCATGCACAGAGAGCTTCAGCTATTTTACAAGATTAATGGAGAAACAGTGTAAAGATAAAACTTATGTTACACACCCTGTCTTTTGTACCAAACCTTCTCCAACTACGTATATTTAGACCTTCTTGAACTATATTGAATAGAAAGCAAGGTGTGTAGAGTTCTATCACATGAGTTCGTGGTGGTTTGACTGTATTGAACCTTCTCTAACTACCTATTTAGAGGGGAAGCAATTTGTGCAGGATGCTTATGCACTGGTTCGGGGTAGTCAAGTGCATCGAACCTCCTCAAGCACTGGTGTGGAGGGAAGTGTAAAACACACGAAAAACTTTGAAGCAGCAACAGACATAGTCCTGCCTCGTAAATTTCAGTGCGCCAGTGGCTGGGGCTAGAGGCTAGGGCACCCACTCACTAGGCCCTAGCCTGCACCCTAGATCTATATACTGAAAATACACCTCTCTCTCCCTCTCCCTCTCCCTCCCTCCCTCCCTCCCTCCCTCCCTCCCTCCCTCCCTCCCCCTCTCTCTCTTTCTCTCTCTCTCTCTCTCTCTCTCTCTCTCTCTAGACAATGGAAGGGGATATTAAGAAAGTTGAAGATGAGATTAAGAAAGTTGAAGATGAGATTGAGAAAGTTAAAGATGAGATTGAGAAAGTACAAAAGAAGATTGAGAAAGTTGAAGATGAGGGAACAGGTATGTAAGAATAGCAAACAGCTCTGACCTATATACATGTGTGCTGTAACTAACAACAGTGCCAGAGAGTCTGAAGGAGGAGAAGAAGCAGCTGAGAAGGGAGAAGGAACAGCTGAGAAGGGAGAAGGAACAGCTGAGAGAGAAGGAGAAGCAGCTGAGAAACGAGAAGGAGCGGAAGGAGAAGAGGCAGCTGGAGGAACCTCCTCCAAAGAAGCCAAGAATGGGTATGTTAACAATGTGATCACCACTTCTGCGAACTTATGATGGGTAAAGTGTAATTCACCAATGATCCAATGATCATGTGTCATTATGATTATGTCATTAGGGCTTGGCACATTATGCTGGCATAAGTTTTGAGCATAATAGCTCTCATTCTTGACTTGAGCATAATGACATTTTCTGAGCATTCACATACATTCGCAACAATAGAAAGAAAAAGGTAAATTCAAGCATCACTCCAACCTCTACATAGTCCTGTAGTGCACTGTGTAAAATGTCTCTTCAGAATATTTCAATGGAAGCAGATGATGGCATAACTTAGCTGAATCCAAGGTGGATCCACTTGGTAGTGCTGTCTTGTTCTGAAAACAACTAGGCTTAAAGTACATGTAACTGGTTATAACCATTACATGAGTAGTTATATTTGATATGGCATAGAGTAACTGGTATTCTGCCATATATAGTTCTTGCTGATATGTAAGGGGTTACATTGAGTGTGAATGTGCATACCGTTTTGAGTTGAACTATAGTAGTAGAATACTGGTAACCAAGTATGACAATGACGTATTGAAATGATTGAGAATAAGATCGAGCATGGTATACACAGTCAGGGAGACAAACAAGCAATAGCCAATTGATTACAAGGATAATAAGGGGGTCCAAATTGAGTTCGAGGTGAGTCCACAGTCAAAATTAGTGTTGTCCGCTTCTTTCTGTGGAAGATCATACATTGGTGAGACCAGCAGAAGAGACTAATGGAGCACAAGGCAGCGGTAAGGAGTGGGAACTCAAACAACAGTGTCACAGTGCATGCTTGGGAGCAGCAACAGAGTAGACTGGGAGGAACCCTGTGTACTGCATCTGAAACAAGGATACTGAGTCTTGGGAGACAATAGAAATCCAGAAAGAAGCAGACAAGACTAATCTTGACTGTGAACTCACCGTGAACTCCATTTGGACCCTTGTAATCGATTGGCTATTGCTTGTTAGCCTCGAGGAGGTTGGAAGCGCGTGTAAGATTACACAATCAAGCGGTGGCAGCAATCTATTCCTCGTTGGAAATGTATGGCCGTTTTGTGCTGCCTCTTGAAGCAAACATGACGGAGGATCGAAGAAGTAAGTGGCTAGCTATGCTAACTTAGACTGAACATTAATAAAATGCTCCAACTCTATCATACCCCTGCATTTTAGGGAGGTGTATTAGAAGCGCTCTAGCTCTCTGTATTTACCAGTTTTCACATTACTAGTTGAATTTTTGACTTGTACTTGAACTCCCTGTTAGATTTCAAGCGTATCGTAGCTAAGAAAAACCAGGCAGTAAACAAAACAGGTCAATGCCATACGGCCCTTTCCTCCATGTGATAATTCTTGTGCAACTCGCATGATCGCTTCCAACCTCCTCTGCTCCCTTATTGTGTATACCATGCTCGATCTTATTCTCAATATTTGCTTATGACGTCATTGTCATACTTCTCTGTTACCCGGTTGATTTGTGCTATTCAGTCATCACAGCTGACGATGGTCCACGGACCGAGACATTCTGTTTTCTATGTTGGATCACCTGCTACGAGATTATCTATTACTTACCCACAGGGTTGCTCCCAGATAGTAGTGGAGAGGAATTTAAGTTGCAATTGTTGCAAAATAAAATAGAAGATGCCTTTTGGAAATTCAATTTGTGCCCGTGGTTGTATAGTGAAGAACAAGGAAAAGTCGACCACTTTTATATACGGCAAGCCTACAAAGATATCTATGAGTTAGCTATTGAACAGTCCTCTGCCCTCATTCTTGGCACACCTGGAACAGGCAAAACTATATTTTGTCTATATGTATTGTGCCGTCTTCTTCAAAACAACGCCACTGTGGTGGTTGAGCGTGTTAATTTTCCTGTGTTTGTATTCAATAATGAAGGAGTGTTCAGATTACCAAGTATGGAAGCAGTGGATACGGAAATTTTAAGTAACAAATCGTTGTACTACTTGTACGATGCTGCTACACATGTATGTCGTCCAAAAGGAATCAAGGCTACACGTTTCATTTTTTCATCACCAGAGAAAGAAAATTGGAGTGATGTTGTTAAGGCCGGCGTTGTTACGTACTACATGCCAATTTGGAGTGTAAATGAGGTTGAAGAGGTTATTGCTCATCATAAGATGCCAGACAATAGAGCTAGCAGCGTTCGAGATAGATTCGGAAAGTTTGGTGGTATTCCACGTATTCTGTTCGAGAAGAATTCTGAACGTGCAGAACAGTACGATAATGAAGTTGTTCGTCAATGTAATTCAATCGAAGTAAAAAGCATTGATAGTTTACAATTAGATAAAACTCATGTAAAAAATCACAAACTCCTTCACATGAAGGTTGATGACAGTTATACTAGATATAGAGTCGCCATCAGTTCCACGTATGTTGCAAAAATGATGTATGATGCCTTGGTTGAGCGCCAAAAAGAAAATCTGTACAATTTTTTGAATGTAAGCAGTGATGTTGGTGAGGTAGGTGCCATTCGTGGGAAACTATTTGAAATGTATTGTCACGATCTGTTTTCCAAAGGTGGAACATTTCAGACCCGTTGCATTGATGGTGAGCGAGAAAGCCTAACGTTTCCATGTATGAAAGTGTATTATTTTAAAAGTACAGAAGATTTGTCATCGATGTCATCAAAACCCGACTTCTATGCTGTACCATGGGTAAAAAATTATGAAACTGTCGATTCTATTATCCCTTCCTTGAAAATTTGCTTCCAGATGACCATATCACGTAGGCATAGCATCAAAAGCACTGAACATGTTCTCAAAATCTTTGGTTGGGAGAGACAGGCTGTTCATTTGCGTTTGTATTTTGTGGTTCCTAATGTTATATATGAATCATTTAGACCAGAACTACCAAAGAAACGATCCAATTTGTCAGTGTATGTACTCTGTGTACCATTTGATGAGTAAATGCAATCAGAATCTGAGTTGATTCCACAGTCAATTAATTTTTAGTGCACTCTATTGGAACTGTGTGGGCGTGTGTGCGTGCGTGCGTGCGTGTGTGTGTGTATGATCATGTAGGGGCTCAATAGATAGGGTGGGCCATGTCTTCACATCATGCATTGTCTCAGTACCAACATGATTGAGATGAGTTGAAATTTTGGAAAATAGCTGATCAACATCTTCGTGTGTGTGTGTCCAACAGGAAGGAAATTCAGTTTAACCTGTTACATTTTCGGTCTGTTATAACCAAAGAACTTAATTACCTACCTTACCCTTGCCTTTTTAAAAATTTTTAATTGAACCAGTAGAGCACAGGGAGATAGGATATACTTGTTTTTATTTTCCCGGAAGCAGTTGTCTAGCTGGAGGTAGAGAACTTGCAGAAGTTCTGGTAAAATAAGATATATATGTGTTAGTGTCTCAAGAAGAACCTGAATTGTCATTTTGCCATCATGGGGATATTGAAGTACATTGTAAAAACAAAAGGCTATTTTCCTGAGATGGAAACCAGATCTGAAGGAGTATCACCAGATGAAACTCTCAACCCTCCCTCACCTCATTCTTCCCAGCTGAAAGAGGACAGTAGAGCTACTAAACGAACATTGGGTGAAGGTTGCTCCTCTGAAATACAACCAAAGAAACCATGTATAAAGCCTATGTTAACGTTGGATGAGGCCATAGAAGCAAAGAAAGTTGGTATGTCGGAATTTACAAGTATACATATAGATCCAGTTATTGGAGTGAATACCACATTGAGGTGTTATATGCCAAATTAACCTGCAAGGTTGTATGTAGTATGGGTGCATGTACTTTGTGTGTAGAAATTTAACCCTGCTTTTTCTCATTCTTCTTGTCACAAAACTGCCAAACACACCCACCTTAGTTTTGGCATAAAACAGGGCAGCTTCTTTCTGTTCATAAATCTTGACAAGCAGAATCTTCCTAGACTCCTCCTCAAACATGAACAGCGATAATCTGCACTTCCATACAGATGAACACCTGGTCATTACCTCTTTGCACAACTGTCATGTGATTGTTTACGTATGCGGAATTAGACCATCTGCCTGTTTCAGTGCCATATTGACAGAAGTTTACCAGTAGTTTTTTAAGCCAGAAGGTTCAGGGGTCTCAATGATGTTATAGGCAATAGCAAATGTATAGTAACCTTTTGGCTTCCTGTACTAAGTGATCCATGTATAAACAATCTTGGCGTAGCTAGAAACTGTGGCATGTGCCCCTGCAACCGTGAAGGGCTGCCACACCTTCTTAAACAAATGTGCATGCACTCGTTGGTTATGTTATTCGGTGACAGCTAGGCCGGTTACAGTGCTAGCCATGTCTTCGTGAATAGGTGCCCCCCTAACTGTAACATACTGTGCCTATGTACTGTAACCACACCTTAGGGGTACATGTATATTCTTATCTATATAGTGCCTTTAGTGATATGCATGCCTACATTCTACTTAAAGAAGCAATCAAAAAGTCCCCATTATGATTTAATGTATTTAGCACATGACTTCTATATAGCTCTGCATGTCTCAGATGGAGCGAAAATGAGAATGGTTATGGTTACTTGAACACACAATTTACACTTTGATAGTGAAAACGATTCGCCATACTCTCTCCTCTATTCCCTATTCTCTGTCACATTTTCACCTAGTTTTAATGGAATTGCCTGTCACTAACCTACATGAGCCAGAATCTTCCCATCTGTTATGAAAAAGTGATGATCTCTTTGTTGAGAGTTTGAAGCAACGACTGAAACAGGATCCAAGTGGACCTGGAGTGCCTCCTCTTGCAGTACTAGTTGTATGCAAGACAGTAACGAAAAAAGAGGCATTTCAAGATAGACTAAAAGATGTGTACTGCTGCTGAAATACAGGGGAGTCTCCATGGTGCTAAAGCCAGACAAGCTATTTTTCCTGAAAATCCAGAAATGACTATGTATGCTCAAGCTTACTGCACTGTTTACTGTGGTCTTTCTGATGAAGAAGCTCTCCGTCTTGCTTCTCGTCAGTGTTAATGGTCATTTCATTCATAAAATGACACACAGAGATTATGTAAGTACCATATATAGTCCTTGTGTTCTTCTACAGCTGGAGATATTGGCTTTGTTTCTGTATACAAAATACAGTTACATGGTCTGAAGCTTTTAAATCGTGTATACCTGCTATATATACAGTGGCGGATCTAGGGTGTTTCCACTGAAACCCCCTTTTGCAGCGACTGTATAATAGCTCAAATCTCACGAACACGCGCGCAACTGACTTACTGTCGATTTCATGTGCGAGCGTGTGTTAGCGCTAACATGCTATTGTTAGCGCTAACGCCAACTATATGAAGGGCTGAGAAAAAGTGGCCCATCCCAAAATTAGGAATGGGAAATCATCCAAATAGCACAAATATGAATTAAAAAGTTGAGTATATCTGTTAGCATTCATTAGATATTTTTGATTTAGTGAATTTTTCCCTTGTTCTGAAACACATTTTAAAGTGTTTTAGGGGGGGAACTGCTATTTAGTGGGTTAGGCCACTCTGGTTCTCAGCCCTTCATATATATAGTAGGTTGGATAATAAGCCTATTCGTTTAAGAGGCTGGAATGCAATCGCGTCAGCACGATGCAAAAAGGTCACATCCGGAGTACATTCCACGCGTTTGGCAGGGGCTGAAGAATCTATTGCGAGATAGTTACGTCAGTACTGATACGTAATGGTCAAGAAGTTATCAACAGGCACTTGACTTACAGAACGTCCACTCGCTGTTCTTACGTCAAATACGAGAGTCAGGGAGTCTGTGGGACGGGACATTGTTGCAAATATTACCCCCCAGCGACGCCCAAGCTCCGTACACGACGACGAAGCCCCGCCCGAAACACGTGACAATGTCCGCATTACAGCGCATGTGCATGGCAACAACTACACTCTCAATAGTATTTGCACTCGCATAGAGCGTCTAACTCTATTCCAATATAATGCAATATGGCAAATTATCCGTGCTGCAAGGCTACGACAGCATAATCCCCTTTTGAGAAATTGTTTCAGTTTTAATTGTCACAAAACAATGCCAGTTTTTACAGGCAAACACCACATGATCATTAGGTTACTCCAATTGCCCTTACTGGACTGTGAATGACATGCCTTTCTTGTAAGCCCATAACAATAGGACCTATATAATGCTGGATACTGCTCTACAAATACTCAAACTTCCCCAAACAGGTCCATACAAGCCATCCAACACAAACATGCAGCGCACCTTAGGTGGATATTCATTGTAGTCCTCTACAATGATTTACCTATAATATACCCATGTTCAACTATGAAAGGCATACAGATCTTATGACCCCATGCACCCCATGCACCACTGCACATTTTACCTGATAACAACAAAAACATTTACTGATGTAATGGTAACTGATGTAATATTACGCAATAGCACAATGTCATACTATGTATGTATGCTAAAATTTTAGCTATATAAACAGCTAATCATACAATGTATGTAAGCTAAATGTTAGCTAAACAGCTAATCATGTGTGCCTTTTAATGTCTATTGCAAAGTAATTTAGCAGTAATAAAATAGGCAATGTTGGGTGTATATCTACTCACTTTCCAATGTAATAATCACTCCCCATCTTCTGCTATATTAAAACGATCCTTCTTCTTGACTACCCGATAGCTTGTTGACATCAGTTGTAGGGCAGATGCAACAACCAACACTTTAGAAATAGGTTTGCCTGTTGAATATATGTACCAGACCCACAGCAACTCGGTAGGTTTTTCTTTTAGGGTACATGTGGGGTGAATCTTAGGTTCAATGGCAATAAATCCAAACTGAATCAGAAAGTAAACGTAGAAGATTAGAAATGGTACGAGGATTAATTTATCCCACCAAATTGTATGAAAACACTTCTTTGGCCAACGTTTTTCCTCCTCACGTGTAACGCAGCAGCACAGCAAAAGAAGACTTGATGTAAGAGCAATAAAGCTGATTAACATAAAAACGCATTCTTCAATGAACCAGAAATAGCAATGTGCGTTTGGAGGGTCTATCCAGCACCACGACCCAACTTTGTCATACGTCCCGTTCGTTATACTTGCTCGAACAACAGGAGGCATCGTATACACTCCACTTATAGCTAGTATCATTACGAAACTCAAAACACTAAGAACAGAATGGAGCCAGTAGCCCCTCGATGCTTTCGGCAGTATTTCGCGATTTGTGTCCTCGTTGATTAAATTTGTCCGTTCGGTAGGCGCTTCGTTACTGTCGGCATCGGTCGCGGTTGTTTTTTGGTTGTAGAAAGGGATGTAGAAGACCAGAAAATAGACTGAAAATACGGCGAGACAGAGCGTCTCAGACGATTCAAACCACAGCAGAAGCCATCCGGGGATCCGGCAAAACTCGGAATCTAAATGTTTATCTTTCTCCAGCTCATGAAGAACAATGCCGTAGGCAGCCACGGGTAGTATTGATATGAGGGCCAACAGAAAAAATGGACTTGTGAAGTAGTCCACCAAAACTCTGCAGCAACAGTTGCAGCTCCTGTGGTAGTGAAATTTTTTGCGGGCCACGTTGTACAGCGCTGCCAAGAAAAGCACGCAGGACACGAACAATACAGCCAGAGAGGTGTATCCTCTTGCTAGGGTTATCTCATCCGTTCTACTACTGTTTTGGACATTTACATCGGAAGAATTTTCTGCTAGTTGAAACTCAAGCTCCATGTTTCCTAGATCTCCTTCGTTAGTGTAACTATATGCGCGCACATCTATAATTGAAAGCAATTAACCTGTGCATACGTAATTGACCCAGCCTATTCATTTCCCATGTAACAAATTATATATGGTCTTCTATTGTACACATATAGTACAATATTTGCAAATTTCAGTTTTGTAACTATATACGCACGTTTAATTGAAGGCAATTAACCTGTGTTCCATGGGAGTAACAAATAAATATGGTCTTCTATTGTACACATATAGTACAGGTTTTGAACAAAGTCACGTGGTATAATGTACAACTATAAATATATTTACACAAAATTTAGCACGCTATAACCTCTTTAAAAAGATGATTTCAAATACATATCATCAAAAGAATCAAAAAATTGATGTTACCAAATGGAACATATTTGGAGCTCAAGGGTGTATATAAATTCTTCAGATCGTGCAATAGACACAAACTTCAGGACAAATGCGTGGTCGAGAATCAACAAGGCAACTTTCTGGCCCAAAGACAGACATTGTGCTGATACAAAAGCCTTTGTGAATACACTGGTATGTTGATCTTTTGCAACTTTGCAAATTTCAGTGGACCGACACGCTGCTTGAATGCAGACGTCACATCTAGTTATCTTCTCTACCCACTTTCCTGCATAGCAAAAATCCAGTATGATCATTAAGTAGCGATTTCGTTCATTCTTCTTTACATCCCAAAGTCCAATTACATCCTCAAATGTTACGAAGTAGTCCACCAAAACTCTGCAGCAACAGTTGCAGCTCCTGTGGTAGTGAAATTATTTGCGGGCCACGTTGTACAGCGCTGCCAAGAAAAGCACGCAGGACACGAACAATACAGCCAGAGAGGTGTATCCTCTTGCTAGGGTTATCTCACCCGTGATACTAATGTTTTGGAAATTTCGATAGGGAGTATTTTCTGCTAGTTGAAACTCAAACTCCATGTTTCCTGAGATCCCCTTCGTTAGTGTAACTATATACGCACGTCTATAATTGAAGGCAATTAACCTGTTCTATACAGGCATACGTAATTGTAACAAATTATGTATGGTTTTCTATTGTAGTACAGGTTTTGCAAATTTCAGTTTTGTAACTAATATGCACGTCTAATTAACCTATGTTCTATATGGGCATATACGTAACTGTAACAAATTATATATGGGCTCCTATTGTTCACATTATAGTACAGTTTTGCAAAAAGTCACGCGGTATACAACTAAATTTACACAAATTTTGTACAATTAGCACGCTATAATAACCTATTTAAAAAGATGATTTCAAATACATATCATCAAAAGAATCAAAAAATTTGATGTTACCAAATGGAGCATATTTGGAGCTCACAGGTGTAAATTCATCAGATCGTGCAATAGACACAAAATTCAGGACAAATGCGTGGTCGAGAATCGACAAGGCGACTTTCTTTCCCAAAGACAGACATTGAGCTGATACAAAAGCCTTTGTGAATACACTGGTAAGTTGATCTTTTGCAACTTTGCAAATTTCAGTGGACCGACATGCTGCTTGAATACAGACGTCACGTCTAGTTACCTTTTCTACCCACTTTCCTGCATAGCAACAATCCAGTATGATCATTAAGTAGCGATTTCGTTCATTCTTCTTTTCATCCCAAAGTCCAATTACATCTTCAAATGTTACAAAGTCATTTAACTTTTTTGTGAGTGGAATGGGATCTGATTCGAGGTATTCATACCGTGACAGTACGCTTCCGCTCTCTCTAAATGACCCTCTATTGGCCTTCTCCACTCTCTCACATCCACCTTTGCTCTTTGATACTGGCTCTGGTGTAGAGCACAATGAGTGATTTCCCTCCGCCAGGGGCTTATCAACTTCTTCCTCTCCAGCACTCCCAGTCACTTCATGAACATCAGCATGAACTGTAACAATACTTGCAGAAGATTCTCCAGAAGGTTCAGGTGGTGAATCAGGTACTCTGCCGTGAGATTCAGGTGGTGTTACTGGTGTCAGTGGTGTATCATCTGTTTCGGGTGGGGAGTCCTGCTCCGAGTCCTGCTGCTCGCAAACCTTCTTTGACCGCTGCACGGGAAAAACCCACGACCCATCATCCTTGCATCCGTGGCCAGTGTAATAGAGAACAAAAAACCTTTTGTCGTCTCGATCGAAAAGTTCGTTGATTTTCTCGAGAACATCTTTTTTTCCAGCAGCGCACTTACCACTTCTGTCATCGTGCTCTTGGTAATCGTACGTAACAATATCTTCATCTCTGACATCTTTTTTCTCCGTCAGAAAATACCGCATCTTCTTAAGGTCACCATCTGCCCAAATGCCTTCAGGTTTGCCATGTTTATCTTGCGTTCTTCTAATGCCGCCTTTCTTGACCGTTCCTTCGTCGTCCAGATAGCATTTTCCGCTGCCGATCAGGAGGCCACAGGTTTGCTCGTCCATTGGACCAATATTCACTCAGAGACAAGGAGAGACAGTCACGGCACAAGCGGCTGAGGTTTAGCTGCGCAAGAGCAATATATATGGTCGCTTAGATTTCCGTTTCCTTACAATGTACTCACATCGTGCGCATGTGGCGATTTCCGTTTCCTTACTCGACAGTGCGCGCGCGCGTGCGCAAAGCAATGTCGTCTGCTTAGACAAGTATGAACTATATGCATTTATAGACCGTTCTTTCGTTTGTGTATGTAAAAGGTGCCCTAAGAAGAAACTTATATACGAAGTATTAACACCCCTCAGAATATTGATCACAAAAGTCCGGATATATACACTGAGAGTGTGTTATAGTTGCAAAAAATGTACGTATGCAATATAATCACAGCATTTTGGAAATTGAATTATTAGCCCATATAGATGTATACAGAGAACGTGTAGCAGAAACTTGTGTCAAACAGAATAGTTCCTTCCAATATAATGCAATAATATTATGGCAAACTTATTCATGCATGCTGCACATCTATACGACTGTAAATATATATATATATATAATCCCCTGTTAAAGTTGTATTAGTTTGGATTGTCACAAAACAATGTTAGTTTTTACAGCCAAACACCACATGACATGATCATGCGCTGTTACTCCAGTTTCCATTATACACATACGTACTCTATATACCTTGATTGGCATGCATGCACATAATGTGTACAAACTATACTAATAAAAAGCATTCCATGTAGTAGATATAATGAAGTATTATATACAAAGTATGTTTCTATATGGTAATAATTTACTCTCCCTCTTCAACATGTACAGACGTACCCTCAATTAAAGGTGGCCTCTTCTTGATAACTCGATAGCTTGTTGACATCAGTTGCAGAGCCAATATAACAACTAATACTTTAGAAATGGGCTTGCCTATTGGATATATTTACCAAAGCCACGTGTGCATGCATCTGAAATCATTACATTTAGTTGTGCAAAGAATAATGTCAATGGCTATAAACATAAACTGCAGCAGGAAATAGAAGTAGAAGATGAGAAATGGTACACTGCAAAAAAGAGGTGGTTGTTTTGACCAGTGTGTTGGTCACCTCAGTTGCTACAACCTGTCTTGGTATGCAAAAGATTGTATAACATAATTATGCTAATTGCATACGTGAGTACGAGGTACTCCTCCATTACACTTTACTACAGAAGTATAATACAGTAGGGCTGTATACGTGACTACCTCTGTGAGATAAGGTAATATTACAAGGAGTATCTTGAGATATACAGACATCATTCCTTGTGGATATTCTATACCTCTTGAGATATACAGACTTCATTCCTTGTGGATATCCTATACCTCTTGAGAGTTTGTAGTTACAAAAAATAGCTATGTTGCAACTGAGGTAACCATACCTAATGGTTAAAATAACTACCCATTTTTTGCAGTGTACGAATATCCACCAAATATTTTTAAAACATCCCTTTGAAAATCTGTTTTGCTCCTCACGTGTAAAGTAACAGAGCAAAATAAGACTAGATGTAAGAGCAATAAAGCTGATTAGCATTGACGCGTCTTCTTCGATGAACCAAAAATGGATTTGTACATGTGCTGATTTTGGATTTATCCAGCACCACAGCTTCACTTTAACATATTCCTCATTGCTCATTTGAACAACATGAGGCATAGTGTAGACTCCACAAATAGCTATTACCACAATAAAGCACAGGACATTGCATATAGAGTGGAGCCAATAGCGCCAAGAGGCTTCAGGGATCACTTCCCGCTTGGCGTGTAATTCATTGATCAATTGTGTCTGTTCTGTAACGGCTTCGGTCGCGGGATTTTTCTTGTTGTAAAAAGGGATATAGTAGAAAAGAAAATAGACAGAAAATAAAGTCAGACCCAGCGTCTCTGCTGAATCGAACCACATCAGAAACCGTCCCATGTCCAAAATTATTCTTCTTTGTATAGTTATGAAGTACGATGCTGTAGGTAGCCACTGGTAGTATTGATAAGAAAGCCAACAGAAAAATGGACTTGTGAAGTAGTCCACCAAAGTCCTGCAGCAACAGTTGCAGTTCCTGCTGTAACGAACCAGGTTGTACAATGCTGCCAAGAAAAGTAGGCACGGTACTAAAAGGACACTCTGAAAGTGGAACAGGATCTGATTTGAGATGTGCATATCAGTACATTTCCACTCTCTCTAAGTGACCTATTGGCCTTTTCGGATCCACCCTTGTCTTGTAGAGCACAATGAGCCATCCCCTTCTCCAGCACTCCCCGTCACTTCAGCATGAACTGTAATTGGAACTGTAGGAGATTTTTCAGAAGATGAAATGTCTGGCCCTCGAGATTCAGGTAGTAGTCCTGGTTGATGGTTTTTCTCCTCAGGTACTGTGCTGTGAGATTATCATGTGGTGTGTCATCATCTGTTTTGGATGGGGAGTCCTGCTCGCAAACCTTCTTTGACTGCTGGCGGCGCTGCGCTGGAAAAAAACACGACCCATCCATCATCTTTACATCCGTGGCCAGCGTAATAGAGAACAAAAAGGTTTTGTCGTCTTGATCAAAAAGTTCGTCGATTTATATTCAAACTCCCACTGCATAATACCAGGTGACAATTTGCAGGTAGTGAATTTAGGATTCTGTGCGTTTTACTGGTATCAAATTTTGCTATATATTTTAATGGTAGGCTACCAGTTAATTATATTCATGAGGGTTTGTTTCCATTACTAAACATTTACAAGTTTAAATTAAATCAAAGTTGGTATGCAACAAATTTAAATTAACATTCCATAATACATATGGGAGATGTGTTGCTATGGCAATGTGACAGGTTGTATAGATAGGCCTACTCACTATCCATTACACAAAAGAGTAAAATAGTTACTCTCCCTCTTCAACATGTACAGATGCATTCTCTATTAAAGGTGGCCTCTTCTTGACAACTCGATAGCTTGTTGACATTAGTTGTAGAGCCGATATAACAACTAACACTTTACAAATGGGCTTCCCTATTGAATAAACATACCAGAGCCACCTCAACTTATTAACATTATTATTCAATAATGTGTGAAGAATGATGTCAATGGCTATAAACACAAACTGCAGCAGGAAGTAGAAGTAGAAGATGAGAAATGGTACGAATATCAACTTATCCCACCAAATCCTTTTAAAACATCCCTTTGGAAATCTGTTTTGCTCTTCACATGTGACGCAACAGAGCAGAATAAAACTTGATGTAAGAGCAATAAAGCTGATTAGCATATACACACCTTCTTCAATATACCAGAAACGGATTTGCGCGGACATTGGTCTTATCCAGCACCATGGCCCCACCTTGTCATACTCCCCTTTGCTCGTGTGGTGAACAACACGAGGCATAGTGTAGACTCCACAAATAGCTATTACCACAATAAAGGACAGGACACTGCAAATAGAGTGGAGCCAATGTCGCCAAGAGGCTTCAGGCATCGTTTCCCGCTTGGCGCGTTCGTTGATCAATTGTGTTCGCTCTGTAACGGCCTCGGTTCCGGGGTTTTTCTTGTTGTAAAAAGGGATATAGTAGACAAGAAAATAGATAGAAAAGAAAGTCAGACCCAGCGTCTCTGCTGAATCGAACCACAGCAGAAACCATCCCGGAATCTCCGTGCAAAACTTAGAGTACAGTTTCAATTGGCCGTGGTACCTCTTCACCAGCGTATGAAGAACAATACCGTAGGCAGCCACTGGTAGTATTGATATGAGGGCCAACAGAAAAAATGGACTTGTGAAGTAGTCCCACAAAACTCTGCAGCAACAGTTGCAGCTCCTGTGGTAACGAAGGTTTTTGTGTACCAGGTTGCACAATGCTGCCAAGAAAAGCAGGCACGACACGAAAAGTACAGCCGCAGACGTATATGCTCTGGCTAGGGTTAGTGATTCCACGCCACTGTCAGTGCTAGTGTTCTGGATATTCCGCTGAGGAACAGCTGCTAGCTGGAACTCGAACTCCATCCTCTCAAGATTTCCTAGTCAGTAGTATATCTGTCCACCTGCGCGCGCCGCGCGGGACAAACATCTCACTGCAATATTATCTTAATCAGTTGTATACATAAGCGTTGCCACAAGTCACGCAATACACGTAAGGGTTGCCACAAGCCATCCAATAAACATCCCCTTTGTATAAATTTGCACATGATATATTATAAGAATAATGTCTTTTATATTAGTTACTAAGAAGAGGTTTTCAAATACATATCATCAAAAGAATCAAAAAATTTGATGTTGCCAAAAGGAGCATATTTGGAGCTCAAGGGTGTAAATTTATCAGATCGTGCAATCGACACAAAATTCAGGACAAATGCGTGGTCGAGAAATGACAGGGCGACTTTCTTGCCCAAAGACAGACATTGTGCTGATACAAAAGCCTTTGTGAATACACTGGTAAGTTGGTCTTTGGCAACTTTGCATATTTCAATGGACCGACATGCTGCTTGAATACAGATATCACGCCTGTTTTCACGATTCATATTTTCTACCCATTTTCCTGCATAGCAACAATCCAATATGATCATTAAGTAGCGATTTCGTTCATTCTTCTTTTCATCCCAAAGTCCAATTACATCCTCAAATGTTACGAAGTCATTTAACCTTTTTGTGTGCAGATCTGATTCGAGATGTGCATACTGTGATACTATACTTCCATCTTCTATCGTATCTGTATTCTCTACTGTCTCCTTGACCTTCGGTATTGGTTCTGACGTAGAGTGAGACAAGCCATTACTTTCTGCAAAAGACTCATACCTATCGACCTCTTTTCGTTCTTCCACTTCATTATAACTAGCACCCCCAGTGGCACCCGACTCTATATGAACATCAACATGAACTGTGATCTGGTTTCCAGTAGGAGAGTCTCCAGAAGCTGGCTCAGGTTCTGTGCTACGAGAGTCAGGTGGTGGGTTGCTGTCGGTTTCGGGTTGTGAGTGTTGTGGACGTTCACATACCGATATTGACCGCTCTACAGGAAAAACCCAGGACCCATCATCTTTGCATCCGTGCCCCGTGTAATAGAGAACAAAAAACGTTTTGTCGTCTCGATTGAAAAGTTTGGAAATTTCTTTGAGAACGTCTATTTTACCATTAGCACATTTATACTCTGTTTCATCGTGCTCTTGGTAATTGTACTTAACAATATCTTCATTTCTGACACCTTTTATCTTAGTCAGAAGATACTGCATCTCCAGGAGGTCCCCATCTGCCCAAAAACCTTCAGGTAACCAATCGCCTTTTTTATCCCGCGTTCTTCTAATGCCGCCTTTCCTTACCGTTCCTCCGTCCATATAGCATTTTCCGCTGCCGATCAGAAGGCCACAGGTCTGCTCAGGGTCCATATTAACGTCTGTGAACTGGACTAACACTCATTCAGAGAGCTACGTATTGCTAAATGTAAACAGGAATCTGGTAGGTGCGCATGAGCCAGTTATTGAGCATGCGCACAGTCTTGTGAGCTACATGTATCTTGAATCACACAGTACAGCAGTTTTCATGAATCTTGTAATCTCAAACGCGTGAAGCGACATACGCATGCGCGCAATCCCTTTGAAGATTTGAATTCTGCACATGCGCACTTCGAAAGATCAAAGCTCATTCGTATGTCGGTTTACGCACGAGATTGGAAGATCTGTGAAAAACGCTGTATGGTAACTGTGTATATAGGGATTGCTATGGTCTATCCCCATTGAAAACTATATATTATAAGGATATTTTTCATTTTCACTTTCAATTTAAAGTTGATTTCACTTTTAATGATATCAAGGTGAAGAAGGTGAGAAAAATAACCGGTCTAGCATAATTGGCTGACATACGCATGCGTCATATGATAAACCGGTTACGTATTGACACAAGACTCGTTAATGACGTCATTACATCTATGGCGCATGCGCAAACGCTTAGTAACTAGCGTGTAGCAACCAATAGCTACTACGGAGATGTGTTGACGATTCTTGTGCTACTTCCACTGTCAGAATAGTGCATATACGCGTACTCTCTGCCAGGCACTACTCTACGTATGTATCGGCTGTTGGAGTAGCGGCACGCTACCAAGCCAAGCGCTGGCCCGACAGTACGTTGCTCATGTAGTAGCCTGTTTGCTCAGCCAATAGTACGTTGCTAGCAGGTTTACTCAGCTGGTAGTACGTTGCTAGCAGGTTTGCTCATAGTTCGTGTACGCAGCTGCTTGTAGCCACACCCTATAATCATACATCTATTGTTAGGGCCTATAGCAATAATTAGCCAGATGTTTTAGGGATATATATGGTGAGCATGTGCTAGTGAGAATTATTGCTTACAATATTACAATAGATAAGAGACAAGTAAATAAAAACTTTATGAAATTTGAAGTGTAATATAGGGATTGCAGAGACAAGATTGGAACACAAACATGCTATATACATCAATGTACTAAAAGGTATGTTGATGTACATAGCATGTCTGTATCTCAATCTTGTCTCTGTTCATTTTTATGCAATCCTTATATTACACTTCAAATTCCATAAATTTTTTATTTACTTGTAAACATGACGCGCGAGATGTATATGTGTAGGACGCATGAGCAAAATATCATTTCATTGCAAATAGAAGTTACATTAGTGAAGTAGGACTGTCAACGATAAGACACGATTTCCAGAGTCCTTCAAATATGAACATAAAGAATGGCACACGACCACTAAATGGCATGTTCATAGACCAGGCATGTATGACATTGATAGTTACGTACACTTATAGCCGTTGTATTTATGAGGGCTGTATGTTTACAGAGAACGCATATACATCAACTTGTATCAGTCAGAATAACTCCGACCTCACCGTTACTCCCATTTCAGAAACTTTAATGACATAACATAGACACAACATTATCAATTAGATTCGGACTCAGCTATTGCTATATAAATATATACAATTATACATGTCTTGTGTGGTGTTGTCTTATGATCATTACAATGTACTCTCTCCACATATAGCTACATAGCTCAATGCACACATCTGTTCACAGAACACTCAGTACTTCATTTCTCAATACACATTACCCAATCCCCTTAAACCTGCAATGTACACACACATAATTTACACCAGTAAAACATGCTGCATGTGCACATCCTATATAATACTTTGTCAACCAGCTGGCTTTTGTTAGTTAAGAATAGGGAAAATCACCGTTAAACAATCCACGATAGATGAATAAGGGGAAATATGTAAGTTGGGAACACAAACTATCACTATTAGCATTCATGCCAGACGGAAAAAGAAATACATTGAACAATTCAATGGATAACTGAAACATTGCAAAAATGAATGAAAACACACACACACAGACTACATGTACAATTATCTTGCAATTGATTATAATTTTATGGATTTTTGAATCAGCAATCAAATGGTTTAAAGTCATATAAGTGGTTGGAATTCCGAACTGCTTTTCTTGGCCAGAGGTCTCTTTGTCAAGAGTACGAGTACTGCTGAAATGGTGAGCAGTTTGGCAAAGGGAGTCATGATCGAGTCAATGTACCAAAACACATGTGTGGCATCTTTGCAGCGTAATGAAGGGTTGAGTTTTATGATTGTCTCGAAAGCGACAAAGCATGCATGAAGTAACTGCGCATAAATAAGGATGAGCAGAGCAGCAAGGGCAGTCATTTTTCCTGCGATGGATTTCTGGTTAGCTCTTTTGCAGCTGAAGAGAATTACGTTGACAATCATGGTGACAAAGGTGATTAATTGAATGGACCAGAATGGATAAAACCAAAAGTTCATCTGTTCATTTTCGTCCTCAATCCAGCACCAAGGACCAGCGTCTGGCCCATAGCTGTGCACCACAAATGGTAGGTTATATCCAGCAGTACCCAATAGCAGTACAAGTACGATGACACTGACGATAACTCCATGTAGAACATAGCGCACGCGTGAACTCAAATCTTGATTGTTCAGTTCGTTATCCGTTAGCGGTTTACCGTAATTAAGTATGTAATAGACGATATAGAGAGACACAAACGCTGACATTGTCATGGCAAATGATTCTGACCATTGGATAAGAAAGCCAAACCAGCGACACGCGATGTCATTAGGGTTGTACGAGACCCCGAGGTGGCCCGTATACGCGATGCAAGTAAACACATGAGCAAATATTACCCACAAGAACGGGTTACATATGAAGTTCAACACGCACCTGAGAGTGCAGAAAGCGTGCGGGAAGAAGTCCTGAGTCTGCTCGACGTGACGTATGCAGATGTAGACTCGCAGCATTACCAAGTAGGTGACTACCAACGAGATAACGGCGACCAGACCGGCCACCACTCCTCGAGTGATGGCGATTTTATCCAGTTCATTGGCGTCCAGGAGAAAGCACTCGTCCTCCTTCATGGTCACTGCTGACTTGTGTTATTGTGTTACGCATGAGCGATGTCTTTGTCTGCACGTGAGCAGCATACGCGCGCGCGCAGTTGCTAGCCATATAGAGTAAGCGATTAATTAATTATCGGACGGTCGTCACGAAGACTGCGAGAAGGGCTGAGAGGGGAAGTTATGCCATGGTACACACACTTCAGCCTATCTACTGTTCAATAGCAGCAGCAGGATTCCACGCACATTTACTGCTAGCTGACAATGGGCGCAACAAAACGAAGGGTCACGCCCTCTATAATCGGACGCATGTGCACATTTGTTGGTGCGTGCAGAGTAGCTTTCTCGATCCTTCAGCGGAAACCATGAGGTGATATATATATATAGGAATAAGAATGTTCAATGAAAGAGGAATAACCGAATGTTCAATGAATGAAGAAAGACTCTATGAGACAGTGACTACCCCCGTACAATTTGGGCAAATCCACTCTGACTCATTTATATCATCAGGTAATTTTACACAAGTCGAATGAAACCACTCCTTACAGAGGTCACACTCTACCATTAGGCCATCTCCTTCTGGTAGTCTGCAAAGGCAATAGACATTAATTTTCTCGATGTTTTTGTTCACAGATCCTCTGCAAATACTTCTTGCTGGGAAAGGACTCATTGTTTGGCTGTCTAAACACTTGTAGAGATGGTGCCTAACACTCTCACAGTCATACAGCAATGTCTCTGGAGACTGCCGTGAACATAAGGCAACAGCAAATGCGACTGCAAAAACTCCACAGTCCAATCCATTTTGCTGAACCTGTATAATAAGTGCATGTTATGCGTAGCCTCTAAACAGCTGAACCCTCACCAGATGTCTGGGTGTATAGCAAATTTAAAGGGTATTAAAGGGTGGCCATGCCCATATTTCGACCACATAATTCCAATAGGCAACAATATAAATGCACTAATCTTTATTTTACTAAATACACATTGTAGTGTTTCCACTAGAGGGAAAAGTTTAGGGTGGAATCCCAGGGTCCCCAGCCCATCCTCTACTTTTTTTTTCCCCTACATTCACTCACACACACACACACACACACACACACACACACACACACACACACACACACACACACACACACACACACACACACACACACACACACACACACACACACACACACACACACACAGTCTGTAACAGTCCAATTGCCATGGTAGATGCAACAACCAAGATTCCTCTAAGACGTACTACACGAAGTAAAGTGGCTGCTGGAAGTGGACCTAGTAAAATCAAGGCTGACTTTGGTGTGAATACAGGTATGTTGTAATGCCATGTTTTTAAGTGCATGCAGAATTATCATATATAGTTCTTAATTTCATGCTGCTCTTCCCCTCCCTACTCCTACTCACACACACACACACACACACACACACACACACACACACACACACACACACACACACACACACACACACACACACACACACACACACACACACACACACACACACACACACACACACACACACACACACACACACACACACACACACACACACACACACACACACACACACACACACACACACACACACACACACACACACACACACACACACACACACACACACACACACACACACACACACACACACACACACACACACACACACACACACACACACACACACACACAGACTGTAATGGTCCAACTGCCATGGGAGATACAAACACCACACGAAGTAAAGTGGCTACTGGAAGTGGAACTAGGAAACTCAAAGCTGACCATAGTGTGATTACAGGTATATTACAATGTCCATGTTTAGGTTATTGTGTACAGTGCCTAGTCTCTTTCAATAGTTAATTTTCAACTCTGACCCTCCTTCCATTCATTCACACACACACACACACACACACACACACACACACACACACACACACACACACACACACACACACACACACACACACACACACACACACACACACACACACACACACACACACACACACACACACACACACACACACACAGACTGTAACAGTCCAACTGCCACGGGAGATGCAAACACCAAGATTCCTTTAAGACAAACTACACGAAGTAATGTAGCTGCTAAAAGTGGACCTACTAAATTCAAGGCTGACTGTAGTGTGAATACAGGTAAAATAGTGTTTTCATGGTTATGTTTCAATTTCAAGGTGTGTTCTTAATGTAACCATCCCAACACAAACCTGTTTTGGGGGGTTGCTTTGCTAATTAGTAACATATACATACGCAACATTGATGTGGGGTTATATAAGGTTATCAATCACATTACAGCTTATTCATGCAAATCTCTCTTAGCTGCTGCTATCAGAGCCGTCAATCGTCACCAAGAGCAAGAAGAAACTTCCTCTGACATATCGGTGTGTTCAATAACCATCAGTAGTAGTTCTGATGAGGTGGATGAGGATTCTGAGTGGACAAGAATAGATGGAGTTTTGTTAACTGTTGAGGACAAGCAAGTGTTACTGGGAAATGGTTGGCTAAATGACAAACACATCATGGCTGCACAGGCACTACTTAAAGATCAAAGTTCAGTTGGAGGCCTCCAGTCACCCCAACTTGGAAAACGTCTTGCCTTCAGTATTGCCAAAGGGGACATGGTGCAGATATTACATTCTGGTGGTCGTCATTGGGTGACAGCAAGTACTATTGGAACACAACCAGGACATGTCAGAATATATGACTCCATGTACAGAGATTTGCCTTTTAGCACCAAGGAACAGATTGCTGCTATTGTGTGTAGTTCTGGACCAGAAATTACATTGGAATATGCAAACGTTCAGGTATGTCCACATATATACAGAAAAAAAGTAGAGGATGGGCTGGGGACCCTGGGATTCCACCCTAAACTTTTCCCTCTAGTGGAAACACTACAATGTGTATTTAGTAAAATAAAGATTAGTGCATTTATATTGTTGCCTATTGGAATTATGTGGTCGAAATATGGGCATGGCCACCCTTTAATACCCTTTAAATTTGCTATACACCCAGACATCTGGTGAGGGTTCAGCTGTTTAGAGGCTACGCATAACATGCACTTATTATACAGGTTCAGCAAAATGGATTGGACTGTGGAGTTTTTGCAGTCGCATTTGCTGTTGCCTTATGTTCACGGCAGTCTCCAGAGACATTGCTGTATGACTGTGAGAGTGTTAGGCACCATCTCTACAAGTGTTTAGACAGCCAAACAATGAGTCCTTTCCCAGCAAGAAGTATTTGCAGAGGATCTGTGAACAAAAACATCGAGAAAATTAATGTCTATTGCCTTTGCAGACTACCAGAAGGAGATGGCCTAATGGTAGAGTGTGACCTCTGTAAGGAGTGGTTTCATTCGACTTGTGTAAAATTACCTGATGATATAAATGAGTCAGAGTGGATTTGCCCAAATTGTACGGGGGTAGTCACTGTCTCATAGAGTCTTTCTTCATTCATTGAACATTCGGTTATTCCTCTTTCATTGAACATTCTTATTCCTATATATATATATCACCTCATGGTTTCCGCTGAAGGATCGAGAAAGCTACTCTGCACGCACCAACAAATGTGCACATGCGTCCGATTATAGAGGGCGTGACCCTTCGTTTTGTTGCGCCCATTGTCAGCTAGCAGTAAATGTGCGTGGAATCCTGCTGCTGCTATTGAACAGTAGATAGGCTGAAGTGTGTGTACCATGGCATAACTTCCCCTCTCAGCCCTTCTCGCAGTCTTCGTGACGACCGTCCGATAATAGAAAATTATTTCCGATCTTTGGTTAATTCGTACGTTCGCTTTGATCGCGCACAACGACGTTCTTGGAAGCAGAAAGAGCGAAATTTTTTGTATGCCGAGCCCACAACTACCTACCTATCTGATGCTATCATCGGTTTGTGTTTAGCGTTTCTCACGGTGACATAAGCGCGTCCGATATTTCCTGGTGACCGATAATTAATCGCTTACTCTACACTAACATATGTATGTGTTGTGTAGTTCGATGTGAGAGTGGGAAGTTATATACTAATTCCACTCAGAAATCACATTGATATTGGACTGATGTAAACCTTTTATAAACAGGATACCCTTTCAAATAAGTGTTATGATTAGCTAGCTACTGGTTTATTTTAGAGTTTGAAAATACGACTTTGATTATATTGCTAGCTCTATTCATTATTTTACATTTTATGATTCACATTCTCTGCGTAAGGATATTATTAGAGCTTTATATAATATAATGTGATCAATCTTTTTTCCTTTCTATCCACCCTTACCAATATTAGTGTGTGCAACAATAATAGATCTATACATTACACAAATGCTGATTAGATTTATTCTTTGACATTTAAATGTGGATATCAATGCATGACTTAATTGTTGCCCAATAAGGTCTTGCACATCATATACAAGTGTGAAATCGAAAGAACTTATAGCTAGCTAGCTCTCATTGTTTGTTTTCAGGTATTTATCAATTGCATAACCAGCAACCTCCCCCACAACTTCTGCAGCAATACCAGCACCTCTTCCAAAGAACCTATCTGCAAACATAAACACTGCAGCTTTTATACCTGCAACGAGACCGACTTTCACTGCGAGACCTTGCCAGATTGACTCTCCATGGCGTGCTTGTATAAGAGTTATCTTCTTTTCATTATTATTAATTGTGTGCAGGCACTCTTCAAAGAATTGTTTATTCCAATCAATCTCCTCATTTTCATTGATCCACAACTCTTCTGTGGAATATCCCGCTAGTGAAAAGTACTGAGCATCAACTATCTCTTCAGGCACACGAGCATCACGCAAAGCTTCCTTTAGCTCCTCTTCAATGTTGCATTTCATCTGTGGAATCAGATGCCTTTTGGCAGGTGTGGCTGTATTTATCATTGTCAATACAAAACGTGTGTTTTTCCATATTTCAGATCCAAAATGTCTTGTCAGAAATTTAATGCTATCTCGATGGCCATCGTTCAATCGTAGACCCGGGCTGTATGCAATGCAAAACAACATGAAATCTAAACTGTTCTGTGCTTTCTCAGCAAGTTCTTTTATCAACTGATCTTGATTCACATGAGCGGTATCGTGGAGACCAGGAACATCCCATATCTTTACCCCCGCACCGTCTCTCACTTTCTTGTACCAACTGACAGCCATTGTGGTTGTTTGTCCCACTCCTCCCTCCTTAGCACTCTCTGAGTCAGGGTCTAGGAGTAATAGGCTGTTTACTAAGGCAGATTTACCTTGACCAGCGCACCCTACGACGGCCATGTTCACGGTGTTATTCTGTGCCATCTGCGTAACGTCCCTTACATGTTGGGAAGTAAATTCACCACCACATTCTGCCATCTTCCCTGACCTGACTGGGAACGTAAGTAGTTCTACGCAAGCTATTCAGTCGGGTGTAGTAATACCTGGAGACTTATATTGTTACTGACCTCGATAACGTTTGTCAAACTTGAACAGTATTGCGTATACCCTGATCGCCACTGAATTTCAGCTGGCTAATACTTTTCCTGAAAGGGCACGTGAACTTCTTGTGGTAGATGTTACGATACATTTACTGTGTTGCGTGTATATACGTAATACTTTTCCTGAAAGGGCACGTACACGCAACACAGTAAATGTATCGTAACATCTACCACAAGAAGTTCACGTGCCCTTTCAGGAAAAGTATTAGCCAGCTGAAATTCAGTGGCGATCAGGGTATACGCAATACTGTTCAAGTTTGACAAACGTTATCGAGGTCAGTAACAATTAAGTCTCCAGGTATTACTACACCCGACTGAATAGCGTGCGTACCCACGTCAACAAGCTAGTGAATTGTGAAGTTGTACTGAATACATGTAGTTGTGTCTGCACCAACAAGACTAGAACCGCGCCCAGGATTAGCACTTCTGAATCAGTGCCTTTCATTATTGTTTATTCAGCTACAGTTCAGCAATAATAACATGGACTATCTCACAAAGCTTCACGTAAAGCAGCAGTAGCTCTAACATAATTAGCTGCAGCTCCTCCCAAAAATATATGGCACTATATAATTTTGACATTCACATGATATTCATTACAAGGTCTTGCCAGACTGATTCTTTATGGCATTTTTTGTATAAGAGTTATCTTCTTTTCTACTATAAGCAGGGACTCTTTAAGAATTGTTCATTCCAATCAATTTCCTTCGGCTCATTATTTTTGTTGGGTATATAGAAGAGACTGTCTTCATTCTGTACTGAACTGGCCTGGAATATCTGTGAAGCTATATTTATAGATTGAGGGCTTCCTTAAGCTTGGGAGCTGAATTGGCAAAGGGAGAGCTATAGTGTTGGAACATCTGATACATGCCTGCATGCAGAGCAAGAATGTTTTCCTGTCCTGAATCACCTAGTTTTTGCCCTAAAAACAATTAGGACACAACCCTTAACAGAACACTTTTGCAATTCCTAAATCCTTCATAAAATGTTATTGCCATATAGTCCACATTAACTGACAATCGTTCTTGTATATAGTGACTAATGATTATATTAATATAATTGATGTGTATAAATTTCTTACATAAAAACAACTATATATTATATATATATACTATATGTATACACAATGATACAGCACATATATTGTCTAGATCTGACTGTGTATATATTACACAACAACACACTCTTCAACCTCTTTTCCATTTCCACCAACTATCATCATCTTGTCTGGTGATGGAGTAACTACTAAACTTCCATTCCTACTAATAGACATATAGCCAACCTCCACCCACTCTTCAGCTTTTAACTGATGAATGGAGTTGACTTGTGACCCATCTCGCTCACCACCAACAATTATTAACTGTCCACTAAGAGTAGCAGCTGTTGACCACCTCACTGGTTGCCGAGGTAGTGGTTTCCAATGAAATTTACTATTAGGATTATTATAAAATAAACTATTATGATAATCTTTAAACGTTGATCGTTCTCCAAGTACCCATCTATACGCTAATTCAATGAGCTTTGATGAATGGGATAGTTCTCGATCTAGAATTTGAAGGGAACATGAATATCCATATCCATCATGTCCTATTACATATACATGATTGTGACATATTGTGGCTGAAGGCCAGATTAGAATCCATTCTAGCTCAAAGCTTTTTTTTAACCATTTTTTATTCCTCATATCAAGTATTTCAACTGTAGCAGTCCAGGAACCAATACTAACCTTCCCCCCAATCACTAATATATAATTGCCATCTGGTGTACTAACTACAGCAGGAGAGGAACGTGCAGTCTCCATTGGTGGGTAGTGCTCAACCCATCGGTCCTGTCGCAATGTTAATAGTTTGTTAGTATGATGAAGTCCATCAAATCCCCCTACAGCAGTCAGTCCACCATTAATGATGACAAGTCCAGAATTCCAATATAGTGATGGAGTAAGCTCTCTCCATTTCTCTGTACTCCATTGATATCTATAAACTGATGTGGAGTTATGTGGTGTGAAATATGCAAATTCATCATCAGCTATTGCAGACCCTCTCCTCATTTCACATGGTGCTGTCTCCTTTACATAGCTGTGCACAGTGATGAGCTGCAGCTGAGGGGAGATCACATGACATGTGGAGCATGATGTCTAGGCATTTAACTTATTATTCTATTTTTCCGACCTTTGCCTATTATTCCATGCTGTACCTTACGAAGGCATCCATAGCACATAAATTTACAGAACTAATATACACAAAGGTGTATGCAGTTGTACATTGCACAAAGAAAATCTTTACACAACTAATTATACAAGTAAATAAAAAATTTAGGAAATTTGAAAGGAAATATAGGGATTGCATTAAAAGGAACGGAGACAAGATTGGGACACAGACATGTTATGATATATCAACATAACATTATGAGTACATCGATATATCATAACATGTCTGTGTCCCAATCTTGTCCCCGTTTCTTTTTATGTAATACCTACAAATTTCCTAAATTTTTTATTTACTTGTCTCCCGTCATTTTTTTCTGGACCTAGGTACATGCATTTTGTTATTTTGCAGTTTACTTGGTAGCAAACGTATTAGCTAATAGAGCTTGTAGCCTGAGGCTATCTAACACTTTTATTGCAACATCAATTGTTTGTGTATTATATTGTACCAATTTTACTTTTAGTGGAATGAAATATAGCACAGTAGCTAATGCCTGGGGCTACTATTTACAAGATTACAAGATTTTATCTCAACATTAATTATTGGGTTATTAATTTTAACACCACACCAATTTCCACATTTAGTGCTACTTTTGTTAGCAAGATATAGCTAACTATTGCCTGAGGCTATTTTGTTGTTATATTACAAGATTTACATTCTTTACAGAGATTTTATCACAACAGGCTAGGGGCCATTGGGATATTAAGCTTTACTATCACACCAATTTTCACATGTAGTAGAGCTTCTGTTAGTAAGATACGATAATGCTAGCCTGAGGCTATTTTTACAAGATTTACATGGTTTACATAGATTTTATCACAATGTTGATCTTTGGGATATTAAGCTTTACCATCACACCAATTTCCACATTTAGTGGAGTTTCTGTTAGTGAAATACAGTAATGCTTGCCTGAGGCTATTTGTTGTTATCAGAGAGTCGGTAGACTCTCTATGTAGGGATGGCGCCGACACGGACACGCCCATTTACCAGATGGAACGGCTCATAGCTCCTGAACGCTACAGTTATAAGCCTTTACAGACATATAACAAGGCTCTACGAGAGTTTCTCTATCATATAAGACCCTCAAAGTATGTAAAATACACGTATACAATGACATACGGAAACTGCCACACCTCTGTTTTTGAACATCATCATCATCATCATCTTCTTCTTCTTCTTCTTCTTCTTTTTCTTCAAACGGTCTACCTCAAAATTGACAAACGCGCTCACCTTTATTTTAGCATAAAACGATTCCTTTCTCTCCGGAGCATGATCCTGGGCCAACAGAATCGGCGTAGGATCCCTCTTGCACGAGAACGACAAGGATTTACGGGCACTTCCGTTTAGTCGGACGCCATTTCCTCGTTGATTGCATATTTGTGATGTGATTACTCATGCGCTATTAGACGATCGCGCCTGCGTCAACATAATATGCACAGCTTTAGCCCTCCGCATTTAATCACGTGCATAGGTTACACACATAAAGCGGGCTGCTAGTCTATGTGCTGCTGTTTCGCCGCGCTGTTGTTCGTCTTCTTGCTGTTCATCGTCATTTTGACACTTCTCTGCGCTCAAGTTTGCTGCGCTTTTTTATTCGTCCGACTATTTCACCTCGGCGGTAAATCACTCTCAGGTACGTCAGTTTTACTGTAGTTTGGTATCCACTTTTATCTTTCCTCATAAATACAGAGTTTGTATGTCCTGAAGGCCCTTCGCTACTGCTCAGATTCACAATTGCAATAACTTTCAGGTAATATACATCGGCCATGTAGCTACTATGTCCTTTTCACGAAGGTAGCCAAACAAATGCCCAGGGTGTTGGGGAGGACCATGTGTAGATAACAGCTAGGAGACTGCTAAACAAAGCTGTGCAAGTCCATAAAGAGCCTGCTGGATTTTTGCTCAGATCCACAGAACTCAAATGTAGGACTTCGGTAAAGGGTAAATTATGCATGCACAACAATGACAGACTAACAACGTAACATATAGTTTGGAGTTCAGAGTTCAAGCTGCCACAAAGATGAATTACAATTCATGCACGTATGCAGACAAGGGATAATTGCATGCAACAATAACAACATGCGTAACCCCTCCCTACATTTACAATGTTTTTTACACTTTATTACTAGATTTACATTGTTTACAGAGATCTTATCTCAACATTGATCATTATATTATTACACTTCATTATCATACCAATTTTCACATTTAGAGCTTCTGTTAGTAAGATACGGTAATACTTGCCTGAGGCTAGATTTACAGAGATTTTATCACAATGTTGTTCTTTGGGGTATTAAGCTTTACCTTTATACCAATTCCCATGTTTACTGGAGCTTTTGTTAGTGAGCTACAGTAATACTTGCCTGAGGCTATTTGTTGTTGTATTAAAAGATTTACATTGTTTACAGAGATTTTATCACAATGTTGATTATTGGTGTATTATACTTCACCGTCACGCCAATTTCCACATTTAGTGAAGCTTTTGTTAGTGAGATACAATAATCCTTGCCTGACGCAATTTGTTGTTATATTACAAGATTTACATTGTTTACAGAGATTTTATCACAACGTTGATCATTGGTGTATTAAACTATACTATCATACAAAATTTCACATTTAGCAGGGCTTTCATTAGTCAGATATAGGATTGTGTGACCTCCATTAATAATACATGGCCTGAGGCTATTTTTGCTTATTTACAAGAAGTACATAGTTTACAAAATTTTTAACATGACGATACACTACCCGCAGTGGAACTACATCACTGTACCAAGTTTCATGTTTAGATGTGTTACCGTTAGTGAGTTATGCCTGTTAAAGCGGAAGAAAAAGAAGAAAAGAAGAAGAAGAAGAAGAAGAAGAAGAAGAAGAAGAAGAAGAAGAAGAAGAAGAAGAAGAAGAAGAAGAAGAAGAAGAAGAAGAAGAAGAAGAAGAAGAAGAAGAAGAAGAAGAAGAAGAAGAAGAAGAAGAAGAAGAAGAATTTACATAATAGACTTCGGTTTATTTAACACCTTTCTCAAGCATCAAATTATACCATTTTATAATCACAGCTAGTTTTTGGGTATAGTTACACATTCATGTAAGAAGAAGAATTTACATAATAGACTTCAGTTTATTTAACACCTTTCTCAAGCATCAAATTATACCATTTTATAATCACAGCTAGTTTTTGGGTATAGTTACACTTTCATGTTAACAGAACTCCAGTAGGTAAAGTGAAAGTGATGAAAAACCTTATAATTATATGGTTTTCAATGGGGATTGACCATAGCAATCCCTATATACACAGTACTGTACTGTGTGATATAGGAATCTATCAACATGACTGAGAGTGACACATAGTCTTTCAGGCCGAGAAGCCTCTATTTAGTGCACACATTATATAATTAGTATGCAACAAACCAATAATCTCGCCTATTATTCCGGCATTATTGTCTATGCTTTAGAGTAGAGTACCATGCATTATTCCCAAAATTATGCTGGCATAATTTCTCAATGCCTAATAATATAAATTGTGTCTTGACCACATGTACAATATTAATGAGGGTTTTTGCAGAGTTTAGAATGGCCAAGCCTATGTACATGTACATATCTAGTTATTTCAAGGAAATTACACATACTTCAATGAATGCACTAAAGTGCAGAACACTCGGCGTCCGCGCGTGTGCGAATCCTTGAACGCGTGCGCGAATGCTGGAAAGGCACGTGCGATTGAAACTCAAGGTTGGCTCTGTACACTGCTGGAAGCGCTATTGCTTTCACCGGAGCAGTATCCATGCTTGTACTCCCTCATGCAGTAACCTCTGGTGCTTCGCTGTACATAGAACAGGAATACCTGATCGCGGGTAAGCCATAGTAGGCTAGATCTAATTAGCAATTGGCTCTTCCGCTTGCGTTTCACGCCATAACTCTTGACGGAGCGGTTTCAAACAAATTTTTATCTCCGTTGCCCGCTGAGTACACGACAGTATTTTCAGGACAAACAGACGCTCCAGAAGTGAGATGTGACTTAACAGAGAAACAGATACAGACACAGAGACCCAACTACTATAACCCTCCTGCGCACGCGCGCCGAGGGTTAATGAACCAAGTTACTATGAGATTTAACTATAGACAGTGACAGAGCTCTAAATGTTACAGTGATAATGCACTTATATTAATTACATATTGTCATGGTAAAAGTCAGCTCGGTGTAGATAGAGTTGATTTGAGATCACACATCAACATACACCTCGGTATGTAACCTAACGTAATGCATGCCTGTAAAGTGTGAGAGTGTCTACAGTCACACTACACTAATTGCAGCTATTGAATAGGATCTCACATACACGTAAGACAATTTAACGAAGATTACCTGTTGTTTAAGTTGTCTCAGTTTCTCATCTTTTTCGGTCTCCTGTATTCAGAAGGCCCTCTAGTCTCAACATAACTACAAAGTCAAAACTCACCATCTGTCTCTGTTGCTGCAGTAAAAGAGTTGCTCGTTCCACATCCTTATCCAGCACTAAACCATCTTTCTCAATATCCTGCACTCCTTCCCATATGTACACACATACACATGCTAATATGCACACCAATATACACTGACACACACACTGGGAGTAGAATGTGGGAAGAGAAAATCTGGGTAACTCTTTTACATGTAAATATGAATATACATATGTACCTGTAGTCTCTGCCGCTGCCGCTGCTCTCTTTTGATGCGATTTTGTACCATAGTCAGTGCCCCTGTCATATCTTTCTCTTCCTCAAGCTTTTCATTTAGTTCAGCAACCTCCTGTACAGGAGAAGAGATAAGCTATATTTAGTACCCACTAGCTATAATACACACTCTACTACAAGACATGCTGTGGGGAGGGAATTATTCACCAGAGACTCTTCACTCCTGATGGTCTCCTCTACCCTAGTCATATCACTTTCCTTCAGTTGTCTAAACATCTCCTTCTCTCCCTCACTGGATTGCTGTAGCTCCTGTAAAGGAGAAAAGAGATAAGCTATATTTAACTTATACATACTCTGAGAGACACACTGTGAGGAAGGAAATATCCTAATGGAGTCTCTTACACTTTGTTTACTCCTGATGATCTCCTCTGTCCTGGTCAGTTCATGTTCCGTCTTCATCAACAGTTGTCGCTTCTCTCTCTCCCCCTGAAGCTCTTGCTGTAGTTTAGCAACCTCCTGTACAGGGAAAGTGTATACATTAATACACCATGAACCCCTATACACACACACACACACACACACACACACACACACACACACACACACACACACACACACACACACACACACACACACACACACACACACACACACACACACACACACACACACACACACACACACACACACACACACACACACACACACACACACACACACACACACACACACACACACACACACACACACACACACACACACACACACACACACACACACACACACACACACACACACACACACACACACACACACACACACACACACACACACAATCCATCCCCATCCATCCAAAAACTGCAGTCCAAGAAAACACAGTGGTACAGACTGTTCATTGGAGTCTGTTACCACCGGTGGTTATACATGCCTTGCTGACACCTGGCCACAATGTATACACTGGGGATATTATACCCAACCAGACTATGAATTTGTGGATATGACTATATATAAGGCTGGCCTTGTAAGCCACAGCTGCCAGATTAAAAGTGCAAACATGTATATCCATCATTCAGCCTATTCTTTTTGTCTCTTCCTATCAATTCTAGTAGTCGCTCACTAACAATGCTATCCGATCTTGAACTGTACTGCACCAATCCTCTTTCACACCACACCTCTTCACCACCAATTAAGTCACACCATGCACCTACACTGCAGCCACCCTACTACCACCTGCTGTGGCACACACTAACAACTTTTTTGGCAAGCAGCTGTCTCTCATTCGTACAAGATGGCCTAGCAAATGCAACTTGCACTCTACCAAGATGGAGGAAACACACTGTTACTGGGTTAGCTTGGTATGATGCTGTTTATCCCATAGTGATACTTGGAGGATAATTCTAGTATTACAGAAGGTGCAGATGGCAGAGAGTTGTAAAAATGATATAATTTAACCACATAACTGTGTATGACAAGTCCACGTCATACCTGATCACTGGTCCTGTCTTGCTCAATTGTAGAAGTCATTTGTCTATCACTATACCTGGATATAGGTGATATAGGTGACAATTGCATTTTTTCAGTAACTTAGTGAAGTAATCTTACACAGGGAGGTCAGTCTTCATGGGGCAAGACTGGATATGATGTTTTAACTCAGACAACTCTCCCTGCCACCCACACCCTCTGTCCTCATGACAACAGAACACATAAAGTGCGTTGACTTGGCGACGAAAGTGTTTGTTTAAAGTGGTCTTTAAATTTGGTGTATTACACAGCGGACATGCCCCTCCCTCTCCTTGTATTCTGGTAGCAGCTTCCTGTGAGAGGTGTTTACCACAGCACTCTGTGAGATGAGGCTGGAACATTAGGCCATATGTCACCGGACAGAAGAAATCTTCAGATGGCTGCTCAACAAAGGTATATTCTTTTGAAGTCACAGCTCTTCCCTCTAATGACTGATGGAAGGTGACTCTGCATCGAATTGCAACATTGACTCCTACAACTTACTTCCTTTTAGTGTACACGTAACACCATACACAATCTCTATGTGGTAGATGCACTGGTACCTTAGAGTGGCTGCTGTAGCTCCTGCTTGAGTAGAAGAACGACCATAAGATGAGGGAGTTGTGGTGGGAACCTGTAGTAATGTGTATATGACATTCTCCAACACTCACTCACAATCGCGCTTGGTCTTACCTCCTTCGTGGGCTCAGGGTAGACACACTCTCCAGCAATCTCCAGTTTAGTAACTGAATACTTCTTTAGAATTGAAGTTGGCACATTCACTTTCAATTTCTCAACAATGGAAACAGGAATTAACCAGGTAACGATGAAGGAGCCAGGAAGCACCTTGTTAAGCATAATGGCACAGTCGCGAAGGCTGTAGTGATCTGCATACCCTTGCCGAAATTCTTCTACAACTTCAAGAGTCACATGCTCAGGCCAGTCAAACTCAGCCACTACCTCATGGAACTCAGGGGGTGGTGGCTTGACATGCTTCTTCTTCTGTGACTGGCAGAACAGCTTCAGTGGTATCTTCTTCCTGAACTTCTGTAGGCTTTTCTTGTAGGTCTTCATCTCACCTTTGATCCCCCCTAAATTAAACTCACAGATCAGGTGATCCAGCAACTGATAGTTCTGATAGTTCCAGTGGAAGTTCATGGTTCCAAACAGCACAGAATGATCAGGAGCTTGATAGAGGGCACTCAAATTGTCCTTTAAGAACACTTTGTGTTCATCCATGTCATCTGCTGGTAGTGAAGTAAGAACATCTGCTACTCTCTTGACAGGAACTCTGAGTCTCTCAAGGCATTCTCTACAGGATTTCTTCAGAGCATTGAATCTCTTCTCAAATTGTCTAATCTTAGCCTGGACATACTGGAGATTAACTGGACCTGTTAGGGGTACAGGAATGATGATATACTAGATGAATCTCAGCATTGCGGGCAAACCCACCCATTCAAAGTTAGCAAGCTCTAAGCCCAAGCAGTTAGGCTTTAAATAACCAGTGCTGTCAACACGAGCTCTGGGTAGGCCTGGTGGCTTTCCTAGTAAGCAAATGGTGCTATAACTTTTGAATGAAGCATCTGCAGCAAAATCTATTCCACCTTGTCGTGGCAAAGCTGTTGGTACCTTTTTATATGCCAAGTCAGTGTCCCAATCTTATCTCCATAATTGAAATCCCAGTGACACTGTGCACAAACTTCATGCGTGGATTTATATTACTGCTCACAAACTGAAACAATATCAGACGAACTGCGAGCTGTTTACTAAATGCTAGTTCCTAAGTGATACAAAGGAGGACCTGTGTTTCAATTCTGTGTCCACTATTATACAATTCCTTTATTTACTTATTAACAGTACCAAGCTAACTTGTTGAGGTGTCATTTGCTTAGTCATAATAATGGTGAATCCAGACCGTTTTCCATTGAAACTTGTTCATTAACCTGCAATACTAGCTCTGCACTTGTGCAGCACACTGTACATGCTAGATCCCTTTAATAAGCTATGTAGCTACAAATAGTCACTTAGTTCTAAATAAACAAACGACAAAAGTTAAATGCACATGACTTTAGGGCCACCATAAAATAAGGTCAAGGACCTAGCATATGTGCACATTATACCCAGTGATGCTCGCATACATAAGCATGTACTATGGGATTGCTCTAATAGCCAAATACTAGCTGATTTCAAGATCCCTTGTATGTAGCCACGTACATTGCAGCATCACAATAAAACATATGCCATAAAGGGTGAAGATTATAACTTTCTGCCCTCGAGGGGAAGATTATATGGGAATAAGGGTTATTATGCCTCGGTGCGCATGCGCGCAGCGAGCATACGGTAGTCACTTTGTGTGTCTGTCTGTCTGTCTGTTCCAGCTATATCTGTTCCACCGGTGAAAGTAAATGTTTATACGGCTATAAAACCGTGTTTTCTTGATTTGAAATTTGGCAGTTTTGTAAAATAGTGCTTTGTTCGTGAGTTATGGCAAAATTTGTCTACTTCGAGGCCATTAGGAGCACTTACGACACCTTCAATCGAAAAGCTACTAAAAATAGGCCGCCTGACGATGGTATTATTCTCTGGCCTTAGTATAGTAGAAGCGGAAGAGTAGCTCGTGCTTTGACTCGCGTAGCCACGCCTATTAATCACGAGCGAGCCGCGTCCAATTTGTCGTACATGCATTGTAGGCGTATACCACCGAGGCATTGCACCACCGGTGCTTTCATTTTAAAAGCATTTTATGGTTATCCTAGTTCATTCCATTATATGTAGTAGAAAAGATCTGTTCACTTAGCTGATGCACAGGAAAATCATTGCATACCTTATCATTCCTTCACACCTCATCTTCGACGTATGAATGATGTAGTCACTATCAGATGAATAAACAGTCTCTCTACCACCCAGATAAAGAAGGTGGTGCACTACATTCCTGACATTCCTTCCCATATGCAACTCATCATAAAGATGTGAATAATATAGTCACCTAGTACTACATGAGGTAAACAAACAGTCCCTCTACCACCCACTACAAAGTCAATCCAGTACAATTAGTATGCAACTGATAAGACCATAAATAAACTTTTGCAGTGATATATTTACAGACAGAGAGAAACTGAATAACGGTGTCTATCTCACCAGATATCTTTATGGAGCACGTTTCAGGACTTGTTCCAGGAGGTACATGAGTGCCTGCTTCTGACACAACTTCATCTACGAAAGGAAAATATAAGCTATATAGACAGTGAATACTTATATTAAGTTTTGAGTTCAGCATACTCAGGCCCAGATGATCAAGAGGGAATGAGAAAGACAGACTTCTATCCGGAGTCGAACCCAGGTCTAATGACCAGCAAACCAGCACACCAGACACTGAGCCACGATCACCAGACAAAAGTCCGTCCCTTCATTCCCTCTTATAGCTGCAGTGGTCATTGCCTAACTGGCAACCTCACACTGCAGACCACCCAAATCATGTGAAGTCTGTCTTTCTCATTCCCTCTTGATCATCTGGGCCTGAGTATGCTGACATCAAAACTTAATACATCTTTACCAGGTCACTAAGAATATTTAACAGTGAATACTTATGTTTTGGCATATATACCAGTGGAGGTAGATCTGGTAGTCTCAAGTGGTGCTTCACAAGTTGCAGTAGTATCAGGACAATGTGCTTTTTCAACTCGCATTGCCAGTCGAGGTAGGTTGACTGCAGGGCTCCTGAGAGCAGTTACGATAGTCCTCCATGTTGGTCTGGGGTCTACCTGCTTTGTGAATTCAATGAGAACTTCAAGGAGGCGATCGTGTGGCTGTGAGTGAGTGGAGTGTATGCCCTCCACAACGTGTTGCGGTAACACTTTCAGACCGAGCGCGTACGACTTGTTCTGTGCTTCCACTATTTCCTCCAGTACATTGACCGCATCATCTGGAGTCAGTGGGTCATCGCCTGCAGGGGCTGCAGTAGCTACATATAAGAAATGCGACATCGATCAACTTCGTTAATGTAGGCAAGCTCCATACCTGTAGCCATACTCTACACAATCTGGAGCTTCAGTACAGAAATTGGTGAGGCACGTTAATCTTATGCGACTAATGTTTTGCCTATATGTATATCGTGCGCGCGCGCGCCCCGCCCACGAAACGTGCGGCAAGGGTGTGTAAAAACATTCTTCAAAGTGTTAAAGATGTATAAATTGTTACACATATACATGTGCAATGTAAACAGTATTTGTTGGATGTTGCCTAGTAGCTACATATAGTTCATCACGTCTTTGGAAGCTTATTGTGGGGTAAGGATGCCGGGTGTAGCCGAGTGAGTCAAGTTGCTAGGCAACATCCAACAAAATCGTTACATTACCTTAATTGGTGGTGCATTCAACCATGCATATCATGGAGGGGGAGAAGTGAAGGATGGGAAGGAAGAGGACGTTCCATGCAATACGTATATATATACACAATATGTACACAAACTGAAATATATAATTATACCGCCGGGATGTACATGATGCATGCACACACAAGTATCTGGCACTGCTACTGATCCATTGAATGATCACAAGACATAATTGGTGTATATAAATTCTGATGCGGAAAATATTAAAATTGATTCCTACTCATATATATACAAATAACAATGAAAACACATCACACACAACACATAACATTTGTATTTTGCTTTCTCAAAGCTCTGGTATTGCAGGATAATTAAAAGTTGTTGCACTGTTTGTTGCCAGTTAATAAAGACCAGAAATTTCCTGCTTGGAAACAATAATAGGTCTTGTGTAATTTTGAACACAGACTAAAAAAAAGAATAAACTGACTAAAATAACTGTATTGCCACCATGTGGTAAATATTTTAAACCCCTTTGAATTGGGACTTCACTATAATCAGAACACCAACTTCTATCTTACTAGTCTATGGTGGAACCTCAACATTCTTGGGAGAGAAGAAAGTGTCCTGATTTAAGGGTTGATTGTAGAGGATTATAAAGTAAGCACTAAGCAATACTCCAAAATCATGAGACAGAGTTAATGGGAAGGAGAGGAAGAGGGAGGGAGAGGGGGAGAGGGAGAAATGGAGGGAAGAAGTGAGGGATGGGATGATCATGAGAAAGAGTACATCCCCAACTATCATCTTGTACTTCTTAACCCCTGAAATTTTACCATCACAACACTTCCTATTTCCCACAGTAAACTGTAGTGTTAACCTCAAACCCGTTATCTGAAATGTAGTTTGGAGGGATCAACACCCTCTGGTAATGGAGTTTCTTGAGAGAATATAAACTGTGTTCTGGGAGTAAGGGAGGAAAAGAGGGAGGGAGAGGGAGGGGGAGAAAGGGAGGGGGAGAGGGAGAGGGAGGGAGGTAGAGAAGGAGAGAGGGAAAGAAGGACGAAGAGAGAGAGAGAGAGGGAGGGAGAGAGGGAGGAAGGGAGGGAAGGAGGGAGGGAAGTGGAGAGGGAGGGAGGAAGGGAGGAGAATTTTTACTGACCCTGATAACGTTTGTCAGTCAAACAGTATCTGGCTATCTCCATCGCTACTGAAGTTGTCGTGATCGAGTCTCATCTGCTCTACATTTTATTTTAGTGAATGGTACGTGAACTTCTTCTGATATATAGATGTAATAGTAGAAAACAAGTACAAGTTTATATATCTGAACAGTAGTTGTTGCGTGTACCCACATCAACAAGGTGTATAGTGAATTTTGAAGTTGGTACTGCATACGTGTAGTTTGTCTGCACCAACATGTATATATTTGACTGCATGTATATTGAACAATAAGATGTAGCAAATTTGAATTTGTTGAGTGTCCCCAGAATGTTACATACGATAAAACAGGTTTCACCATAGTCCACTGACTTATCACTATATTATCTTTATCTCATCTACAGGGATGAAATAACTAATAAACATAATTATTAATTATTGTATGTGTATAAATATCCTGCATGCTGCAACGTATACATACATGTATTACCAAATTTAATGATCATACACCAAACCGCTGTTTATACTACAACACACTCTTCAACACCAAATCCACAAACTATCATCATCTTATTTGGTGATGGAGTAACTAGCAAACACTTACTCCTACCCCTAGACATAGAGCCAATCTTCACCCATTTTCCATACATTAACTGGTGAATGGAGTCCACTTTTGATCCGTCTTGCTCACCGCCAACTATTACTAGCTGTCCACCAAGAGTAGCAGCTGTTGACCATGTCACTGGTTGCTGAGGGAGCACTGCCCATGTAAACTGGTCACTGGATAGTATATCTTGAAGGGAGGATGAATATCCATCACCATCACGTCCTATTACATGTACATGATTGCCACATATTGTGGCTGAAGGCTGGATTAGAGCTTGTGGTAAGTTTGTTAGTTTATACCATCTTTCTTTCTCCACATGAAATAATTCAACTGTAGTGGTCCAATTACCAACATCATTCTTCCCCCCAATCACTAATATGTGATTGCCATCCGGTGTTTTAACTACAGCAGGAGAGGAACGTTCAGTGTTCATTGGGGGGTAGTGCTCAACCCAATGACACTGTTGTAATGTAAACAGTTTTTTAGTATGTTGATATCCACCCCATCCTCCCACTGTTGTCAGTGAACCATTAATGATAACTAGTCCTGAGTATGAACGTGGAGATGGAGGCAGTTTCTCCCACTTCTCTGTACTCCATTGATATCTGTAAACTGACTTGGAGCCCATTGGTGTGAAATACGCAAATTGAGCATCAGCTGCTCCAGATCCTCTTGTCATTTTATGTGGTGCTTTCTCCTTTTTATGGCTCTGCACAGTCATGAGCTGTAGCTGCATGAGGGGAGATTACGTAAGTCCAATAAAGTTAGAGTGGCACCTCCCATAACGGACCCTCCGAGAAGCGGACACCCACGCTACAACGGACACTTGCCGTGTTACAGATTGAAAATACCATAGCTGTAATACATTAGCAACCTCCGAGAAGCGGACGCTTCCCGATTCCGGACAGCGGACAAAATCTTTGCGCCGAACGGCGCTCCACCATGCATTTTTGCCTCTAAATAGCGAACACCCGGAAGCCACTCCCCTAAAATTGCAAAGTTGCGCTTGCGCAGTACGGCGCTATGTACGAGCGCAACGTCATGTGTATAGAGCGAAACCTCACACGCGTTACAAGGAAGTAGTACTTGCTTTAGAAAATGTACGTGTACAAGTTTCTTGCATTCAAAGGACATGGAAAAAGTGTGTATTGGACAGACAATTGATAGGATTGCCAATATTACACATCAATAAGCAAGACAGACAACTTTACTTGACTATTTTACACACTAACTCATGCACAAACTTCACTACATTATTTATATTCTACCCCAAGTTATAAAATTAAAATATTTCATGAACCTCCGAGATAAGGAAAACCTCCGAAGAAAGGACAAAAGTGCCGTTCCCAAAGTGTCCTTTCTTCGGAGGTTCCACTGTATGTGCACAATAAACAGTATAGAATGTGTATGTTCGTGAGTAGTACAGCTTTATAGAAGTGTCTATAGCCACATTAGACTGAATGATTATGAAATCTCACATAGGACTATAATTATAGAATACCTGTTGTTTCAGTTGTCTCAGTTGCTGCTGTTCCTCAGCTAGCTCCTCTTGCACTCCCCACACATATGCACACATACATGCAATTACACACGTGCACACACATATACACAAACTGACAAACTGAGAATGAGATGTGGGAAAGGGAGATAACCTCTAACATGTAAGTATGCTTATAGTGAGTCCCCTTGTATGTACCAGTAGTCTTGACTTTTTCGTCATCAGCTGTTGTCTTAACCTTTCCTTCTCTCTCTCACTTGATTGTTGCTGTTTCAGTAGCTCTGCAACCTCCTGTACAGGGAAAAGAAATGCCTCAACTTCTGTACACATACTACAATTCAACTGGGGGACACACCTTTGGAAAAGGGTAGAGCCCCTTTTACATTGTAATGTATATACATGTTGTCTCACCTTCTGCTCTCTCTTTATGGTCTGCTCTGCCCTAGTCAGTTCAGCTTCCTTCCTTCTCAGCTGTTGTCTGAACATCTCCTTCTCTCTCTCGCTGGATTGCACCAGTTGCTGTAGCCCAACAACACCCTGTACAGTGAAATAAGAGAGAAACTTCGACTAGATTGCACACTAATATACACACAGAACTGGGGGATAGTAGTATACAATGGGGGACGGAAGCACCCTTACCAGCACATTGTGTGTGTGGTTGTTATCTCACCTGGTGCTCTCTCCTGATGGTCTCCATTGCTGTCGTCAGCTCAACTTCCTTCCATATTACCTGATTTCTCAACATCTGCTTCTCACCCTCACTGTACTGTAGCTGTTGCTGTAGCTTAATATATACAAGTAAATAAAAAATTTAGGAAATTTGAAAGGAAATATAGGGATTGCATAAAAAGGAAAGGAGACAAGATTGGGACACAGACATGTTATGATATATCAACGTAACATTATGGGTACGTCGATATATCATAACATGTCTGTGTCCCAATCTTGTCTCCTTTCCTTTTTATGCAATCCCTATATTTCCTTTCAAATTTTTTATTTACTTGTCTCCTGTCATTTTTTTCTGGACCTAGGTACATACATTTCGCTATTTTGCAGTTTACTTGGTTACAAATGTATTAGTTAATGTATTGTACATAAGTTAAACTGAATTAGCAGTACAGATAATAGCGTGTGCATGAAGAGTTATAGGCTCTGTGTAACTGCCAGTACTTAGGTTTACAAATATTCACATTTAGTGAAGCTTTTGTTTGTGAGATACGGTAACGCTTGCCTGAGGCTATTTGTTGTTATATTACAAGACTTACATTGTTTACAGAGATCTTATCAGAATGTTGATCATTGGTGCATTACACTTTACCAGCATACCAATTTCCACATTTAGTGGAGCTTTTGTTAGTGAGATACAGTATTGCCTGCCTGAAGCTATTTGTTGTTATATTACAAGATTTACATTGTTTACATAGATCTTATCACAACATTGATCATTGGGGTATTAAGCTTTACCATCACACCAATTTCCATAATTTTATTATATAGCAGAGCTTTTGTTAGTGAGATACAGTAATGCCTGCCTGAGGCTATTTTGTACAAGATTTACATGGTTTACATAGATTTTATCACAATGTTGATCATTGGGGTATTAAGCTTTACCATCACACCTATATAGCAGAGCTTTTGTTAGTGAGATACAGTATTGCCTGCCTGAGGCTATTTTGTACAAGATTTACATGGTTTACATAGATTTTATCACAATGTTCGTCATTGCGGTATTAAGCTTTACAATCACACCAATTTTCACATTTAGTGGAGCTTTTGTTAGTGAGATACAGTAATGCTTGCCTGTCAATGCCTGAGGCTATTCTGTACAAGATTTACATGGTTTACATAGATTTTATCACAATGTTGATCATTCAGGTATTAAGCTTTTCCATCATACCAATTTTCACATTTAGGGGAGCTATTGTTAGTGAGATACAGAAATGCTTGCCTGAGGCTATTTGTTGTGTTATTACAAGATTTACATTGTTTACAGAGATTTTATCACAACATTAATCATTGGGGTATTAAACTATACTATCATACAAAATTTCACATTTAGCAGGGCTTTTATTAGTCAGATATAGGATTGTGTGGCCTCCATTACTATACATGGCCTGAGGCTATTTTTATTTATTTTATAGGAAGTACATTGTTTTTAACATGACAATGTACTATACCCACAGTAGAACTATATCACTGTACCAAATTTCATGTGTTTAAATGTGTTACCATTAGTGAGTTATGCTTTTTCAAGTGGAAGAAGTAGTCTCGGAAGGTGAACAATTTACAAAATAGACTTTTGTTAATTTAACCCCTTTATCTACCATTTTATAATCACAGTTGGTTTTGTTAACATAAATCCAGTAAGCAGCAAACTAAAAGTGAAAGTGATGAAAAAACCTTATATATGGTTTTAATGAGGATAGACCATAGTAATCACAGTACTACCCTACTGTGATATCACACAGTACAGTAGTACTGTGTATATAGGGATTGCTATCCCCATTGAAAACCATATATAAGGTTTTTCATCACTTTCACTTTCAGTTTCCTACCTACTGGACTTCTGTTAACATGAATGTGTAACTATACCCAGAAACTAATTGTGATTATAAATGGTATAATTTGATTCAATGAGAAAGATGTTAAATTAACAAAAGTCTATTTTGTAAATTCTCCATCTCTTTTTTCTTCTTCTTCTTCTCTTCTGCTTGAAGAAGCGTAACTCACTAACGTGAACATGAAACTTGGTACAGTGATGTAGTTCCACTGGGGGTAGTGTATCGTCATGTTAAAAATTTTTTAAACAATGTACTTCTTGTAAAATAAACAAAAATAGCCTCAGGCCATGTATTATTAATGGAGGGCACACAATCCTATATCTGACTATTAGATTTGCATAACTTTGAATTATCCAATCAGATTACAGAACGCTAGGATTCTTATTTTCCGTAGAGTCCTAGTTCCTAGGACTCTATAGTTGGCCTCTGGCTTACATGAATTACAGCAGTCACACGCAGCTTGGCGTGCGACCTACGCGTGGCTCTACAACTGTATCTACGATCTACATAGCGACGCGCGTCGGTTTGAATCTTATTGTCCAATGAATTTACAGCACGCATAATCTAACCTATATATAAAAGCCCTGCTAGCTAAATGTGAAATTTTGTATGATAGTATAGTTTAATACCCCAATAATCAACGTTGTGATAAAATCTTTGTAAACAATGTAAATCTTGTAATACAACAACAAATATCTTCAGGCAAGCATTACTGTATCTCACTAACAAAAGCTCCAGTAATGTGGAAATTGGTGTTATGGTAGAGATTAATACCTCAAAGATCAAAGTTGTGATAAAATCTCTGTAAACCATGTAAATCTTGTAAAAAATAGCCTCAGGATAGCATTACCATATCTCACTAATAAAACCTTCACAAAATGTAGAAATTGGTGTGATGATAAAGTGTAATACACCAATGATCAACGTTGTGATAAGATCTCTGTAAACAATGTAAATCTTGTAATACAACAACAAATAGCCTCAGGCAAGCATTTCTGTATCTCACTAACAATAGCTCCCCTAAATGTGAAAATTGGTGTGATGGTAAAGCTTAATACCCCAAAGATCAACATTATGATAAAATCTCTGTAAACCATGTAAATCTTGTAAAAAATAGCCTCAGGCAAGTATTATCGTATCTTACTAACAGAAGCTCTACTAAATGTGGAAATTGGTGTGATGGTAAAGTGCAATACACCAATGATCAATGTTGTGATAAAATTACTGAAAACAGTGTAAATCTTGTAATACAACAACAAATGGCCTCAGGCAAGCATTTCTGTATCTCACTAACAAAAGCTCCACTACATGTGAAAATTGGTATAATGATAAAGTGTAATACACCAATGATCAATGTTGTGATAAGATCTCTGTAAACAATGTAAATCTTGTAATACAACAACAAATAGCCTCAGACAAGGATTACTGTATCTCACTAACAAAAGCTCCAGTAAATGTGGAAATTGGTGTGATGGTAAAGTGTAATATCCCAAAGATCAACATTGTGATAAAATCTCTGTAAACCATGTAAATCTTAGCTAACAAAAGTAGTACTATAAATGTAGAAATTGGTGTATCCCAATAATTACTGTTGAGATAAAATCTTGTAATCTTGTAAATAGTAGCCCCAGGCACGACTTTGCTATATTTCATTAACAAAAGCTCCACGAAAAGTAAAATTGGTACAATATACTACACAAACAAGTGATGTTGCAATAAAAGTGTTAGATAGCCTCAGGCTACAAGCTCTATTAGCTAATACGTTTGCTATCAAGTAAGCTGTAAAATAGCTAAATGCATGTACCTAGTTCCATATAAAAAAGACGGGAGACAAGTAAATAGGAAATTTGAAAGGAAATACTAAAAAGGAATGGAGACAAGGTTGGGACACAGACATGTTATGATATATTGATGTACCCATAATGTTACGTTGATATAACATAACATGTCTGTGTCCCAATCTTGTCTCCTTTCCTTTTCCAATCCCTATATTTCCTTTCAAATTTCCTAAATTGTTTATTTACTTGTATATATATATATAATATCAGTGGCGTAGGAAGATGATTTACTATAGGGGAGCGCCAATTTACAACCTGAAATTAAATGCATGCACACGCACATACTATGTAATATTTAGAGAACACTTCCCAGTGCATTATGCGGTTTAGACTTATAATTAGTGCGCGAGGAGATGCAATAACGCTCGAGGTTACGTAATGCACGAGCCGTAGGCGAGTGCATTAATCGTTATTGCATTCTCCGAGTGCACTAGATATAGGTTAGACGTGCAGCGTAGGGATCTACGTAAGGCCGAGGGCCCTGGGCTGTAGCGTCCGAGCGTAGCGAGGACACTACTAAGGGCCCGAGGCCTTTTAAATCACGTAGATCCCTATGCTGCACGTCTAACCTGTTTAGATTTGCGCGCTGTAAATTCATTGGACGATGAGATATAAACTGACGCGCGTCGCTATGTAGATCGTAGAAACGGACAGGAGTCACGCGTAAGTCGCACGCGAAGCAGCGCGTGATTTCTGTAATTCATGTAAGCCAGAGCCAACTATAGAGTCCTAGGAACTAGGACTCTACGGAAAATAAGGATCTTAGTGTTCTGCAATCTGATTGGATAATTCAAAAGTATGCAAATCTAATGAACCGCATAATGTACTTGGGCAGTGTTTTCTAAATGGTTTAGTGCTGTCACGTGACCTAGAACCAATCGGATTTGAGGAAGGTTTTTTGAAACGCGTTGCTTAGAGCTAGCTTGAGAGAGGAAATGGCAGAGTCTAGGTTTGCTCCGCCCATAAGCGACGCATCAGAGAAGCGGCTAAGACATTCTCGCATTCCAAACAAGACTCAGAGTACGACCGCTTGGGGAATACGTGTATGGAGTGAGTGGGCTTCTGCGCGAGTATCCAGAGGCGAAGCAACTGGATGCGAGCCCGTTGACACACCACTTCTACAGATGCCGGTGGAAGACCTGGCGTACTGGATGGGCAAGTTCGTGGCTGAAGCCCGTAAGGTAGACGGGAGCGAATATCCGCCGAAGACGCTCTACGCCCTCGTTTGCTGTTTCAAGCGGTACTATGAGGCTAACGGCAATCACAGTGTCAACCCGCTTTGCACAGCTGACGTACGGTTTGGGGACTTTCGCCAGACTTTGGATGCCGAAATGCAACGTCTCCACGGCAAGGGACTAGGTTGTAAGAAAAAGCAAGCTGAGCCCATTACTCCAGACGAAGAAGCTACTAGACAGCTGGGGCAGGGAAGTGCTCAGGTGCTACTGAATACCGTCTACTTTTACAATTGTAAGGTTTTTGGCCTTAGAAGTTATGATGAGCATCATTCACTCGAGTGTAGCCAGTTTGAAAAGAAAGTTGATGAGAAAAAAAAAATATATATAGCAGAGAATAAAGGGGTCGCTAGCCCTCTAGCAGAAAATAAAGGGGGCGCTATATAGCCCCAGAGCCCCTGTGGTTCCTACGCTACTGTATATACATTAAGTACCAACTAGCTAATGCCCACACCTATTGGGGGACATGCTTGGAAAAATTCCAGGGAAGCCTCTTACAAAAGCATGTGTATGTTCAAGTTGTCTCATCTGCTGTTGCTCTCTTGTAATGGTTTCCTCGGCCCTCGTCTGCTCAGCTTCCTTCCTTGTCAGTTGTTGCTGTAATTCTGCATTCTCTGTTCTCAGATCATTCATCACTTGTACCAGATTCTGTGTAAGATATAGACAGTAATAGTGCAGGAAGGAGAAGGGTATTGGAAGTACTGTATAGTAGCTCACCTGGTTTTTTGGTTGGTTCTGCAGAGCTTGTACCATTTCAACTTTGTTCCTCTCACTCTCTTCATCTGTAACACCAGCTCTGGTCTCTTCCAACACACCCAGTACCTCTCTAATATCCGGACGTTTTTGAGGCCTGTTATGCAGACATTGCTGGATCACTCGAATGAGAGGGTGGTCCCCACAGAGCTGGCCACAGGCACGGAGCTGGGTGTTGACATTTTGTATGTACCTACTACGTCGCTCCAGCTCAGTACGACCAACCACTTTTCCTCTTTCTTCACTAAAATAAGTAGGTGCAAGAGGATCACAGGGGAAGGTTTCACCAACTGTAAAAATGGTGACAACTCCAAGTGAGAACACATCAATACTGGCATCATATTTGGACTTCTCATCATTAGATTCAGCAGGTGCAATGGCCTCTGGAGGCATGTAGACAGAGGCACCAGGTGCCTTGGTCATGGTGGCTGCATCTCGCATACGAGGCACGATACGAGCCACACCCAGATCTGCTATTTTACCCTCAAGCCTCGAGTTCAACAGGATATTCCTGGCAGATAAATCGCGGTGGATGATGGGCGGGGTTTGATGGTGGAGGTAGTCTAGGCCGCTGGCGACGTTGTGCAGTACAGAACACTTTAGGCCTAGCTTGAAGAACGACAGAGGTGGAGGTGTGCCAAATGGAGGCCGGGTTTCGGGGGCTAGCAAATCGTGAAGGCTCGTCAGCAAACGCTCCATTACCAACGCAGGCAGTCGCGATCCCTCAAAGAAGCACACTCCCAGAAACTGGACAATGTTTGGGTGGCGGAGGGTGCTCATCAGTTGACATTCCTTTACAAACTTAGTGCGAATTTCATCCTGCGGGATCTCGGAACGGTCTTGTAAAGTGTCATGGATCTTTTTAGCAGCTCCACATATCGTCACTTCGTCGACGCTGCCGTAGGCTCCGGCGCCGATTGTAGTGCCAGTGGATGTCACATTAGAGAGGACGAACGGCTTCAGCTCAGGATAGTCGCGAAGAAGATCCATCGCCATTTTAACACTCAACATTCAGCGCCCGGCTTTAAAAGGTAACTTCCACACAAAGACTATCCAAATAGAGTGGGTATACACACATGCGAACATACGGTACTGAGCTGTGTCATGCTAGCGCGTGTACGCATGCTCAGGGGCACATTTTTGTATAGGTCACAATGGCATTATTCAGGGGCGCATTAATTTTGTAGGTCACCCTCAATACCGTTTTGGGCGGAGTCTGGGTACGAGACTAATTAACTAACCACTGTCTGACGCTATACACATACACACGAAAGCACTATCACACAGTACGGTAGTACTGTGTATAGCTATAGGGATTGCTATGGTCTATTCCCATTGAAAACCATATATAAGCATTTTGTTCATTTTAACTTTCAATTTGAAGTTGATTTCACTTTTAATGATATCAAGGTGAAGAATATGTGAAAAATAACCATGAAACAAAAAATAGTTGATCTGTGATGTAAGATAAGCGTAATATCTCAAAAAGTGCTTTTCACATTTTTGCCATGTTCTTCATCTTCTTCTTATTATTATTCTTATTCTTCTTCTTCTTGAAGAAGCGTAACTCAATAACCATAAAATCAATGAAATTGAATCTTTGCATGTGAAAATGTATCATTACGTACTGGGGAATAGAGGCCTTGTAGTTCATGTACTACTGATCGTTATCTCTCCCAGCAATGTATTATGAATGAGGATAACTAATGAGCAAAACTCAGCAACCATAGTAACCATCAACCTGAAAGTTAGCATGTGTAGAGATATCATCGCTAATAGCAACATGACAAAAGCATATTTTATTAACCCTTGTGATTCTTGTAATAATGATGTTAACACTCCTCTCAATGCAATACATGTACATATATATAGCGATTACGTAATTCATTTTGAATGTGCGTGCATAGTACATAAGTTTTACGTATATAGTTAGCTTGCGTCATACAAGAAAACGATTACGTCATGAGACAAGACTCAATAATGACGTCATTTACACCAGCCGCGCATGCGCAAAAGCTTAGCAACTTGCGCGTAACAACTAGGCACGAAGTGAACTGGCTGATAGAGAACGTGTTGACGATTTGTAAAGCAACTAGCACTTAGTACTACATAAGCAAAACAGAGATGTGTGTGTTGACGATTCTTGTGCTACTCTCACTGTCAGAACACTGCACACGCGTACAGTGCTCTGCCTCTACGTATGTACCTCGGTAAGCTTATATCATAGATACCATATAGTACCTATGCTTATATACCGTCTGCTGGAGAAACGGCACGCTATTCTACCACGATACTATATACCACCAAGCCAAAGCGCTGGTGACTGATAGTAGCTACGTTGCTAGCAGGTTTGCTTATAGACCAAAGTGTACGCAGCTGCTGCTTGCAACCAAACCACGCCCTCAGTACTAATCACGCATTTTTACAGTAGCTCAATACTTGGTCAGATGTTTATGGATATGGAGAGCACATGCTAGGGAGAATTATTGCTTACAATAGTAAAAAAATGACAAGAGACAAGTAAATAAAAAATTTAAGAAATTTGAAGTGTAATATAGGGATTGCATAAAAATGAACAGAGACAAGATTGGGACACAGACATGCTATATACATCAATGTACTACAAGGTATGTTGATGTACATAGCATGTCTGTGTCCCAATCTTGTCTCTGTTCATTTTTATGCAATCCCTATATTACACTTCAAATTTCTTATTTACTTGTTATTGATTGATCACAAGACACAATTGGTGCACATAAAATTTACAATAGTGCAAAAAATGAATGATGAAAATATTAAAATTGATTCTTCCTCACATACAAATAACGATGAAATGACAAATCACACACGACACATATAACAGGTCGTATTTTGCTTTCTGAAAGCTCTGACAACTGTTTGTTGCCAGTTAAAAAAGACCATGTCTCTTTTTGATTTCCGCTTGCTTCCAACAGGAAATTTCTTGAACTGTTCTCATGTAATTTGAACACAGTCTGAAAAAAGAACCAAAGGAAGATAAAATGACTCTATTGCCACTACTATCATATCTGTGGTGAATATTTTAAATCCATTGGATCAGGACTTCACAAATCGGAACACCAACTTTTCTCTCACTATAGCTACAATGGAACCTCTCTAATCCAGATATTCTTGGGACAGAAGAGAAAGTGTCCTAATTAGTTAGGTGTCCTGATTTCAGAGGTGGATTGTAGAGGGTTAACATTAAAATAAGAACTAGTCCAAAATCATGACACGGAGAGAAGACATGACAGGAATAGGGAGGAAGAGGGAGAGGGAGGAGAGGGAGAGAGAGAAGATGGATTGGAGGGGGGAAGTGAGGGATGGAATGAGAAAGAGGATGTCCCAACCATCATATCTTTACCGAGTACTTCTTAACCCCCAAAATCAGGATACTTTACTATCACAACAATTCTTATTTCCCACAGTAAATTGGTACTTCAAATTCATTATCTGAAATATATGTTTCTAGTTTGGAGGGATACACACCTTTTGGTAGTGGTCTCTTCTGGAGTTCCTTGAGAGTGAACTGTGTTCTGGGAGTAAGGGAGGAAGAGAAAGAGGCACCAGAGAGGAAGAGAATGGGGGAGGGAGAAAAAGGGAGAGAGGGAAAGGAGGAGGAAGAGAGAGAGGGAGGGAGATATGCATTATTATTCTCAGTGTAGTTTTCATGACGGTATAAAATCAACTACAGCCATGCACAATGCACATATGCATGTTAACAACAGACTCTATAACATGATGCAGTGTACATATAGTTAGTTCCAATTAACCTGCTATATTAAGGAGCTCCTCGTCAACATCTATCTGCTGAGGAATTGGCTTTCTCCCCTACAAAAATTGTATAAAAACCAGCACAAATTTGAGGCTTTATAATTAGTTAAATATTTTCACCCATTTAAGAATATGTAAATGGACGTACATGTATATATGCACCTTGCATTGGAGGTCTTGTACTTTAGTGTTCTGCTTCCAGAATGGGAACAGGGTAATGAAGCTGTCTGGTTCCGTTCCAGCATGGATCATGTATGTCTTGGGCTGATGCTTCCTGGTCTCAGTTGATGCTGTTAAACATACATACATGTACATACACATAACCTGAAATAGTTTTCTTGCTCAATTCTGTGTGTAGCGGGTTTCTTGTATAAGTATGTACATGTGTGTGTGATTCAGTCCAGCCAGCTGAGCTGCCTCAGTAGCTCAGTTGGTAGAGCATCCGTCTAGTTCGAACACAGAGCAAGGCAGCGGATCTTTCATTGACAATAACTCTCTTGGGTGAGTGAAGCAGCTTATCTTTCTTTGAAAATGACTGTCTTAGATCATCATTAATATCTGAACTCTGACTCTCTCTCTCATTAATATCTACTATTCACATACCTTTAGCTGGGCTGTCTGGAGAGCCAGTTTCTTGTCTCTTAGCCAGCGATCCTGTGCACTTCCTGTGGTGATGTTGGTCTCTCTCATGATACTCCAGTCTCTCCTCTCCTGCAGCCACCAGCCCAGCCATATGAATAAAGATCACTGTAGAAATGGAGCTGCCTCAATACAAGTGTTCCTGGCACTGTAGAGAACCTCACTGGCTACAAACTCTCCTGTAGTGCTGGACAGCTCAAAGTCACAGAGACACTGAGCAGTTTATTATAAGAATGAATTTTGCAATAGACACCTCATTCAAAAGTTATGGCATCATTTTGCTTATCATGACAGCCTATATTTCATAGACTCTCTCATTGAAGCAAACTCTTTTAGTGTTTGTTTTTGGAGTGTATGCATATGACCTCTGGGTCATTGCAAATGAATATTATTACACACTGAGGGTTTAGCACTTCAGTGCTCACTATCTGAAAATGGTATTTAAACCTCAGGACATTTCATGATCATTTATCAGGACACTTTCTTCCAATGATATCCTAATTGTGGGGCCACTTCTTATCATACCCTGTACACCTGTGCCCCTACCAGCTAGGTTACAGGATTTCACTACATGTCGCGCCAAAGCAATTGGTACCTTCCTTTCACGTGTAAGCTTACCTTCCTGAGAAATAGTCGGAAGACAGATAAACAGACAGAGAGACAGATACACAGACCAAGTACTCACTTTGCATGCGCGGAGAGGGTTAACAAGTGCTTGTTGTGGGTTCCACAAGTATTAACCTATTGGACATGCACCTTTCTGATTAGTGAGGTGTCCTCATTTCAGTAGTTGAAATGTACACGACATTGGACATTGGAGCCAGGATTCAGGACGACTTGAATGAGATTATATTAATTGATAGCCTATCATTTAAAAGTGTTAAATTGAAAGAGCCTATAACTAGCTAGCTTTCATTTTTCATTTTCAGATATTTCTCAATTGCATATCCCCACAGCTTCTCCTACACATGTGAAGAAGGCAATTAATTGGCCAACTCTATGTTGGAGCAGACAAGACTCTCTCTCCTATGGCCGCCTATGGCGTCTCACATGCTTTTCGCATACTGAGTAATCTTCAGATACAGGGGTGTGTGGTCGCTGTCTCTACACGCAATGGTCGGTGCGTAGAGAAAGACGTGTCTCTCGCTGTCTTCGACTGTCCCTGAAGCAAGATGTTTTAGTACCTCCAGTGAGCACTGTCCCTCACTAGGACATCTCCAGTATGCATCCATGTTTTTCTTAGTCTTGTCCCCAGACACCACCCTCAGAGAGGAAAGGGCTCTGGGGACTTTGGGCTCAACGCTCGGTTGAGATGACGTCTGCGGAGGAATCTACGGGCGTCAATCAGATTCGAGTAAGAGTAATTATTGCATATTTTCACTCATAGGCTATAGGGGGCAGGACGCATGAGTAAAGAACGCAAGTCACACGTTTGCTTACTCAGCACAACCAAGAATTCGCTCAAAGTCACCAGACCCTTTTCCTCTCTGAGGCCAAGGGTGGGGTCTTGGGACCTGACTATATTTTCTATGTCAGTGCACACGCTAAATTAGAACTTACGTATAACATTACGGTATGTACATCGCCTATCCTATGTGCGCACGCAAAATTAGAACTCGCGTATAACATTACGGTATGTACCGGCCAATAACGTAGGGGGAAATGTTTCACATCCCCTGTTTACTATATATCTGCTAAAATGTGTAACATACAGAGTATAATAAGGATTACCAAAGTACTATAGTTTTAAAGTTTATTGCAATACATAGTACTACCTACTACATTCAACAGACACACATAGCCTGTTATACAAAGTGGAAATATTATTGTTTAAAATAAAATTGGTTCTTGAGGCTAGTGAGGATACCAAAAAAATTTGGTCGATCGTGAGGGTCTGCAGACCAACATACTTGGATAAGTTCAATGAGATACAGAGGCCATTCTGGGGATGTTATTGGTGGACGCTCACCTTGCAGAATCTTCAGGGAGGCTTTGACATCACTGCGATAATTATGAAAGGGTATTTTGTGTTCTATGAGCTCCCATACTACAATGGCATATGAAAATACGTCACATGCCTTGTTGATTTTATCACCATCAGCTACTTCAGGGGCCATCCAGCGATATGTACCACCCACCTTTGAAGGAGCAGTAGTTTTTATCATTGGACGTGAAGTACCGAAGTCGCATATTTGGGCAGTCATGTTCTTTGTAAAAAGGACATTGCTGGATTTCAAGTCGCGGTGAACCAGATCAAGTTGGTGCATGTATGCCATGCCATATGCAATCTCCATTGCCCATGTCAGACTCTGCTCTAGCGCGGGTTTTATGCCTTTTTTGTGCAAGTAGTCAAACAGCGATCCATTTTCTGCAAGAGCGGTAACAATGATCTTTTCTGGGTAATTTACTGCAAATCCATAGAAAGAGATGATGTTGGGGTGTTCACCTAGTTTAGCCATTATATCTGTATCACAGCGGTTAGAAGACATTTTAACCTTTTTCAGTGCCACACGCATATTTTTGGACTTCCACACACCAGCATACACCAATCCATTGCCTCCTTCATCTAGCAAATCCCCAAACTCAATATCAGCAAGGTCTAGTTTCTTGAAGTCAGTTTTCCTTTCCTAAAGATCACAGCAACACAAAAATTAATATTCTATTAAAATAATGTCATGGCAACAAAATATGGGTGTACCATGTGAATGTGAATTCATCATATTTTGAAATAACAACAGTATAATTGCTGTATAAAACATGATTCCATTTACTAATAGAGAACTGTTAGGAACAGGACTTCAACTATATACAGATTGTGAAGCACTTAACCATTGTGCAATCATGACAAGCTAGTACAATAATAGCTACACAAACGGACATTCAAAGCTCAAGGAAAAGACAGGCAAATGAATCTGAGCCCCTGTCTCTTCATGTTCTGTAGATAAGCAGTCTGTAATAATGTCGCAGTGTTAGTCTGATGACAGTGACACTAACAATGTTCTTGAAGTGAAGGTATATCTCAGCAAGGTAAGTTCCGTGTTTCATATCAATAATTATCATAGAGTTGGTAGACTCTATATGTAGGGATGGTGCCGATACACCCATTAAGCCTAACAAAGTAACGGCTCAGAACTCCCAGATGTTTTAAGCCTTTTCAGACAAACAACATGCTCTGTGAGTGCTTCTATACTCTCAAAGTACGTGAAATACACAGTTACAGTGATTCTCGGAAAATTGTAAACACGCTGATTGTTCATCATTTTCTTCTTCTTCTTCAGTTCAAATGGTCTACCGCCAAACTGGCGTTAGTAATTGCTCTAATTCTGTCACGATAATTATTTATACTGCAGTGTACATGATCCTTGCTGCATAAAATCCAGGTCTGCAACTTGATTTTAGATGCCATTTTCTTGTTTGGTCAGGTGCCGAACACGTGAAGTTAGTTTTGTGCACCAGTGTATATATGTGGAGTTACTAATGAGCTTATTGCAGCATGAAATAATGAATCGGAACCAGACGTTTCGATCCATGGATCCAAAAGCAAACCCAAGAATCAATCAAACTGGATTCAATTCATTGTTTCATGCTGCGATAAGCTCATTAGTAACCCCACATTGAATGAACGTAGCAATGAACCTGTACGACTTTACCAGTGTATATACATTGCCCTAGCTGTTTCGAGCGCTGTGTCATCTATATTGTCTTTTTTGGCTACGTTGCTCCTTTGTGTCCGTTTCTTTGAACAACTAACTGTTGCAGGCAACTGGACTCGCTGTTGTACTCAGTAGGCAATATTCGTAAAAGATATGATGTACGAGTCACTGACAATTGCTAGCTACCTGCTTATAGGTATGCAGGACAGGTAGAACTCTGCACTAAAATCAGTATAATATTATAGGCTTATATGTGTTGCTACAGATAGTAAAAACCAGTGTAACAAGTGTTAAAACATAAAGTTGAAGGATGTAGGGATTGAAGTGCCAAAAAGCATAGAAACAAGGTCAAAGTGCAGCATGCAGGCCAAGGCAGGGGATGATAGCATGCAACAATCATAACATGCGTAACCCCATATCCCTACATCTGTAAATACTAAAAGGGGTTATGCATGTTATGATTGTTGCATGCTATCATACCCTGCCTTTGCCTGCATGCTGCACTTTGACCTTGTTTCTATGCTTTTTGGCACTTCATGTATACATCCTTCAACACTTTAGTGAAAATGTTTTACACTACTAGATATGAGTGTCTGAATACACAAAGTCTGACTGTATAAGCCTAAGGAATTATTGCAATGTGTTTTCCTTATTATTATTAAGTGTAGCCAACACAACCTGTAACTAATGAGATGTGCCATGTACTCCTTGGCCATGCTAATCAGTAAAACAATCCTTACCAAGCCATATTTGAGAATATGTTGCAACTGAGGTAACTACACCTGCTGGTCAAAACAACCACCCATTTTTTGCAGTGATGCATATAGAATGAAATGCACCTTACGATTATAGATGCAATTAAATTGTAGCCCATAAAGAGCATTCCCAAACCTAGCTATAAGGCCCTATGGCTATCTAGCTGTAGTAGCTGCAGAATAGTACCCTCATGCCCAGGCTCATCCTTGATACAGGATGCAAGTTGTGACCTTTTGAATCCCTATAATCCTGTAATAGGGTTGAAAGTTGAAAGGTCACAACTCGCATCCGCATGGAGGGCAAGCCTGGAGTGAAGCTAGCAGAAAGCAGCTGTAGTATAGCAGCTGATCATTCTGTCATGATTTAAATTGTAATTACATTAGATACAATACAGGGCACAAGCACATTGTCTACATATATGTATATCCAACAGTTATACACAATAATCATCGTCAGTTGTATAATGTGATTTTTAGCAAATATAGTATAAAATGAAATGCACTTGTAAAGTGCGTAACCCTCGCGCAGTTATGACTACCAAGTAAATATATTAGAGCTCCTGACTCTCTTCGTGTCTGCACATACTTGTAGCTAATGCAAAACTATATCTAACAGCAAGTCGTGCTGTTGCGATTTCCAATTAATGCGCACCTTCAGGTATAAACCGCTGCCTAAAACTGATACACTTCTGACGATACAGCTCCAGACTTCCTATTACGAAGTAGCAATACTGCTTGTCAATATATCCATGTTTGGCTGTCACAACAATCATGGTTCACGAAAATCGGCAATTTACCGCTTTTCTTCAACAACGCAGGTCCGGTCTCTTCATTCCGCTCCAAACGTTAACTGTGCCCAGCGCTAATGCTACTTCTTCATATCTCCAAGTTTGGTACTTATAGCAGCCACGGTTTACGAAAAACTTGTTTACAGACAGACAGACAGACACACACACACACACACCGACCGACTACAATAACCCTCCCGCGCATGCGCGAGGGTTAATAACAATCTGGGAATCATACAACTAAAGTTCACTGTTTAAAACAGTTTGTTTTGAGAATGTAAAAGCGTGTATCTTGACATATATAGTAGCAAAATCGTTCTTATCATAGAGTCAGTAGACTCTATATGCTGACACGTCTATTAGCCTGAAAAAAAGTAACGGCTCAGAACTCCCGAACGTGGATGTTATAAACATTTTCCGACAAACAGCCTGCTCTAAGAGTGCTTTTTATACACTATAATATTCTCAAAGTACATAAAATACACAGCTGCACTGATTCTCGGAAATTGTAAAAACATTGATTGTTCGTCATCTTCCTCTTCTTGTTCAGTTCAAACAGCCTACTGCAAAACTTGTGTTAGTAATCACTCTATTTCTTTCATGGGAGACTCATTTATACTGGAGTGTACATGATCCTTATGCACCAAATCTTATCTTCTAACAATGCCAGGTCTGCAACCTTACAAGTGACGCCATTTTCTTGTTTGCTCATGTGCCGAACACATGAAATTAGTTTTGTGCAGTTTTCATTGTGTTCGTTGAGTGCTGTTATATCTTTTTGGCTATGTTGTTCCTTTGTGTCCGTTTCTTTGATCGACTAACTGATGCAGGCAACTGGACCCAATGTTGTACTCAGTAGGCAATATTTGTATATACAAGACAGGATGTAGGAGTCACTGACAATTGAAGGGCTGAGAACCAGAGTGGCCTATCCCAAAATTAAGAATGGGAAATCATCCAAATAGCACAAATATGAATTAAAAAGTTGGGTATACCTATAAGCATTCCTGAGATATTTTTGATTTAATGAATTTTCCCCTTGTCCTGAAACACATTTTTAAGTACATTTGAGTTTTAGGGGGGGTAAACTGCTGTTTAGCGGGTTAGGCCACTCTGGTTCTCAGCCCTTCAATTGCTAGCTATATATCCTGCTTATAGGTATGTAAGGTACGTAGAGCTCTGCATGAAAGTCAGTAGGTTTAATATGTGTTGCTATACACAGTAAAAAACAGTGAAACAAGTGTAAAATTATTTTCACTAAAATATTGAAGGATGTAGGGATTGAAGTGCCAAAAAGTATAGTAACAAGGTCAAAGTGCAGCATGCATGCATAACACCATACCCCTACATCTAATAGGGGTTTACGCATGCATAATAGCATGCATGCTGCACTTTGACATTATACTCTTTGGCCCTTCAATCTTCAACAGTCTGTGCTGTGCTGAATCTGCTAGTATCTATATTTCGACATGTAACCGTACTGGCAGACCAAGTACTATACCTGCTGAGGGTTATGGTAACAACCTTTTGGGGGAAAAATACAACTGAAACAACACTGATAGGTTAAAAAAACAGTTTGTTTTGTGAAGAATGTGGATAAGGTTGTACTACAGAAGCCATAGAGATTAAAATACAGCACGCAGACAAAGCGCGTGGTGATGAGCTACTGCGCATGGTGTATGACCTACTGCACACAGTATATGGTCATACATCACGCGTAGTAGCTCATACACAACGCTTCCGATAATTACTATGTGTGCAGAACTTTCGATTATTATGGCTTCTATGGTACAAACCGGTTACACAATACTCACTCGGTGGTTTAGTGATACACTAAACCGTTTTGTGGTCGTTGTGTAACCTATGTTTTACCTATGCTAATAGCAATATGCATGCACTTAATTTGAAGGCTGATAAAAACTCAGAACTTCCTGTTTACTTTCCATGAACTTGAGGACATTTATGTGTCTAATATGATGTGCTGAGTTCACCTCATTCTGTTGGGAAGCATGTGAAGAACCGAGTGAGTTAGGAGGTAGTAGAAACTAGGATAGGGACAATAAATACATAAGATTACAAAGCACTATATTAGTTCCCCTATTTTGTATGCCTGCTGTGCTGTGTGATAAATCAATCTAGTAATGTGTTCACTAGTCTGGTGAGTTGTTATCTCAGTGTTGAGGACCAGAGAACAAAGGCAGAAGTATTATACATGTCATGTGACATCAGATAAGCATGTGCAACCAGTGGCATGCCTCATGCAGAAGCAGTTATAAAACATGCACTGCAAGAAATACGTCATTGTTTTGACAAGCATGTGTGGTTATCTCAGTTGCATCACAGTCTGTTAAAACTGTAACCTCTCATTATTCCAAGATTATGGATGAGTAGAATGTATGCAAAATGCTGTATGGAGGAATGCAGTGTATATACAAATGTTTAATACAGATTGGGTTTACTATGTGATTTCCCATGTGAGATATGTAGTTGCTATCACATGTATATACCTTTTCAAGGTTGTGGTCATGATAATGCAACTATGGTGTTAGCTACACCTGCTGGTCAAAATTAACTACCCATTCATTAGAAACAGGCTATTCATGTACCATGCATGCATGCATGCATGGTACATGAATAGCCTGTTTCTGCCTGAATGGTACATGAATAGCCTGTTTCTAATAAAATCATGCACTGTTTGTACTTTAGGAACTGTGCACAGAGAGTCAGATCTTGTCTTACATAAGGCTAAGTAATGAAAATTACCTGTTGCTGCTGTGCCTGAGCTAGCTCCCTGTCATTGGCCAGCACTAAATCATCTTTCTCAGTCTCCTGCAGTTAGGAGAACCTCTATAGTCACATACACCTGCTGTTTCAGTTGCTATGTACCTGAGATAGCTCCTGATCAATTATTTAACTACACACTTATCACCCTACTCTCTCTCTCCCTTACACACACACACACACACACACACACACACACACACACACACACACACACACACACACACACACACACACACACACACACACACACACACACACACACACACACACACACACACACTGTAATAATTTTTGGTAAATGATATGGTATTACATGTATGTACCAGTTGTCTCATCTGCTGCTGCTCTTTCCTGATGGTCGCCTCTGCCCCTGTCAGCTCGGCTTTCTTCTGTTGTCTGAACATGTGGTTCTCACTGGATTGAAGCTCTTGCTGTAGCCCAGCAGCCCCCAGCTACAGGGAAGAGAGAAAACCTAAACACACACACACCCTTACATAACCAAAGAACTAGTTCTGGGGAAGAGGAATACCAAGGGAGCCCTGTGTATGTACCAGTAGTCTCACATCAGGTTCCTTCCATATCAGCTGTTGCTGTAACTCGGCATTCTCTGTCACCAGGTCGTCAATCAGTTGCACCAGATTCTGAACATGTAAGAAAGAGATGATAATGGTGTAGAGAAGAGGGAGGTATCGGAAGTACTGTATGGTGTATACCCAGTCCCTCACCTCGTTCCTGGGCTGGTTCTGAAGGACTTGTACCAGTTCCACTCTGTTCCTCTCACTCTCCTCATCTCTAATACCAGCTCTGGCCTCTTCCAACAGACCCAGTACTTCAACAATGTTTGGCCTCTTGGCAGGGACATTATGTAGACATTGCTGGATCAGTCGAATGAGAGGGTGGTCCCCACGGAGCTGGCCACAGGCACGGAGCTGGGTGTTAACATTTTGCATGTACCTACTTCGTCGCTGCAGTTCAGTACGAGCAATTATCAATCCTTTTTTTTCATCAAAATAGGTAGCTGCAAGAGAATCACAGGGAAAGGCTTCACCAACTGTGAAAATGGTCACAACACCAAGTGAAAATATGTCAATACTGGTATCATATTTAGATTTCTCGTCATTGGATTCAGCAGGTGCAATGGCCTCTGGAGGCATGTAGACGGAGGCACCAGGTGCCATGGTCATGGTGGCTGCATCTCGCATACGAGGCACGATACGAGCCATGCCCAAGTCTGCTAGCTTGCCCACCAGCCTCGAGTTCAATAGGATATTTCTAGCAGATAAATCGCGGTGGATGATGGGCGGGTTTTGACGGTGGAGGTAGTCTAGGCCGCTGGCGACGTTGTGCAGTACAGAACACTTTAGGCCTAGCTTGAAGAACGACAAAGGTGGAGGTGTGCCAAATGGAGGATGGGAATCGGGATCTAGTAAATCGTGAAGGCTCGTCAGCAGACGCTCCATTACCAACGCAGGTAGTCGCGATCCTTCAAAGCAGCACACTCCCAGAAACTGGACAATGTTTGGGTGGCGGAGGGTGCTCATCAGTTGACATTCCTTTACAAACTGGGTCGACGCCCTACGAATTTCACGCTGCGGAATCTCGGAACGGTCTTGGAAGATGTCGTGTATCTTTTTAGCAGCTCCACATACAGGTATCGCCACCTCCTCGACACTACCGTAGGCTCCGGCGCCAATTCTATTGCCAGTGAGCGTGACATTGGTGAGGACGAACGGCCTCAGCTCAGGATTGTCACGAATAATATCCATCAATCGTCTATCAAAATAAGTATGCACATGGCATTTGCCGTATATATGAGACATACGGCGCGCGGACAACATGTAGATTAGGCTCACGCACATTATGCCGGCATAATTTCGAGCACAATGAGAGCTATCATAATTTTGAGCATAATAGGTAGAATTTTGCACGCGCGCCGCCCCGTCCCGTGCGGCAGTGCGGCAGTGCGTAGCCCACACACGCTGGTACCCGGTATATACCTTTCAATCCTCTCAAATTCCTTTACTGGTCAACAAGAACACGCTTTAGAAGATTATATAGAAGCATCGGTTTTTATCAACAGTAATGTATGTATAACCCCTCGTGGCTATTTTCAATTTTTGGTTTTTGGTTGGGCATAATGGTTAACACACTAAGCATAATAGGAAAAAGACTAAGCATTATGGGTACAAATTTCAGGCACAAGAGAATAGCATAATAGGCCAAAAATAAAGTATAATGTGCCTGAGCCTAATGTAGACGCGGAGATAGACCCTCAGCGTGCATGCGCATAGATGGTTACGGTATGCGATTTTTTATCTGACGTACATTTTCGAACCGAGGGGTCTGCCACGGAGCTACAGAGCGTACGAGATTTCTTGATTTCAGTGTACGGTATCTGTGATTTCCAGTCACAAACGCGTAGTATACTGAGATACGCGGAAGTTTCCAAACCATTATGTTAGTATGCGGACCTTTCGAAACTCGTTTCTGATTTCTCGTTGATTTTTTGAAGGGCGTACGAGGTTTCTATCTGTGTCAGACCCCCCTTGTTTTGAACCTAGTCTCAGCAGCGTGCGGCCGCTAGTGAGTATACTGGGCGTGGCGTTCAAATTATTTGAGCAAGTCAGGCAGGGAAAATATATTAATAAGTCACGAAGAACTTCTAGATCTGACATGTGATCAGAGTCTGGAAACACCATTCCTCGGCACTGTGCTCATTCCTGAATCCAGAATCAGCCTGGATGGATCGTACCAGAGGTGCGACACAAAAATCGATGACGTAATGGATCGTACTACAATTAACCGGTGCATACCGCGAGGAAAGACGTAGACCTCTTCAGTTCATTGCATGAGTTATAGAGTCAGAATACTATCAAACGTCAGTAGAGAGATAGAGCATAGGCCAAAGATGGGTGCAAGAAACAAATCTGAGTTAAAATAGATATCCACAAGTGCTATATGACCTCTACTATTTTCCTGCTATAAGTCGCTGGAACAGTAGGTGTTCGCCCGAGTTCAAGTTGCAATTGTTGCTGATACAGCAACCTATCTTCCGTTGAAAACACATGGCGTGATATGGCATTTTCCAGCGTCTGCTGAAGCATGTGACGTAATGGATGTTTGTTGATGATTGTATAGTCCTGTCTTGCCTGTGCAGATGTTAAGTATGAAGGGAGACTACAGTCAGATACATGGCCGACACTGCCCATTGTCCATGTAGTGGAACTTCATTTGTACCATGGGAATACCGACTGGGCCTGTTATAGATGTGGTAACTGTACAACGTGCTCATAAAGAGGTTTATTATTGTCGAAATAGCACTGTGCTTAATGCCGACTCCCTTCTGAACATTTGTGTTGATACGTACATGTATATATGCCAATCTCCAGTGGTATATAACTTGTAGGTATTGTGTATGCAATCATGCATTTACATGCACTATACCTGCATACACTATGTGATGTAGCTGCATAACTTGTAGGTATAATCTAACGGTGCCAAGTTGACTCTAAAGCTGTTTCCCATTGAGGTAATGGTACACACACTATAAAAGTTGTTCACGAGAAATTCCTCCACACTGCAAAAAATTAATGGTTGTTTTGACCGGCAGGTGTGGTTACCTCAGTTGCAACATATTCCCTTATGATGACTACAACCTCTCATGGGATGTGTATGATATCCCTTAAGGAATTACCTCTGTATATATTTCAAGACACAATAAGATTCCTTGTTATAGTACCTATCTCACAGGGGAAATTACATATATGACCCCCACTGGACTGTAATGCAGTAATGGTATATTATAATGTCATGGAAGAACAACATTTACATTTACATATATCAATACTACATTGATCCATACACACATTCATCATCCCCTGGGAACATTTAGTGAGGTTATAGTCATGCATTTAGTTTTAACAGAATATGATGCAACTGAGATAACCACACAGTTTGTCAAAACAATGACCAATTTTTTGCAGTGCAGGTAGCAACAAAAGGATCACTACACATGGGTGAAATAGACGAGAAAGTAGCTTCAGGTAGGCATGTGCCGCATTATTATACAGAGGCGTCGGAAAGGGGGCTCTGGGAGCTTCAGCTCGCCAATATTTATGGTTAACCAAGCAGCTCCCCCAATATTATGTATACATACATTTACAATCAACACGTGCATTCATGAACATACATGTATACAGTGGGGAAGAAATATCTACATCAAACAGCTCCATAACAATACAGTATTGGAGAATGTTAACATGGGTGTTGGGTAGCTGAATTATTGGCAAATACATGTACATGTACCTTCTTTCTGGAAATTCCTGTTTGGCTAGTGTGCTATGCACATGATTTCCATGTACATGTACATCAGAACTTGATCAGTTGTTTACACATTACATGTTAAATTAGTCAACAAAACAGAGTATATCCCTCAGTACACACTGATCACAAGCATTATCAAAGGTCTCCACTTGGAACCATTGTGGTACCACTGGAGATTGGCATATATACATGTACGTATCAACACAAATGTTCAAAAGGGAGTCGGCATTAAACACAGTGTTATTTCAACAATAACAAACCTCTTTATGAGCACGTTGTACATGCAGTTGTCACACCTATAACAGGTCAGTATTCCCATGGTACAAATGAAGTTCCACTACATGGACAATGGGCAGTGTCTGCCATGTATCTGACTGTAGTCTCCCTTAATTTTAACATCCACACAGGCAAGACAGGACTATACAATCATGAACAAACATCCATCTACGTCACACAATATATAGCTATATATCTTCTGCAGTCCATGACTTTTGATAATGGGAATGGATGAACATTTTACTAAAGGAAAAATCTTACCATTTGTTTATGATTTTAAAGTGAAAGGAGCATTGGCTTTTTCAACATTGAAATGAAAGTTCAAATCACATAAAAGCATACATTGAACAACAACTGGTGACTGGCAGATGGGTTATATGACCACGATATAGTCCAGAGAGGGACAGGACACATTCTTTATAGTGGGGGATGACAGTATTCATATGCAGGATTGTGCTGTAACTGTAGAGGCTTTCTGTGTTCATAAACAACATTTACTTGTAGTTTAATGTCACTACATGTTTCTTGAGACTTGTCTGTATCTGAAATAGGCATAATCATCCCTATATGATTAAACATGATAAAAAGGTGTTTCTACCATATGAGTTTTCATCAACGGAACTCACCTTCAACTTTTCTTTTCCTTCGATGCCACAGAATCACAATCGCTATTCCATGTATTGCAAGTATTAGTAGTTTGGCAATAGACACAGCACCTGTAATACATTCTATTTATGAAAATGACTAACACCACCTTACCCAAGGCCAGAGGAAGTGCTTTTTTCCCTAATGTTGGAGGGTCCACTAAGAGGGAGAAGTAATAATAGTCAAACTTTCAGACTATAGTTATTCAAACCTTTTGGAGAACTTGGTAGTATTGCTTGTTTGCTTTGAGTCTGCATTGCTTCAGGTGTCTTCCTTGTAAGAGAATTGGACAACTGTGATGTCCAGGGTTGTATCACAGAATTGTCATCTGCTGATATCACATGAAAATACATCATTACTAATCACCATTGCCCACTCCAGCCATTATTTACCTAACAACAGGGCTACCTCTGATAGAAAAGATATTGAATAGTTTTTGGACTGCAAAGCATGGCATTGCACACGTGTGTTATTGTTCCTTTGGTAGCCTACTATTGTGAGATGTGATGAGGTGTCAGTAAAGTTTGCAGATACTCCTCTATCTTTGAATTTGTCAAGACCAGCATCTGACCCATTAAGCAGCCAGAGTATGATAAATGAAGAGTGATTGAACAAAGAGCACTGGAAGGAGACCTCAATGGAGTCGGTAACTGTTATATTTTGTGGTTGCTGTTGAAATGCACCTGTATCATTGTATTGAGTGAGACAGCTCTTCATTTACACAGTGAAATAGGAGGAGAGTACTGACCTTCAACTCTTGCCCAATTTTAGACGCGTATGGAGAGAGAGCCAAAGAAATAGACTTATTCTGAGTTTCATCATACCTGCAATGGAATTCCCTGTGTATCCACCAGAGGTATAATTGACGTAATCTTCAATTCCTGCTGACACAATGTTTCAAGCGTCTGCTGAAGCAGTGGTCCCCAAAATTATAGTTGTACGTACCATAGCCTATACCTCAAGAAAACGAATCGAACCCAGCGAACCCCTACTGTTCCAGCGACTTACTGCGGGAAGTAGATCTATATCTAATAAAGGGATGTAGCTGACTTCATGGATAACTGCCAGTTGCACCCATCTTTGGCCTGTGCTCTCTACCGAGTATTCTGATTTTATAACTATACCGTGCGGCCTCGCAGTACGCAACATTCCTTACATGGTTTCATGCGTAGATATATATGTAGTCTCTTGTGTCCAAATTTGGCGATGAATATAACATTTTGATGAGGGCGGGAAAATAAACGCACACAAGAGCCGTGAAGCTGAGATGGTTTTACATTTATATTCAGTGAGTTTTTGACCCTCTTAGTGAAGCCAAATGACCTGGTGGTGTGTACACACACTTTGTGTTTCAGTTTCAAGTGTTACTCTACATAAAAGCGCTTTATACTGCAGTCTACTTATCTCCAGTGATAAGTGAGTTGATATACAGAGTGATGCTATATAGTTGAATGTGTATTGATGGCGAGTGGGAACAATCCAACTGTCAGAGATGATTGATTTTATCTATGTGAAACCATGATTGAATTGCATTTAGTTACTCATGTTTATTGAACATCCAACACTTTTGCCATATTAATATTATGTTTTAAAAAGGGAATGGGCTTAGTCTTAGCCCAGTGGGTAGCTCTGCTGCTGGAGGTGTCTCTCCTTTGCCTGCAATGTTTGGGCTGCCCGGTCTTAAGCATACCATCCATCATGAAAGGCATATCTCTTGCTCTTTTGCTGTCTCGGACACTGCCTCCTGCAAACTCTGTCGCACTGCTCCTGAGCTTCCTTATTTTCTGAAGTGTGACAATTCCACTCTCTCGCGCGGTCTTTGCCTGCAATGTTTGGGCTGCCTGGTCCCATCATGAAAGGCATGTCTCTTGCTCTTTTGCTGTCTCAGACACTGCCTCCTGCAAACTCTGTTCCACTGCTCCTGAGCTAGCTTCCTTATTTTCTGAAGTGCAGCAATTCCGCTCTCTCTCGCGGTCTGTAAGCAATGATCCTCTTGATTTTTAGCACTACCACATCCTTCAAATAATGACATTTTCATTTTTGTACATGTATACTTATCTCATAATGTGGATGTGCAATAGGAGAGGGCCTTGGAATAAGACTGTACATGTAATTTAGACCACATGTAGGTCTCATCCTTTCTTCTTCCTATACTCTTTTAGATGCTCAATCAGTGGATGTGAGTTTCAATGACACAAGATGTGGAGATGGTAGAGGAGTGTGTCCAACTGACCCTCTTCTGTTCACTTGTATAGTTACTGGTAGTACAGCAACTAGCATCACTGTCAAAATTGAGAATATTCTTGAGATAGATTTTAATGCAGACAATACAACAGATGAATATCTACCAAATGGATATACTGTACAGAGTCACAATGTACATTGGCAAACTAATGTTGCATCACTTGACTACACACTAGTGCTGTCCATTGTGAATGCCTCTCAGTTGAATGGCAGTTTGATTAGATGTGACAGCAACCTATTTGGTGTTGATGATAGTATGGCTGGATGTCCAGTGGCTGGTAAGTAACAATATGTGTGTTAGAACACTGTGATCTTGTACACTGAGAATGGCAATGCAAATGTAGTATTGCCATTATTATTATTTGAGGCAACAGGGACTTCTGAAATTCTAAATGCTACCTATAAAATGGTCAATGTTAGGGAATGAGCTATTTTCTCTCTAAGCTGCCTCTTTCACATAGCATTTATTGCACACCTCTCTATTGCATGTTATAAGACAATCCCTTTACATGTATATTGGCATTGATGTTGGTTGATAGTGTTGCCATCATTATTTAGGCCATTTGATAACTTTACGTGTATGCATGTGGACTGTGACCAAACCACATGCACATGAGCAACAAATTACATTCCATTATGTAGAGGATTTGCAGTGTACTGTTGTATTGGTATAGTACTAGGTGATCCAGGCCCCCCCTTGGACCTGACTCATGACATGTCAGCTAACACAGTGTCCTCAGGAGTGATCAGATGGGACCCTCCTTCCACCACTGGAGGAGATGGAATATCTATCACTGGGTATGGGATAATGATCAGGGACAGTGGTCTCAATTTGAATGAGATAGTTAATGGCACAACCTACACTATCACTGGACTACAGTACAAAACTAACTATAGTTTGGAAGTGACAGCTATCAATTCATGTGGTAGGAAGAGTGAACCAGCTAGTGTAGTAGTCAATATAGAGGCCAGAGGTTAGTAGTAATATGGAACACATTGTACAACAGTGGACATTTTATATTCCATTACTTTCAGTACCACCTCCACCATCTCTACTACTTCCTGAGCTGTACTGTGATGCTCCTCTGGAAGATGGTAGACCTGTCATCATCAGGTGGATGGTGAGTGATGTGTAGATACATGTATATACTTGTGTGAACTATGGTAGTACCGACAAATTGCTTGTAATTCTCGAGCAGTGTTTGTATGTACATGTATATCAAGATGTGAACATATGCACACATTCTGTGTGAGGGACACACACACTGCATGTTCTTAGCATGATATGTATTTCATCATTGTCTTGCATAGCCTGGAAACAAGACAGATGGTGTGGTGTATCCAGGAGTTGTATATGCTAGTGTACACCTGGATCCAGGAGCTATTTCCTGTTCTAGTGAAGACAGCACTAGCTGTACTGCCACCATCACCAGTGATGGTGTTTATAATGTTAGTCTTACTCTGACCAATGATGTGGGTCCATCTCAACCTGTACTGGATACATTTGACTGTGAGTGGATCCTGTGCATGTACTTGTCTTTATGCTATATACATTATTTGCAAGGCTATCTAACTGTACAGGTTGCCATACTCATTTCTACTTGTATTGCAGTAACTCTATTGAAAGTAGATGGAGAAGGTGTCTCCAGTGTAAAGGTGACATTGAATCCTTTCTGTCGTGATAATAGAAACTTCACAGTATATTTTGGAGTGAGGCAGCAAGGTTGTGGTGAGTGTGTCCTTCAACAAAGTAAAACAGCCAGTATTGCACCTGGAGAATCTGTGATATTGACTCCTATACTCATGTTGGATCATGGCCAAGAATACTGCTCACCTAATGCTACTCTTACTCCTGGCCCTGGTAGGTTTGGCGTTTTATTAGCCAAGGTCCCTCACATATTTTTAAAAGACTAGGAGTATGGACAATATATTAATGGCAGGCCCTGTATTATTGATTGTAGCTATAGACTCTGATTATGGAGTCTATAAAGTTGACAAAAATAGCTAGTATTTGTTGCTCAAACTCTGAATATAGCAATCACTTGACAGAACTGCCTGTTGATGACTCTACAAGTGATGGTCTCTCAGCTGGTGCAGCTGTGGGGCTTGCAATAGCTGTCCTCCTAGTAGCTCTGCCAGTGGGTGTGGTCCTTGGCTGCTCTGGTGCATGGTGTATCTGGAGGCGTGGCAGAGGTCCCAGTGGCCAGGGTACAGAGATGAAGATGGAGCAGCTCCGGGGAGCTATCTATGAGGAACCAGGACCAGTGAATGCTGCCATACCTCTCACTGACAATCAGGCCTACGGCCAGGTCAAGAAGAACTAATTAGATTGTGACTATCTACCATGATGAACTTTGTATATGTAGTAGAAGGAACTTCACACTTCCAGTTAGAGTTATTCCTGTACTAGAAAGTGCCTCTAGACTTCTTCAACTTTTGCCCAATTGTACAAATGTATAGATAGAGAGAGCCAAAGAAAGAGACTTGAGTTTCTGAATCATCTTGCCGATAGTGGGGCAATCTACACCTACAATCTATGCAAGTCATCATTAATCTCACCAGCCAGACTCTCCCGGAGTCTGACTGGCGAGTCTCGAGAGGGAGAGTAGATCTAAATGATGTATGTAGAGCTAATAGTCTATTAATGATAATTATAGTGTCCATATTTGGTGATGAATGAAACATATCACTAGAGGAAAAATAAACGCACACAAGAGCCGTGAACCTGAGATGGTTTTACATTTACATTCAGTGAGTTATTTTGACCCTCTTAGTGAAGCCAAATGTCTGGTGGTGTGTACACACCTTTTGTGTTTCAGTTTCAAGTGTTACTCTACATCAAAGCACTCTACTTATCTCCAGTGATAAGTGAGTGAACTAGTTGGATGGAAGGGCTTGTCAGACTTTCTCTGGGGAAGGAAGGAGCATTTTCCTATATACTGGGATAGTGTGGGTTTGACTTTATGTAAACAAGGTTGATGGTAACTGTTGATTGCATTCCACTGAGAGTTGAATTAAGCACAATTGCGATAGTGACAATTGTTGTTTAGTATTATTATTTACACTTTTTTCACATTGTGTAAACTATGCTACTGGGCTCGAGCCTCACCCCTTCACTCATGCGTTGGAGCCTCACCCTCTCCACTGTTAAGGGTAGTTTAAAAGTATTGTCGTGTATAGAAACGCTCGTAGAGTAGTTATGTGCCTAAAAAGTGGCCTGGGAGCAGTTTGGAGCCATTTTGTACTATGTTAAAATGTGTGTCGGCGGCATCCCTAAAATTAGAGCCTACCGACTGGACTCTACTGTTCAAAGTGGAGCGTGTAGCTATGCAGCATAGGAATAGGAATGGGGGGGTGGGGGGGTGGCAGGGGGACCTGTTCCCCCAATATTTTAGGAGGAGGGCCTGCAATAATTACCCAGCTATTTGATTCAAGCACATGCAATCCAGTAGACAGTAAGAGTTACTGGTCAATAGACAAATTGGTCAGGTTTGCCCTACCCTCCCCCCCAATATTTATGTTCCTACTCCAGTGTACAGGGTTGAAAAATGAAATTCCTTATGTGTCAGTTTTGTAGATGCGGCTTGTTCATATCAGTTTATCATTTAAAGTTCCATCTACCATAATTGTAATTAGGTACATATCTACGCACATGTATACAGAAACATTACTGAGAGTATAGGACAACTGGCGCGGGGTATGATGTATAGTATGTGTGAAGATAAAACCTTTTCTACAAATAAGCAACCTATTTCTGAGTTGACTATGCTGAAGCTGGGCTTCTAAGATGCTAAAGCTTACCCTTAGACGCCACAAACTCATTACTATACAATCCTCTTATGCCTGAACTGGTCGAGATCTATATCTTATTGTGAGTGGTTTTGATATTGGTCATATCTCTACTTTGGTAGAAGTTATCTTCTCCCCTTGATATGGTGACAAGGTTCACTGTGCATATATGAGGAACTTACCTATTAGTCTGTTTTCAACTTGTAAGGACCACGAGTTTGAACATAGTAAGTGGGGCAGTTGACTACATACTATTGCAAATGCCTCTCTGTTGAACGATGAAGTGGTCACTTCACCAAGGTGTACTGGCCAGAGTAGTCAGAGTCAGCTTTTGACTTAACAAGAGCATTGCATAATCATGCACTACTACTGGACAACTGAGATTTCTTTAACTGCAGCCAAAACAGTTTTGGTAGCGCCCTTAGTAGACAACTGGAGTGAGTGCACGATAGCACGTGATAGCTATCTATGTATTTTGTGTGACAGTCTATTGGCCATTGATTTCATTTGTGCATGTGTTACATTCTCTGAACATTGCTCAGTGTTTATGCTACAACTCATGTTAGTGTTGTAGGGCAATTAGAACAACATCTACACTAAATTTTAGTCTACCTGCTATTGGTACATGTGCAGGAGGGTTAGTAATTCCATGTAAGGTTATAGGGGCATGCGTATGTCTGTCTGTCCATCTCCACTCTTCCAGATGCTCAATCAGTGGATGTGAATTTCAATGACAAAGGATGTGGAGATGGTAGAGGAGTGTGTCCAACTGACCCTCTTCTCTTCACTTGTATGGTTACTGGTAGCATAGCTGATAGCATCACTGTCAGAATTGAGTGTTCTTGACATAGATTTAAATGATGACAATACAACAGAGGGAGATCTACCAGATGGATTTAATGTACAGAGTCACAATGTACAAACTAATGTTGCATCACTTGACTACACACTAGCTAGTGCTGTCCATTGTGAATGCCTCTCGGTTGAATGGCAGTTTGATTAGATGTGACAGCAACCTATTTGGTGTTGATGATAGGCTGGATGTCCAGTGGCTGGTAAGTTACAGTATGTGTGTTAGAACACTGTGGCTTTGTACAAATGGCAATGCACATGTAGTCATGCCACGACAAGAGGGACTTCTAAAGTTGTTTAAATGTTTAACAGTAGGTAAATGATACCTATAACATGGGTCAATGTAAGGCAATGAGCTAATTTTCTCTATTGGCTTCCTCTTTCACCTATAGCATTTTTTGCATACCTCTCTATTGCATTTTATAATACAATCCATGTATTTCATGTGTGCATTTACATGCATAGATGTGGACTGTGACCAAAGCACATGCAAATGAGTACAATGAGCTACAAATTACATTTCATTATGCCAAGAGTTACAAGAGTTACACTATTGCATTGTAGTACTAGGTGATCCAGGCCCCCCCCCCCCCCCCCCCCCCCCCCATGGAGCCGACACATGATATGTCAGCTAACACAGTGTCCTCAGGAGTGATCAGATGGGACCCTCCTTCCACCACTGGAGGAGATGGAATTTCTATCACTGGGTATGGGATAATGATCAGGGACAGTGGTCTCGAATGATGAGTTAATGGCACAACCTACAACATTACTGGACTACAGTACAAAACTAACTATAGTTTGGAAGTGACAGCTATCAATTCATGTGGTAGGAAGACTGGACCAGCTAGTGTAGTAGTCAACATAGAGGCCAGAGGTTATAAGCATAACTGATGGTGTTCACTTGGAACCATTTTGGTATAACCCAAGACTGAATGATGTGGGGTGACGACGTGCATTCATGAACATACATGTATACAGTGGGGAAGAAATATCTACATCAAACAGCTCCATAACAATACAAGTATTGGAGAATTCATGGGTGTTGGGTGGCTGAATTATTGGCAAATACATGTACATGTACCTTCTTTCTGAAAATTCCTGTTTGGCTAGTGTGCTATGCACATGGTTTTCATGTACATGTACATCAGAACCTGATCAGTTGTTACACATTACATGTTAATAGTCAACAAAGACAGAGTATATCCGTCTGTACACACTGATCACAAGCATTATCAAATGTCTACACTTGGAACCATTGCGGTACCACTGGAGATTGGCATATATTCATGTATGTATCAACACAAATGTTTAGAAGGGAGTCAGCATTAAGCACAGTGCTATTTCGACAAATCAAATCATTAACAAAGCTCTTTATGACCACGTTGTACAGTTGTCACACCTATAACATGTTTAGAAAAGGTCGGTATCCACATGGTAAAAATGAAGTTCCACTACATGGACAATGGGCAGTGTCTACCATGTATCTGACTATAGTCTCCCTTCATTTTTAAGCAGGAGCATATGAGCCGCCGAAGGTGGCGAAGGAGCGTCCAACTCCGTAGAACGGCATTTAAATTTGAACCACTTAACTAACCTTCCCTATAAGGAGTGATAGGTGACGGGTAATACCCTTATCTAAGTGTTGTTGTGATAACGCTCTCGTTAACGCTGTAGCGTACACGTACGTACACATCTTTGCGCTCCTTTTTTGGAAAGTGCGTTAAGTGGTTCAAATGCCGTTCCGTGCTATGATGCGTAGTTGGACGCTCCTTCTCCGCTTTCAGCGGCTCATATGCTCCTGGGTTAAGTAATGCACTCCCCTACGGCTCGTGCATTACCTAACCTTGAGCGTTATTGCATCTCCTCGCGCACTAAGTCTAAACCGCATAATGTACTGGGAAGTGTTCTCTAAATATTACTTCTTATAATGTGAAAACAACTATACTTACTATGAATATAATACCACATGTAATAATCATACACAACAATGCGCACACTCTTCAATGCTATCTTTTAAATATCCACCAACTATCATCATCTTGTCTGGTGAAGTAACTACTAAACACTCTCTCCTCCTACTAGACATATCACCAATCTTCACCCACTGTCCAGCTATCAACTGGTGAATGGAATTGACTTGTGACCCATCTTGCTCACCACCAACTGCTGCCCATTAAGAGTAGCAGCTGTTGACCATCTCACTGGCAGCTGATTTAGCCGTCTCCATTTAAGAACATTTGATATCGGCTGTGATATTAACCCATTGTCGGATAGTATAGCTTGAAGGGAGGATGAATATCCATCACCATCACGTCCTAATACGTGTATTTGCTGATTGCAACATATTGCAACTGAAGGTCGGATTGGAGCCTGTGGTAAGTTCGTTAGTCTATACCATATTCTACTCCTCACATCCAATAGTTCAACTACAGTAGTCCAATGAACATCAACCTTCCCCCCAATGACTAATATATAATTGCCATCTGGTGTACTAACTACAGCGGGAGAGTAACGTTCAATGTTCATTGGGGGGTAGTGCTCAATCCATTGACCCTGTTGTAATGTAATTAGTTGGTTAGCACGACCAGAGTCACGAGATCCATTCCATCCCCCCACAGCAGTCAGTTTCCCATCAATGATGACTAGTCCTGAGTTCCAATATGGAGATTTAGGAAGCCTCTCCCATTTCTCTGTACTCCATTGATATCTATAAACTGATCGGGAACCATATGATGCGAAATATGCAAATTGATCATCAGCCGTTGCAGATCCTCTTCTCATTACACGTGGTGCTGTCTTCCTTTCATGGCTCTGCACAGTGAGCTAAGGGGAGATCACATGACATCTGATATTCATCATAATGCAATGTGTATTGTCATATCTAGACCACATGTAAAGCATGCAGATTTAGGAAATATTGTCAGGGAATGTACACATACTCTACCACAATGTATTGCATAGTACATAATATGTCATTGTTTTTCTGATCGAATCACTGGCCATATATCTGTGAGCAGTGGGAGTGTCTATAGCCACAGTAGACAGGACAGAGGCAGAGAACCTGGGGGTGCAGGGGGGGGCTTGAGCCCCCCCACTTTTTGATAAGGGGGGGCTGAGCCCCCCCCCCAAAAAAAATTGGAGGTTGTCATGAAGAATGTAATAGCCTATGCTGGATGTATTCAGAATGAATGTATATAACCCCCAACTTCATGAACGCCGAGCCCCCCCCCCCCCCCCCCCCACTTTTGACGTGCTGTCTCTGCCTCTGTAGGAGGTGGCTATTGAGATCTCACATACGACTAGATTACCTGTTGTCTCAGTTGTCTCAGTTGGTGCTGTGTTTGAACTAACTGAAGCACTAACACATCTTTTTCAGTTGCCTGCAGTCAGGGAAGACCTCTAGTTACAACACACAGTGACACTACATGTACACAGTCACAATAAATATAGATATTATAGACACGTGATATCTATGCTATAAATTCACCTGCACACCTCATATGAGCTCCTAAGGCAATAAAACCTAACACAGGCTCACCTGAGACAGTCATTTTCAAAGTAAAATGAAAGCACTCTAAAGTGCAGAACCCTCGGCGCTACGCGTGCGCGAATCTGTGAAAACGCACGCGCTATTAATGCTAATAATGTGCATGCGTGGCCTCCAAAATGGCCGACTACACGGATAGCCATACAATGTATCTCTGCAACGGAGCGGCTTCAGAGAAATCCACACAATTTTTTTGACTTTCGTTGCCCGTTGAGTACGCGATATCCTTTTCAGGACGAACGGAGGCTCCTGAGGTGAGATTTCGATTAACGGACAGACAGACAGACAGACAGACAGACAGACAGACAGACAGACCCAACTACAGTAACCCTCGCTGCGCATGCGCGCCGAGGGTTAATGAATGCACTAAAGTGCAGAACCCTCCGCGCCATGAGTTAATGCCATTGTGGAGAGACCGCCCAATGGCAACTCACGAAACGCCACACAGGCCGCATACAATGTGAAGGGAGTGCTGGATCTCTGCAACGGAGCGTCTTCAGAGAAAACCCCACAAACCTTTTGACCTTCGTTGTCCGTTGAGTACGTGATAGAATATTCAGGGCGAACAGACGCTCCAGAGGTGAGATTAACAGACACACACGGACAACTACAGTAACCCTCCTGCGCATGCGCGGAGGGTTAATGAAATGCACTGGTAAAGTGCGTAACCCTCGCGCAGTTATGACTACCAAGTAAATGTATTAGAGCTCCTGACTCTCTTCATGCTCTGCATACTTGTCAAACTATGTCTAACAGCAAGTCGTGCTTGTTGCGATCTCCAATTAATGCGCTCCTTCAGGCATAAACTAATGCCTAAAAACTGATGACTTCTGACGATACAGCTCCAGACTTACTATTACAAAGTAGCAATAGTGCTTGTCAGTATATTCACGTTTGGCAATCACAACAATCATGGATAACAAAAATCGGCAATTTACCGCTTTTCTTCAACAATGCAGTTCTGGCCTCTTCTTTCCGCTCCAGATGTTAACTGTGGCGAGCACTAGTGATGCTTCTTCATATCTCCACGTTTGGTACTCATAGGAGTCACGGTTTACGAGAAAACTTGTATACAGACAGACAGACAGACAGACAGACACACACACACACACACACACACACACACACACACACACACACACACACACACACACACACACACACACACACACACACACACACACACACACACACACCACGGCACACACAGACTGACTACAATAACCCTCCCGCGCATGCACGAGAGTTAATAAGCCGCCTCAGGTGGACAGAACCTGTGACACTTCTGAGCAGTGGGAGTGTCTGTAGCTACATCACACAGTACAATATTACTGTGTATTTTAGGGATTGCTATTGTCTATCCCCAATGAAACCAGGTTTTTCATCACTTTCACTTTCAGTTTGCTACGTACTGGACTTCTGTTAACATGAATATGCAATTATACCTAGAAACTGACTCTGATTTTAAAAAATGGCATAATTAGCTACATGGGAAAGGTGTTAAGTTCCTTTCATCTTCTCGTCGTCGTCGTTTTTGCTTCATTTCAACAAGTGTAACTCACTAATGGTAGCAAAAATTTAGGAAATTTGAAAGAAAATAATAGGGATTGCATAAAAAGGAACGAAGAAAAGATTATGACACAGACATGTCAACGTAATGTTATGGGTATGTTGATATTTCATAACATGTCTGTGTCCCAATCTCTGTTCCTTTTTATGCAATCCCTATATTATTTCCTTTCAAATTTCCTATTTATTTGTTATTAACCCTCGCGCATGTACTGGACGGTTATTGTAGTCAGTCTGTGTGTGTGCGTGTGTGTGTGTGTGTGTGTGTGTGTGTGTGTGTGTGTGTGTGTGTGTGTGTGTGTGTGTGTGTGTGTGTGTGTGTGTGTGTGTGTGTGTGTGTGTCTGTCTGTCTGTCTGTAAACAGAGAAAAAACTCCTATGAGTACCAAACATGGAGATATGAAGAAGCATATTAATTTTAGTGCTGGCCACAGTTAACGTCTGGAGCGGAAGGAAGAGGCAGAACTGTAATTTTTGAATTGCGTTAACCATGATTGTTGTGATTGCCAAACAGACAAGACTTCGTAATAGCCAGTAGGTCTTGAGCTGTATCGTCAGAAGTGTATCATTTTTAGGCAGTGGTTATGCCTGAGGTGCGCATTAATTGGACCAGCACAACTTGTTGTTAGATATAGTTTTGCATTACCTACAAGTATGCAGAGCATGAAGAGAATCAGGAGCTCTAATACATTTATTTGGCAGTCATAACTGCACGAGGGTTACGCACTTTACATGTGCATTTCATATTAGGATGGTGGCCATTGACCGATAATGAGATCTTACATCAGGCTCAGGCGCTGATGAAGATTACCCGTACGTATATAGGGTCTATCCTCATTAAAACCATATGTAAGGTTTTTCATCACTTTCACTTTCAGTTTGCTGCTTACTGGATTTCTGTTTTAACATAAATATATAGAAACTAACTGTCATTTAAAAATGGTAGATAAAGGGGTTAAATTAACAAAAGTCTATTTTGTAAATTGTTTGCACTCATACTTCCACTTGAAAAAGCGTAACTCACTAATGGTAACACATTTAAACGTGAAATTTGGCACAGTGATATAGTTCCACTGTGGGTATAGTGCATCGTCATGAACAATGTCAGGCCATGTATAATAGTGGAGGCCACACAATCCCATATCTGACTAATAAAAGCCCTGCTAAATGTGAAATTTTGTATGATAGTATAGTTTAATACCTCAATGGTCAAAGTTGTGATAAAAACAATGTAAATCTTGTAATAAAACAACAAATAGCCTCAGGCAAGCATTTCAGTACAGTGCCCATCACATAATTTTATAGAAAAAAATTGGCCTGTTGACACGACTAGGTGGGTTCACAATTATACCTGTTGCCTTAGTTGTCCCAGATGTTGCTGCTCCTTGTGCACTCCCCACACATATAGGAACATACAAACAAATACACACACACATATGAACAAAGAGACACACTGGGAATGAAATGTGGGAAAGGGAGATAACATGTAAGTATGCATATAGTCATGTATGTGATTGTATGTACCAGTAGTCTTGTCATTGTTCTCAGCTGCTTTCTTAGCCTTTGCTCCTCTCTCTCACTTGATTGTACCTGTTGCTGTAGCTTAGTAACCAGGGAAAACAGAGAAGCATTGACTAGATCGTATACTATACATACTGTGGACAATGGGGGACAGAGACATTATCTCACCTGTCGCTCTCTCCTGATGGCCCTGATCAGCTCATCTTCCTTCCATACCAGCTGTTGTCTGAACATTTTCTTCTCTCTCGATTGTAGCTCAGCAACCGCCTATATAGGCAAGTAAATAAAAATTTAGGACATTTGAAGTGTAATATAGGGTTGCATAAAATGAACAGAGAGAAGATTGGGACACAGACATGATATGTACATCAACATACATCAGTGCCGTCAGAACGGGTTGACACATGGGGAGGTCATTAATATTCATTAAGTTAGGTGTACTATTTTAAGTTTATAATGGAGATATTTTTGGTGAGCGGAGTGAGCCGACATTGTCGCCAATTTGTCTGTGGATGTAAAATTAGAATCACGTATAACATTATGGTATGTACGCGGCAAGTAGGTCCACTCGGTAATACTATTACTGTGTGACGAACGGGACACACAGAGATGTTACAGTACATGCTGTTAAGAATTAACTCGTTATACATAGAGTAACTCGTATCTAGCTATTTACATGGCAGCAAAGATGCATGCGGTGGCTTGTTGTTGCCTATTTAATTAATTTTTGGTGGAGGCGTGGCTCACAAATAGTGGGGCGGCCTTAGCCGCCCCTGCCCCCCTGGCTCCAGCGGCCCTGTAACACGTACCTCTGTTGGGTAGTTTCATGCCTAGCCCCATCCGAAAGGAGGGAAAGGGTCTGTAAACTTGGGCTGAATCCTCTGGCCCACGCCCGTACTTGCGTGCATAATTGGAATGCAATTAGAGTCGGTACATGTGCTTGTGTGTATGAAATAAAGCATGACCAACAGATTTGCCACTGCCAGTCAGTAGAGAAACATTCAAAGTGATTAATGGCTAACGCTTAGCTATCTAAAGGCCCATCTTCTGTATTGCCTCCAGGATAGCTACATGCAACACCGTGCCTTACAAGTGTGTTTACCCTTGGAATCATCATCAGACTCATGCCAGGCAAGGCTGTAGGCTCGGCTATAGGTGATTATAGAGAATGCATGGTATGTGAGTACTAAAAATTTTATCACATGACAGCTTATTCTGCAATCTGATTGGAGCGTGGAAATTCCTCAATGCAGGCCTGAGGATTCAGCCCGAATATACCAGACCCTTCCTCTTGGAGGTGGAGTCTGGGCACATGACTATCCATGGGTGATTTACTAATACTTATAAAGACATGAGTTATGAGCCATTTTGTGTCAGTGCCATCTCTACATAGAGTGTCTACTTGCAATGACAGTAGTGTTATGACTTATGGGCAGGGTGGTATACGAGATTATTTAGCAGTTACATGGCATTGCATATCTGTTACAATATAGCCTCACCTCCCTAGTCTCATATATCTGATGTCTGGTCCTGTCTTGTTCAGTTCCAGAAGTCATTACTCCATCTGTATACCTGTATACGGTGGCAACATTATATCATGTCAGGTCATGTTCAATAACCAATACACACAGTGAGGTGATCTTACACAGGAAGTTTCAGGAGGTCAGTCATTAATGGAGTGCTCTTCATAGGACAAGAGTGGACATGACGTTCCAAGTCAGACAACTCTCAGTGGCGGATCTAGGAATTTAGAAAGGGGGGTGCAAAAGTGAGATTTTTGACGTGCCACGCCCACTTTCGGCTAGCGCTACGTATCTACCTAGCTTTGCGGCAATCTTTAGCGATCCGTTTAGCAACTTAGTCAAGTGAGTGTGTAGAACATACGCACGTTACTTTTATATGCCAGGGTGGTTTTGATGCTGTAGCTGCATAAGTTTAGTCCAAGCGTGTATGCGTGAAAATGCACTCCGCCTGCCAAAGCTGGGTGAAAAGGGGGGGAAGCATGGACCCCACGGACACCCCCCCTAAATCCGCCACTGCATCTTGCAAACGTGCACTGGCTAAAACAACTCCACGTGCCGGGATATCCAACTATCACCACAAATATCCGCGTAATTGGCTCTCTTGTGTAAACTTTTATTACTATGCGCGCGCGTAAATCTATGATGCGCTCTTGTGTAGAGCCGCGTACACAATTGCAAGAGCGCCAATTACGCGCGCGCAAGACTACGACGAAACCTTCGTAATTACGTAATACCCTGCCAAAAGGGGGGTTCCATTGCACCCCTGGATCCCCCCCTAGATCCGCCACTGACTCTCCCTGCCACCCACAACCTCTGTTCTCATGATGACAGAGCACACGAAGCTCATTGACTTGACGGAGGAAGTGTTTGTTAAAAAAAGTGCTTAAATGTGGCTCCTTGCACAGTGGACATGCCCCTCCCTCTCCCTGGATCTTGGTAGCAGCTTCCTGTGAGAGGTGCTTACCACAGCAACCTGTGAGGTGAGGCTGGAGCAGTAGAGCACATGTTATTGGACAGAAGAATTCTTCAGATGGGCGCTCGACAAAAGGATACTCCTCTTCCAATGGCTGATCAGATGATTCCCTGATTATCACGTGACATGATATATACCTGTATACACTCAAGTACAGTGCCAATAAGTGAAAACATACCTCCCTGCAATATTAGCAAATTTAGGGGTAGTAGATGAGGAAACCTGTAATGTGGTATGTTACAAATGAAGGTATGTAGCTGTGTTGGCTTCCCAATAAACTCACATTATCTTGATCAGGAGCTTCATAGACGCAGAATTCAGCTGCTTCCAGTCTAATGACATTAAACTTTTTTAAAACTCTGATAGGTCTTATTATTTCCTTCTTCAGTAACTCAATGATAGACAATGGTACAAACCAAGTGACAGTGAATGTCCCAGGTCTGATACTGTTCAACATCATGCTACAGTCTCGAAGGTTGTAGTGACGTACATAGAGTTGACGAAATTTCTCAACATCCTCAAGTGTAGTTGTAATAGGCCAATTGAACTTAGCTACCATCTTTCTAAATCCTGGTGGTGGATCATCTATAGTCCCTTCATTAGCCTGACAGAACAACTTCAGTGGAGTATGCTCTCTGAACCGCTTCATATCTCTTTTGTAAGAATTCATCAGGCTTTTTACATCTCTAAAACACTGTTCCACAGTTGTTCCTTCAAGATCTGTAAAGTATTGATGTTTCAATGACACTTCTTTGATGAGATGATCCAGTAGTTGGTAGGAGAGATAGTTCCAGTACAGGTTGAGTTGTCCAAACAACTCCCAGTGGCTTTTGCATCGATTCATCTTTTGTGCCTTTTGATTCAGAAACGCTTTGTGCTCGGCCATGTAAACTGCATTTAGTGATGACAAAGTATACACGATGGCCATTACACTGACGTGAATCTTTTCAAGGCACTTTATAGTTGACAGCTTTATTGTATCAAATCTATCTTCAAAGACTTCAATCTCAGCCTTGACTTCCTCAACAGATATTTTGTAAATACCACCTGCAAGGTGTCAGTGATGCACGTTTCATTATTATTATTAACTGTTGGTGTGCGTGTGCGCAGTGAGGGTTACTGTAGTTAGACTGTCTCTGTCTGTGTGTGCATGTGTTAGTGCCCAAACTCACTTCTCGAATGCTTATTTGTGCCCAAATCGATACAGCATACCTAACAGACGATGCAGATCAAAAGATTTGTGGGAATTTCTCTATAAATGCTTCATTCAAAAGTTATGGCGTTATTTGCTTACCTACAGCATTCTACAGCGAGCGATATTGCAGCGGCATTCTGTGCAAATTTCGACGGCAGAGCTTTCTAATGCTCTTAAAAAGGCTAGCTCTCCGAATAACGGACACTTTGGTGCAAGGCCTAGTGTCTGTTATTCGGGTGGTGTCTTTTATTGAGGAATTATTGACCACATTTCATGTTCCTTGTTCCAAGTTCTTTGCAAATATAAGCTATAAGGGCCGCGTGAATATGTCTCAAGGCTATACGTGAGTACATCCAATCTTTAGTGGACAGAGAACTCACATAGCCATACTTTCGAATGTCGGCGGAGTGAGACAGTATTCTATTTAATGCCCTAATTTGCTGTGCTTGCGCAAAATTAGATGGCAGCGGCAGTTGTTGGGTGTGGTTAGGGCTTGCCCCATGCACACCGTCCGTTATTCAGGATAACTTTTCTATGGAGCTGGATCTGTCGGTGCAGTTCCTCCTGTCCGTTGTCTGGAAATAAGAGATGTCCGCTATTCGGGTGTTTTTAATGTATGTATCTAATGGGAATTTGGCCAGGACATGAAAGGTCGTCAGTTATTTGGTAGAAGTCCGCTATTCGGAGTGTCTGTTAAAAGAGAGTTTACTGTATATGCATGCGCCGAGGTTTCTGCACTTCGGTGCATTCATTGCTGATCTGCTGCAATAGGAAGATTTGTGTAGTGTATACCAAAAAAACAGGAGCCAATTGCAAGGAAGTGTAGCAATGCATGCTACATGTAATATGTAACATGCAAGTTAACAACTTACTAGATATCTGCTGGGGGGGTGAAGTAGTCATAATGGACTGGTCCAGATCTGCAGAGAGAGGGACATGGAATGAAATTGGAGTGAATAATGAACATCCAGTGACCATCTCACCAGAGGTCGATGTAGAGGATGTCTCAGACCCAGGGAGAGACCTCATGTCTGCTGAAGAGTACATAGATGATTGTGAATCACATAGGTGTCAACTAATGGTTAATAAAAGCAGGGACAGATACTGCAAAATATGCGGGATTATAAGCTCAAAAGAGGGACATTAACAATACAATAGTACACTGAGCAGGCCTAGATGGGCAGACGCCATCCTCAGCTGTAAACGGGAGGACGGGTTGCAAGCCTAACCTAGGATTTGTTCTACCACACGAAAAACAGTGGCACCAATCAGATTGCAGTATTCAAATGGTTACATCATTACATTACATCATCATCTATAAAGCGGCAACATCCTTGGCACAGGGAATTGGTCAGAGAGTGCCTGTCTCTGGCATTTACCAAATGCCAGAGGCAGGTATATTGTTTTGGACCTTTCAAATGATTTGGAAGGTCCAAGACGTAACCCCATATCCCTACATCTGTAAATACCAAAAGGGGTTACGCATGTTATGATTGTTGCATGCTATCATCCCCTCCCTTTATCTGCATGCATGCTGCATTTGACCTTGTTTCTATACTTTTTTAATCCCTCGCCTCGGTTCCCAGGCCTTCCCCGTTGCGTGTAATTGTACGCGTTTTTATCGGGGAAGGCCTGGGATGAAACATCACGTGAGGGATGACGTTGCGCGCGCCCCGTTGACCTCGAAGTCACTACCTAAGCTTCTCGTGTCGAGAATAGAGCTAGACTTACACCAGTGTAAAGCGTAGCATATATATACTCCATACTCACCAGCCATGTACGTCGAACGTCTCAGCTCTCGCGAGTATATACAATTTGTGAATGAGGCCAACAACTGCCACCGCCATCTAATTTTGCGCAAGTGCGGCAAATCTATAACTATGTGAGTTCTCGGTCCACTAAAGATTGGATGTACTCTCATAGCCTTGAGATATATTCACGTGGACCTTATAGCTTATAATCATAGGCATAGGAAGCGGGGGGGGGGGGGGGGGGGGGGGGCACTCACCCCCACTAAAACTTTCCTAGGGGGGCATTGCCCCCACTAATTTTTACCAAGAAGCACATGGACATATTTGTAAAATCAAACTCAAGGAGCCCGAGCAGCTCAGAATGATCTAATTAACCGCATGGAAAAGTTTCTGTCCAGATCTAATTACACGTGCGTGTTACTGAATCATGAGCAAACGACAGGCAGGTGATATCAGGGAGTTTTGGTCTAAATTTCCTGTATTGTATGACACTAAATGTTTTTATGTTAATGTTTGGTGACTGTAGCTACAAGCCCTGCATCTCTGCTCCCACTTTGAATCATCTTGCTACGCCTCTGATATTTGCAAGAAGCATGGAATGAGGAATGTGAAATGTGGTCACACAATAATTCCCCAATAAAGGACACCACCCGAATAATGGACAGTAGGCCTTGCACCAAAGTGTTCGCTATTGGGAGAGTTCACTGAAATAGCTTTCTGCCCTCAAGGCTTTCTGCCCCTCGGCCCCCCCCCCCCCCCCCCCCCCAAATCCGCCCCTGACACTATGGGAATTAAGTAAGGTTCTTTATACTAACTAATCAAATTGGAGCATGTAGCCTATCTATCTCACCAGATATCTTTGTGGAGGATGTCTCAGGACTCGTCACAGTAGGCAAGTAAGTGCCTGCTTCTACAAAAGGAAAATATAGCTAGACATGTTATGTCGTGGCAGTAGATCTATATACCAGTAGAGGTAGCAGTTTCAAGTGGTGCATCATCAGTTGTAGTATGATCAGGGAAACGCTGGTCACGAGTTGCAATAGAATCAGGAAAATGTGCTGCTTCTACTCTCATTGCCAGTTGAGGTAGGTTGACTGCAGGGCTCCGGAGAGCATCTACAATAGCCCTCCATGTCGGTCTGGATTCAACCTGCTTCGTGAATTCAATGAGAACATGAAGGAGGCGATCGCGAGGCTGAGAGTGATTCGCACATATGGCCTCTACAACGTGTACCGGTAACTTCAACTTCAAACCAAGTACGTAGGACTGGTTCTGTGCTTCCACTATTTCGTCCAGTACATTGACAGCATCTTCTGGAGTCAGTGGGTGATCGCCTGTAGGGGCTGCAGTATAAGAAACGCGACATTGATAAACTTTGTTAATATAGGCAAGCTCCATATATACCTGTGGCCATACTCTACACAATCTCGAGCTTAGTACAGAAATGGGTGGGTCATGTTACTAGTATGTGACTATATACTTTGTGTTTTGCGCGCGCGCGTGCCCCGCCCACGGGAGATGGATGCAACAAGAATATTCATGACTCCACAAAATAACTGTTATGCCATCTTGTAGCCTGAATGACTCTAACAACAAGAAGCCAACACAACGCTATTCCATGAAACCACAGCAATATTTTCAAGGAAATTGGTAGGCCTCACTGCATGGTTTGACCAAACCCGCAGCGATATGCGTATTTTCCAGGGAGAAGCAAGCGCACGCGTTCATAGTATCAGGAGCATATAAGCTAAGTTGAAACAACTTCCGTGGGTTGAGGTTGCGATGCCGTGTTGCAAGTGCAACAGGACAGGACTTGTAAAGGGTGTGCTTGTGTAAAGGCCGGACTTCCCTGCACAAGCTGCCTGCCCAGCAGGCTTGGTTCCTGTGTGAACAGCCAGCAGACGCAGACGCAGACTGCTCGAACTCCAGTTAATGCGCTCCCCGCCGCCCAACTTTCTGATGTGCCCCCCACGACTGAGACCACCGAAGAGGACAGCCCTGCTGATGGTGACAGTCATGACGACCTCCTCGCACCACCGCAGCCACCAGGAGTTCCAGATGCTACCATCCAAGAGCTACCCTGTCCTTCACCCATGGCCGAAGCTCACTTCACATGGGGGCCATGGGGGCCATGGGAGGTCAGTTCTGAGCAGTACATAAACTCTGTTAAAGTAGCATACTCTGAAGTTGTGCATTGGAGACGCAACATTTTTTCTGTCCCTTCTGGAAAAGCTGGTAGAGCTTTTGTCAGGGAGATGGCCAGGTTGTTTCGATCCTATGCAGAAGGGTCATCATCACTTGAGTCCATCGCCATCACAGCAGCAATGATTCTGCCTCCACTGTTGCTACAAAAGCCCACTCTGAAATCAAAAGCTCGTGAACATGCAAGCTGTTTGGAGCGGCGATTCCAATGCTGGAGAGCTGGAGACATCGAATCCCTCTTGAATGAAGGAAGAACTATCCAGAGCAGGTTACCCAAAGCTCCCCTACATGCTATTAATTAGGAGTCCACCGCCAGAGCTTTTTCAAAGCTACTGTTTCAGGGGAAAACAAAAACAGCTCTTCGCCTTATCACAGAACAGAATGTTGGCAATGTTTTACAACTTGACAGCAATGTTAGTGGTGGTGTGGGTACGGTCCGTGATGCATTGCTGTCAAAGCACCCTCCCGGGCGTCCAGCATCAATAAGTGCATTGTACAACACTACAACAGAACCACCCGATGTTCATCCTGTTGTGTTTGAAGCAATAGATGCTACCACTATCAAGACAGCTGCACTACGCACAGATGGTGCAGCCGGGCCATCTGGTATTGACGCCCGTGGCTGGAGAAGATTGTGCGCTTCATTTCATTCTGCCTCAACCGACCTGTGCCACTCTTTGGCCCTTCTAGCCAGGAGACTCTGCTCCCAATTTGTTCATCCAGATGGTCTCAGTGCACTTCTTGCCTGTCGGCTAATTGCTCTGGACAAAAACCCAGGAGTCCGTCCAATTGGAGTAGGAGAGATTTCTCGGCGTATCATCGCCAAGGCAGTGCTGTCCATAATTGGGGGGGACATCCAGGAGGCAGCAGGTTCCATTCAGCTGTGTTCTGGACAGACCTCTGGCATTGAAGCAGCAGTTCATGCAATGAAACAGGCCTATCAAGATGACGCCGTTGAAGCAGTGTTACTTATTGATGCTAAGAATGCTTTTAACTGCCTTAACCGTGAGGCTGCATTACGTAATATCCGATACCTTTGCCCTCCTCTTGCTACCATCCTCATTAATACATATAGGAAACCATCTAATCTATACATGGATGGGAACACTCTGCTCTACCAGGAAGGAACTACTCAGGGGGACCCAATCGCCATGGCCATGTATGCTGTCGGCATCATCCCTCTCATTCGGAAAATAAGCTGTGATGTGAAGCAGGTATGGTATGCGACTGCTGCTGGTCAGCTGAAATCCCTGAGACAATGGTGGAACAATCTGGTCAGTTTGGGTCCAGATTTTGGTTACTTCGTAAACCCCTCCAAGACTTCTCTAATTATCAAAGAACACCACCTGGCTGAGGCAACGAAACATTTTCAAAACACAAATATTTGTATCACCACGGAAGGTAAACAGCACCTGGGAGCAGCCTTAGGAACAGAAGCCTTCATCCATGGCTATGTCGGGAGAAAGGTGCAGCAATGGATCGAGGAAGTCAAACATCTATCTGCAATTGCCCACACTCAGCCTCATGCAGCATACTCAGCCTTCTTTCGTGGTTTGTCCAGTAAATGGACATATATTTCCAGAACAGTTCCAGACATACAGGAGGTACTTCAACCCCTAGAGGATGCCATTCGATGTTTCTTCATACCAACTCTCACAGGGAGATCTCCTCCAAATGATCTTGAGAGGAACCTGTTTGCATTGCCCTGCCGACTCGGAGGATTGGGAATAGCTAACCCTGCAAAAGCCTCAACATCGGAATATAGAGCCTCGCAGCAAGTCACCAACCCCCTCTCCGACTCAATACTGCAGCAGAATTTTCAATACTCATTTGACACGCTTGAGGTCCAGCTAGTAGCTAAATCCGATCTTCGGACATTAAAGAAGCAGGAACAATCAAATGAAGCTTCTAATCTTAAATCTTGCCTCCCTGTTCCTCTACAGTATTCAATGAGTCTGGCTCAAGAAAGTGGTGCATCCAATAGGTTGACTGCTCTGCCAATAGAGGACTTCGGCTTTACCCTGCATAAGGGAGCCTTTCGGGATGCACTAGCTCTCCGCTACGGGTGGTGCCCTACCAAAGTTCCATCTCACTGTGCCTGTGGTCAGCCATTTTCTGTTTCACATGCCCTCTCTTGCCACATGGGAGGATACCCATCAATTAGGCACAACGAAATAAGAGATCTCACAGCCGATCTTCTTTCCGTAGTTTGCCATGGTGTTTCTACTGAACCATACCTTCAACCAGTTGATGGTGAGGTCTTGAGAGGTGCCTCTGCCAACAACAGCGATGGGGCTCGTTTGGATATCTCTGCAAGCGGATTTTGGGGTGGAAGGTTTGAGGGAGCATTTTTTGATGTCAGGGTCTTTAATCCTCACGCTCCCACAAATCGTCGACTTCAACCTGCTGCATGCTATCGCCATCATGAAAACTCTAAGAAACGTGCTTATGAGGAAAGGGTCAGAGAAATTGAACATGCCTCATTTGTCCCCCTCGTTATGTCAGTCACTGGTGGGTTAGGTCACATCGCCACTACAATGTACAAGCGTCTAGCTTCAATGCTGTCCTCAAAATGGAACCAGCCCTACTCCACCACCATGGGCTGGCTTTGCTGCCGCCTCTCCTTGGCACTTCTCCGCTCTTCCATCACTGCCATCAGGGGTGCTCGTTCCTCCTCACATCGTGTCACAAACTCTATTGCAGTTGAGCTGGTGACCACAGAGTCACAGGTATCAACAGCACTGTGAACTGTTTTCTCCTCACTTCAACTTTTTATGTATATATATTTTTATTTCCTCCTTTATTTCACTTCACCTTTTTCCTTTGTATGTTCTGCACAATAAAAAAAATCAGGAGCATATAAGCCGCTGAAAGCGGAGAAGGAGCGTCCAACTACGCGTCATACCACGGAACGGCATATTTGAACCACTTAACGCACCTTCCAAAAAAGGAGCGCGATGTGTATATAGCATACGTGTAAGCTACAGCGTTAACGAGAGCGTTATCACAACAACACTTAGTTAAGGGTATTACCCGCCACCTATCACTCCTTATAGGGAAGGTGAGTTAAGTGGTTCAAATTTAAATGCCGTTCTATGGAGTTGGACGCTCCTTTGCAGCCTTCGGCGGCTCATATGCTCCTGATAGTATACACATAGTACAAAACATTTTCAAATGGACAATATATATCACACAGTATGGTAGTATTGGGTATATAGGGAATATAAGGATATATAACTGTACCCAGAAACTATATAACTTGGATTAAAAATGGTATTTGATGCATGGAAAAGGTAGTAAATTCCCTTTCACTAATTCTTCATCTTCTCCTCGTCGTCGTCGTTCTGTTTCAATCAAAAACAGGACCACATGTAAACATGAAACTTTGCACAGTGGGGCCTGTATATTTGTTAAGTCAAATGGGTGTGATGGAGCCATCCCTATCAGTGGCGGATCTAGGATTTTGCAAAGGGGGTAGCATGTCGCGCGAGTTTTGAAGCCACACCCAGTTAATTATATGCACGCGCGCACGAATGTGCAGAGTTACGTCTGCTAGCGCGTGCGTACACCTAACCTTGTTGTCACCCCTGCCAAGTTTCAGTTATAGAGTAAAGGGTACTAAAGTTTGACATGTAATGAAGAGTTGAGAGATGGAAAGCCCTTGAACGTCGATATTCGCCGCGTATATATAGGCACTAGGCGTCCGTAAAATATTTATAGCGTGCTGGCGCTCGCGCGCGACGAACGCAGAAATCTACAGTAAGGCAACTGCCCGTGTTCGTGAGATGTGAGCTATTATACAGTCGCAGCAAAAGGGGGTTTCAGTGGAAACCTTGAAACCCCCCTAGATCCGCCACTGCCTATATAGGGAGTCTATGGACTCTCTGAATGTAATCAAATATGTGACAGAATCAACATTAGAATTTCGTGGGCGCACTTGTATATACTTACTGCTCAATGTGCCGCCGTGCCGTGGTATATATATTTATTACCTAGCCATATTGCCCAGCAATGTATAATTTCCTATTTCGCGTTGGGCAATATTTTCCCATATTGCCCAGTTATATTGCCCAGTCACCAATTAAATTTCAGAGCACATTGCGCATTACGCGTACACGTGTCCTTTTTAATGTCTGAGAAACTACGCGATTTAGAAAGCCGAGGGCCCCGGGGCTGTAGCGTCTGAGCGCAACGAAGACGCTACTACGGGGCCCGAGGTTTTCTAAATCGCGTGGTTTCCCGGACGACGGCATCTAACTAACTTAGAGCGTGCTAACTCCAAGACAAGGATAGTTTGAATTTAACAGAAGCCGTGTAGACTTATCCACCATCGCAGCAAAGCCAAGGTTTGGTATCCGTCTACCAACGTTCGAACAGTAACTATATACACACGAGTTTTATTGACCACGCCTCTGCCCTAAGGTACGGGCTAGCTGAATTCGACATTTAGCAGGTATAGCAAGTACAGTTAGACCTTCTCTTTTGCTGTTTCGCTTTCCGTTCGTTATCATAGTTGCACGTATTCTCTTCTTTTCAACTCGTCCAGGTCTTGGCTAATTGCCTGCGGCACTTAGAATTCACTGACCGTGGCTTCTACGGGAAATAGAAACCACGCACTTGACCAATCCGATTGCAGAATTAAAACAGCTAAGCTCTAAATATATATATATAGGAACAAACAGCCAACTGATTACTGAGATCATGCCATGTACCATATCTACTGCCTGTAGTCGACAGTTAACTCTTTTCCAGTGCTCTAGCTCAGACTGTAAAGGTGATGATGGCTACCCTGCCACTACTAAGCATGTAAGGCCAGATGAAGATATTTTGTTTTGTATTTTGTAACTTTTCTGACTGTGTAAAGTTAGTATAGCATTGTGTATTGTTTAGAATGCACCAAAACAGTCTCAGAAGGCCTAAAATTAAATTTTCGCGGGGGAGCCCCCTAGGGTCTGTTTATAAGTGCGCGTCCGCACAATTTGCAATGACGTGCCCTATCATAAAGCATTCCCTGGCTACGCCACTGTGTGACTGGTCATATGTATATGTCTGTGAGCAGTGGGAGTGTTGATTATAGCAGCATTAAACTAAATAAATTGTGACTATTAACTGATTATGAGATCTCACAGACTAATTGATGAAGAATACCTGTTGTGTCAGTAGCTGCTGTGCCTCAGCTAGCATCCTGTCCTTCATCTGCACTAACACATCTATGAGGAGAGAGAGGGGGATAGAGAGAGGGAGAGTGAGAATAAAGAGGCGGGGGGGAAGTGAGGGATGGGAAAAGAAAGAGGACGTCCTCATCTTTGCTTAGTACTACTTAACCCCCTGAAATTAAGATACTTCACTATCAGTAAATGTACAAGTAAGTGAAGTGAAGTGTTAACCTCAAAATTCGTTATCTGAAATGTATGCTCTGAGTTTGGAGGGATCCACACCCTCTGGTAGTGGTCTCTTCTGGAGTTCCTTGAGAGTGGAGGGAGGGAGAGAAAGGGACGGAGGGAAAGAGTAAGGAAGAGAGAGAGGGAGAGAGGGAGGGAGGGAAGATTATCATGCAATTGTCAAAGTAGTTTCACCATATATAGATGTATAAATGTATTACACTCATGTACACTGTGTAGTGTAAAAGCACATATTTTATACAGACTCTATCACATGATGTAGTGTACATCATGTTTTAGGTAGTACTAATTAACATGTTATACAGTATTTCAGAAGTTCCTTGTCATCTACCTGCTGAGGATTTGGTGTTCTTCCCTGCAAATATTGTATGAAAACCACCACAAATTTGAGGCATTAGAGTATATTTTAAAAATGATGCACATATACATGCACTGGAGGTCTTGTACTGCTTCCAGAATGGGAACTCGAACTTAATTTTTACTGACCCTGATAACACTTGTCATTCAAACAGCTACCTCGATCGCTACTAAATCGAAGTTGTGATGAGTCTCATGTCTTCTATGCACTGGCTTATTTAATTTCCTGAAATGGCATGTGAACTTCTTGAGTGTGGTAGATGTTACAGTAGAAAACAGTACATGAGTCAAAAAGTACGAGCTGATGCGTATACTCCCATCAACAAGATGTAAGCTTATGATATCGCTAGTGAATAATATTATGAAGTTATACTGCATACATGTAGTTTGTCTGCACTATATAATATATATTTGAATAAGAAACACATTAATAATTTATATGTAGATGTATAATATCTTGCATGTAAAAACTATATTTCCTATGTATGTAGAGCCAATCTCCACCCATTTTCCATCCATTAACTGGTGAATGGAGTCCACTTTGATCCGTCTTGCTCACCACCAACTATAATTAGCTGTCCACCAAGAGTAGCAGCTGTTGACCATGTCACTGGTAGCGGAGGGAGCAGTCTCCATGTTAACTGTTCACTGGATAGCAGGCCTTGAAGGGAGGATGAATATCCATCACCATCACGTCCTATTACATGTATGTGATTGCCACCTATTGTGGCTGAAGGCTAAATTAGAGCCTGTGGTAAGTTTGTTAGTTTATACCATCTTTTTCTCTCCACATGAAATAGTTCAACTGTAGTGGTCCAATTACCAAAATCATCCTTCTCTCCAATCACTAATATAGTTGTAGTTCCCCTGCCCTCTGTGGACATTGTCCCCCTCAAGTCTGAGGCCTTTGAACTTAGGGATTGGACGTAGCATTTTCTCTACATCTGCTGGTTGGAGTTCAACTGGTTCACTGGGTATCTGATGGGGGAGGGAGGGAGAGAGGGAGGGAGGAAGGCAGGGAGGGAGGAGAGGGAGAGGGAGAGAGGGAGAGAAATGCAAGGGGAAGGACAGAGGGAGAGAAGGTGAAAGGAAGTCCTCCATTCAGTGAGTCCTGATGACAAAGGCCACACGTACCGACACATAGCATTGGACCAGTGGAGTGTTCCTTCATCAGATTCATCTTGATAATCTGTCCCTGCTCAGGCCAGTCAGAGAATTTCTCCCAAAACAGAATATGCTCCGCCCCCTCATGCATGCATTGTAAATACACACCACATGCATTAATTATCACAAATATATGTACGTCGTCTTCTTCATGACAATGGGAGGGTAAAAAGTCTCCGTTTATTTCAGTTCTGCTACACCAAATGACATATTATCACTTTTCATCCCCTGAAATTAGGACACCTCACTAATCAGGACACACCTCACTAATCAGGACACACATCACTAATCAGGACACCCATGTGATTCTTGTAATAACACTTCTCTGAATGCATATGTAGTAATACTAATCTCGATAGTGTTTATCAGTCCAACTTGGACAGTATCGCTACCTAGATCTATGTACCCCAATCGCTAGTATTAGTTGTTGCATGGGCCTGAGTGCCACACAAGATATGTTGGCAGGCAACAACTGAAGTTGTGAGTCTTTAATATATAGCTGATCTACACACTGGTTTATACTGAAATGGCACATGAACTTCTTGTGGTAGCTGTTACAGTATATTTACAGTGAGTTGAACAGTACATAGTTGTTGCATGTACCCGCATCAATTGTGAAGTTGTACTGCATACATGTAGTTGTGTCTGCACCAAGACGTAGCAATTTGAACTGCATGAATTGAAGAGTATTGATGTATAGTGTGTACAAGCAGGTTTACAATGTGATGGTAGCCTGCCACTAGGTGTTTTCCATTGTTTGGGACAACAAAATCTACTATACCACTAAGTAGGTGTGAAGAGTGTCTATGTCCTAGGTGTGGGGGGGTTGGTGTGTGAGTGCTATATCTGACTGTGAAGAGTGGCTATATCCAATTTTGCCACTTACAATAAAGAACACAATTTGTGAGTCACAACAAAGGATCGGTATACACTGAGTCTACAGTGATAACAATGACTCATGATAGAACAGTTAATTTGGAGTTTTAGCACCAGAATTAGTCATGTCACTAAGAACACCAGGAGCTCCCGTGGTTGTGTGATAAGCAGGGGAGACTGAGTTGAATGGGACATCATACAATTAGAGAATGAATATTGAGGTTGTAGTACAGGCATATTGTAAAGGAATGGGAATCCAAAGTGAGTTTCTGCTGATATAAGATGTTCTCCTTAGCTGAGAGAACTTGTGATACAGCTTCATGCTGCTTGTCGCAACTGCGCTCATACTGACATAACCCTGACAATGAGAGATAACCCGTTCACTCCTGTATTATCTTCTCTGGGACCCTGGCCTGGTACAATTCGGTGGCACCATTGGCTCTCAAACTATGATTTAGTAATCATAGGCTTAGCCTTAGCTCTAGCCCCTAGCTTCTAGCTTGGTAGTCATTACGCGTTGGTCCATACAGTACAGTTCTCACGTGACTTATTAACTTTTAAATAATTGGGACTTTTCACTGTTTTTTAACGGTTAGTCTCGAAGTTCGCACGAGCTGCGCAACCGGTGCAAGCGCTTCCTTGCACTACTGACGCTGATGTCGTGGACCAGTATCAGAGTCATTCAGTACCAGAGTCATTCCAGCCTGACGGGTTCAGCGTGATCGAGTTCAGCTATGCTGTGTACGCAGGATTTGTCTTGGGATGCAGGCAAGGTTTAGTTGTGAGGGATGACCGACAAGAGATCAACCAGCAACTGGAGGGAAACGTATGTCATTCTCCAGCTTTTTTTAAAGCTACCAAACCAGTTTTCTAAAAGCTACCAAACCAGCTTTTCTAAAAGCTACCAAATCTTCAAGAGCTTACACCTTTAAGCTGTTACTGGTTGGATGTCCGGTGCTTTATATTCTTTCTCTCACCCCCAGCTCTTGGGTCCAGTACACCAACGCGATTTACAGCTGCTTGTGTAGATACACGTGTATACGCGCGTATAAATTGGACGGCGTAGGCCTAAAACAGCGTAGAACAGTGCAAAGACGTATATAGTAGTTTTTGGGAATCTTCCTCCGGCGTCAAAACGGCCGTCGCTTCGTCAGCAGTAGCGACGCCGGTATTACGCAGAGATAGACTGACTCGCTTTGGCGGGGGCTTAACCTCATCGTCAGCCCAGCCCTCTGGAACTAATAGACCTCGTTGGGACGACGACTCCGTGATGTACACGCATCAGGGCACATTTGCCGGACGGATTTGAAAACTAAGGATACGGAGATACACACGGCAGTATACGGAAGCGCAGGCCCTGGCCGTGCTAATTTTTTTGAATCCCGTTAAGCGGAGAAATATATACACCCGCGCAACTTGATGGAATGCGGAAGCTCACGTGATCTTAATTAACAATAATGAATCTTATTTATTGTAATGCGCATGCGCTATATACTTGAGACTGTGCAACAACGCGTATATAACCAGATGGCTACGCAACAGATCTCCAATCCCAACCAGTGCCCCGTTTGCAACATGGTTCTTGCCTCTAGGTAATCCCTTCGACGGCATTGGAACAATTGGCATCAAAATTGCAACAAAGCAGTACTGGAGGAGCATCTGAGGCAGCTTGACACAGCTGGAAAAGCCCATATTTGCCCAACTCGTGGGAAAACATATTCAAGGTCCAATATTCTGAAGGAACATCAGGAAAAAGAACACCTTGAACACAGCTTGAAGCATGCACCACGATTTCAGTGCCCTTTTACTGGATGTCACGTCTCTACTTCCTTCTATTTCTTGAAAGACCTGCTCCAGCTCTGTGAAGCCTGTCATTGTGATCAAATTGGTACAAGCAATATCATAATCTTATGCACATACATTTATACATGCTGAAATGCAGGTGTTCAATCCCTGGAATTCACCAACTGGGAAGAGTTCCTGTCATGGAAGACTGCAGAAGAAGGAAGAACAAATACTTACTATAAACAGGTACAAGTTAACATACAATGTACGCAATTCACCACAGTATCATTGGAAACTCGCTTGTATGGTGCAGCAAACAAGACCACATCAGATGGCCCAAAACCTAGCATGAGAAGGAAGATGATGATGAGCTAGATGGTCCTTCCCTTCTTCTTCAGGCCATGGAAAGAGAGAGAGAGAGAGTGTAAGGAAGAAGGGGATGACAAAAGCAACCCCAAAGGTGATTACAAATTATTTACATGTGGTATAAGTGAGATATAGGGGAATATTTCTTTTTATTGTAGATATGAGGTTCTGTTTTGCACGCTGCCGTGATGGCACAGCCCGAGAAAGTGTAAAGAAAAAAAAGAGGGCAAAGAGAGAATCAAGGAAGATAAATGCAGTGTGTATATCAAGGATGTATGTCACTCTCCAATCCAATGGGATTGTGAGAGTAGAGTACATATCCTCCCATACTAACCATGATCTGTCGCTTTCACAAGTAAAATTCCTCCCACTACCCAAGGAGACAAAGGACACCATTGCCATAAAGCTCAATCTTGGGATTCCTATAGATCGCATTTTGGATGGTATGTTGAAAGCATGTACATGTACCTGTAGTATGTACATGTAGCAGGTACATGCACGTAGCAGTGTAGTGCATGTAGCAGGTACATACACAGAAATCTTACTACACATATTTCCTACATATATCCGAGGAGATTTGGGAAGAGACACACTCGCCATATGTTTGCTACTGAAGCTCAACGCCGACACTTTGTCACACATTGAGATGTCCTCAACTTGAGCAGAAAGGTCAATCATCTCAGCACAATTCGGCATGAGAACGATGCTCAGTCAGTGGAAGAAATGGCGGCAGAGCTTAAGCAGGAATCCTACAACCCCATTCTCTGCTACAAGCAACAAGGGGTTCTTGTAGTACCTGACGATTTCGGGAAAGGTCTGTACTTTAAACTATGCACAGTGTATTAATTTAAAACTCCTATATACATAACACTTGTACAGGACAACCAGTGGCATGGTGTATTGCAGATAGGGAAGATACACTGCTAATGAGCTTGTTTCTTGGCAAACTAAAAGAAAGATGTTCTGCAACTAAAGTCAAAACTATATTGACAGATGATGGTTAATATACATATTTCATGGTACATGTACAAACACTTATTAGCGCTTTCCGCTATAGACAATGCTGGTTGGAATGCTGCTCGCCATGTGTTTGGACCTGACACCAAACAGCTCCTCTGCCGCTGGTACATTGACAAGTACATATTTATGTAGAAATATGTGATATGGTATACACCTTTGCCATAAATTACATGGTCTCTTCTTTCTGCTCCGTGGCGAGCACTAATGAGACAGACAGACAGCCGACACACACACACACACACACACACACACACACACACACACACACACACACAGACTGACTACAATAACCCTTCCGCGCATGCGCGAGGGTTAATTAGCCCTGGCCAGCTATAAATCACCCCTAATAATCGATATGTTGCAGTTTATAGGCCTCGGGTGTCGGCCTATAAACCGGCAACATACATTGTATACCTCGTTAGGAGTGTAATAACTAATACCTGTAAGGAGAACCAGTGTATACATGTAGGTTCTGTCTACAGACAGTTCCCCTCCATCTATACTACAGACAGCACATACATTTGTATACTCCCTCCCACGTACTAACTACAAGTGAACACACTAAGAGAGCACTTTCCTTATTCTTTGTGTTGCCTTTACAGACCATCAATGAGAGGGAAAACAAGCCCATATACTGTACAAATGTAACATACAGAGTAAAATAAAATAGCTACTTAAGAAGTATATAACAAATCACTACCATAGGTACTAGCATATACATGTACCATCACATAAGTTAACTGCAATACATTCTAGAGTCTTCCTATATCCTATTATTGTTTAAAGACAATTTGGTTCTTGAGGCTGGTAAGGATATCAAAAAAATTTGGTCGTTCACGAGGATCTTCAGACCAACACAATTGGATAAGTTCGATGAGATACTGAGGCCATTCTGGGGATGTTATGGGTGGACGATCACCCCTGAGAATACTTATTGAGGCTCGGACTTCATTAGGACAATCACGAAATGGTATTTTGTGTTCCATGAGCTCCCATACTACAATGGAATATGAAAAGATGTCACACGATTTGTTAATTTCAGACTTATCAATCACTTCAGGAGCCATCCAGCGATAAGTACCAGCCACTTTTGAAGCAATAGTAGTATTTGGCATAGTACGTGAAGTACCAAAGTCGCATATTTGGGCAGTCATGTCTTTTGTAAAAAGGATATTGCTGGATTTCAAGTCGCGGTGAACCAGATCCAGTCGATGCATGTATACCATGCCGTATGCAATCTGCATTGCCCATGTCAGGCTGTGGTCGAGCGTTGGTTTTAGGCCTTTTTTGTGCAAGTAGTCATACAGTGATCCATTTTCTGCAAGTGCTGTAACAATGATCATTTCTGGGGAATTTTCTACAAATCCATAGAAGGAGATGATGTTGGGATGTTCACCTAGTTTAGCCATTATATCTGTATCGCAGCACTTCGAAGACATTTTAACTTTTTTCAGTGCCACCCTCATATTTTTGGACTTCCACATGCCAGCATACACAAATCCATTGCCTCCTTCACCTAGCAAATCCCCACTCTCAAAATCAGCAAGATCTAGTTTTTTGATGTCAGTTTTCTTCTCCTAAAATATTGCGGACATAACACAAAAGTTTATATTATATGTTGAGGACCAATTTAAAACCAGCAGCCAGTTTTAAAGCCATTCAGACAGCTTGTGCATGGTCCAGGCCCATTTTAAAGCAGTCTGGGTGCCGTGCAGACGACTTTAAAACAGTACAGCCTGATTAAAGGCCATAAAAAGCAGCAACCTAGGCAGCTAAAATCCAGCCCTGAGAAAAAAGCAGCACATATCAGAACACATATGGCACCGTAGTGATTACGAGTGGGTGCGGCCTATAACGAATCAGGGCTAGGGCCAGGGGCCTGTTGAGTTGGCCTGAAATCTGTCCGGATGGCTGGAAAACTGTCGGGCTGGTCGACTGGCCTGTTTGGCAGCCGTCTTGCCGGCTCTAAAGCAGTCGGGACCATTTTAAAGCCGTCGGACGGCTTTAAATGGTCCAGGTTTATAATCGGTCTCCAACATATATGTATAGGTTAATGAATAGGTGCTAAGGTGGTACGGGATATACCCAAGTTGTTTACTATACCGCCTCAGGGCTGTGTATCGCGTACCGCCTCAGCGCCCATTCATGAACCTATTTGTAGCCTGACTGACCAATGAGATCCCGGAATGGTTTCATGTCATCAACAGTTTCCATGGAAGCAGCACGTGCGCCACACATGCACAGCTAGGCTTGACTAGCTAGAGCTAGCTCATTAAGCTTATAGTCTGCTCACACCTCAGAGACAAACGTGCGGCAATCCCTACTGTCTTGGAGAATACATTTGTTCCGAGTGGGAGTGTTGTGCTATGGAGCCTGAACCAAAACAAAGGAAAGTAGCCGACCATTTCACGAAGCCGATGTGCCCTTCTTTCTAGCTACTTCGTGGCAAATACACATATTGCTGTGGTGAGGTCAAACCACTTCCTGAATAATATTCATAACCATGTGGTGAGGCCTACCAATTTCCTTTAAAATTTTGCTGTGGTTTCATGGTACAGGGAATAGCATTGTGTCGGTGCCTTTGTTGTTACAGTGAGTCAGGCTACAAAAAAAAACAAAAACTGGAGGGCATAATAACATTATTGTCAGATCACATTGAAACAGCAACTATAAACATAATTGCTGCGTAAAAACACGACTCACTCACAAAAGGGAGAATGCAAAGACCATAAAAATTTAGGTACATGTATGCACAATCAAGTAAACAATGCCATAGCTGCACAGTAATACTTTTACATGCAGACTAAATATAGCCATTGCTGTAGTCTGTATATAATATTGGGCAATATGGCAAGTTATTGCACGAGTGTGTGAGGTATTGCCTGAGCCGAAGGCGAGGGTAATACTCACAGACGAGTGCAATAACTCACAATATTGCCTGATAAACTACGTAATAAGCTGTTTATTACCTAGCTCGTCTTCAACCTGGTGTTAAAACTCCGCCATTTTACCTTTCACTCGTTGCTAACAATATGCGTAGATGAGCAATTCGCAATGCGCTCTGAAATTTAATTGGTTAAAATTGTCAGGGCAATCAATATAGCTGGGCAATATGGGAAAATATTGCCCAGCGCAGAATAGGAAATTATGCATTGCTGGGCAATATAGCTAGTTAAATATAAATTTATATATACGAAAATAAAGTGGTAGTACGAAAATAAAGCTCTATTTACACATACCATACCACAACCCAAAACTAAATGGAAAGCCCTTGGAAAGTGTGGTACCATTGCACAATTATGACTAACAAAGTTACACAAATCCACATGCAAAAGCACAAGGAAAAACAAGCAAATTGAGCTTCTGAACCTCTTCATATTCTGCACATAATGTGCCTAAGTTTGATGTCAACATACACAGGCCAAGGTGATCAAGAGGGAATGAGAAAGACAAACTTCTGTCCGGAGTTGAACCCAGGTCTAATGACCAGCAAACCAGCACACCAGACACTGAGCCACGATCACCAGACAAAAATCTGTCCCCTCATCCCTTCTCTACCAGCTCAACTAAGAATATTGTACCTATAAACAACTAAACTCTTAATGCCACAACAGTACACAGCATACTAGTTGCGATCTTTAATTAATACACACCTTCAGGCATAACAAGCAGCCAAGATACCACAAAGTGAGTAATGTTGTTTGTCAACATGTTTATATCCACAGCAATCATGGTTTGCGAAAATCGGTAATTGGTTGCATTTCTTTGACAGCACTAGCTATATACCCTAGTCTCCTCCAAACGTTAACTGTATCGAGGACTGACACTGCTTTTTTCATACGTCCACATTACATCATTGGTTGCTATTATGCTGGCATAACGTTCAAATGCTTCTTTGTTGCAATTATTCTCATTTTAAGCTGAGCATAATTGATGCAACCCTACACACATGGTGACACATGCAGGATCAACCCTCCACACATGCGCGAGGGTTAACAAAGCAATATGACATGATCAAATTTCATGACCATGGAAAGTTACACACATTACGGAATGAGGCAGTACGTGGGCTTTACCATTCAAATACCGCCATGTTAGTGGTCATGAGTGGCCTACTATGCTGGCCACACACACTGCCTTTCAAGCCCTACCCACACCGTATAGCAGTTTTATAAGTGCTGAAAGCATAACTTCTAAACTCTGACTGCCACTTCCAAGTTAATGCCAAAAAAGAATATGTAAATATCAAAGTGTTATTACATTGATCAATAGCTTTACCGCCATACCAATTTCACATTTTGTGGAGCTTTTATTGTTTTTGGAATGTAAATAAAATGTACAGAGAGAGAAGTTACCTTTCCCTCTTTAGATGGAGATGTGGAATGTGGTACAGCTACAAGTCTGGCAGACTAGAGTGGGGACAACAATCTCATTTTCTGAAATTGTTTCTCAATAACAACTTGTACCTGTTGTGTAGATTGAGAGGCAGAGTCTCTCTGCTGGAGAGCCTTTTGGAAGTCAGCCACACGAGCCTCACTGGATTGCAGCTGCCTCTGCAGATCCCCAATTACCCTCCTGTTGGACTGCTCCTGTACACAGTGACATAGTCAATATGCCAATTGTCAGAGTCAGCTCTTTTTCTCATGTGGGACTAAGTGATGACAATTACCTGTTGTCTCAGTTGTCTCAGTTGCTGCTGTGCCTGAGATAGTTCCCTGTCCTTCGCCTCCACTAACACATCTTTCTCAGTATCCTGTAGTTAGAAGGATCTCTACTGACAACTACATACTACACATAAATACTATTACTATAGGAATGCTCATGCATGTGCATACATTGTGCCATGGAGCTAATAATGAAAGTGAACTAAACATTACTCCAGCATGACTAATGACATTCCTAAAGCATGACTCCCACCTATTGCCAGAGATATGGACACAGATTAGCTGCTTCGCATTAATGCATTCGGCAATGAAAGCACTATAAGTGCCAACCCTCGGTGTGTTAAATACCCCAAACAATGCTAAACAGAGATGATGTGCATTTGTATAACATAGAACCCTGCCTCTTATGTATAATAACTTACTGGCCTAGACATAGAAAAGGCTCGCTGCACTACACTAAGCTCACATTTCAGGTAGCGTTTAGGATACAGTAGGCATTTGAACAACTTTCTAACCTGTGCTGTCGAATAAATGAGCTCTGGATAGCTGCAATAGGACTGGTGGCTTTTGCAGTAAGCAAATTGCACCTAACTTTTAAATGAAGCGTAAAGGAAATCTGTTCTTAAAAAAGTCTGCTGTGTGTCACACAGAGGCCATTGGTGTTTCAATATATAAGCCTACTGAATCTGAGAAATAGTAGCACAGAGACACATGCACAAACCAAGTACACTGCGCATAGGAATAAAGTCATCAGACTCACCTGCTGTCTCAGCTGTCCCAGCATCTGCTGTACCTGAGCTAGCTCCCGGTCTTTCTCAGCTTCCTGCAGTGAATAACACACTACATGTACATGTAACTACATACTCTCCCATCCTGGGGTTACAAGTGGAAAGAGGAAATCCCAGAACCTCGGTTATCCGAACCGCGATTATCCGAACTCTTGATTATCCGAAGAGGCACTGACAAGTAAATTCGCTTAATTAGAACAAATTATACGCAATACTACAGCTTGCGCACTGTAGGCAACTGCAAGTGTTGTTGGAAAATGCCGTCTGTCACTGCTTAGGGAGTCCATATATCCTTGTAAACATGATGGCCTCATATCACACTGTCCACAGTAATGGTCGAAACTGCAATCCTACACACTATAACCACGCAAATGCAAACAGGCGTGTAGATTCACTTATTCAGTTATACGAACACTGGAAATTCCAGAGGTGTTCGGATGGTTCTACTGTAAACACTGTAACAGCCCATATCACACACACACACACACACACACACACACACACACACACACACACACACACACACACACACACACACACACACACACACACACGCACACTTTAGCATTTACAGATGTAGGGATATGGGGTTATGCATGTAATGATTGTTGCATGCTATCATCCCCTGCCTTTGTCTGCATGCATGGTGTAATTTGACCTTGTTTCTATACTTTTTGGCACTTCACATCCCTACATTCTTCAACATTTTAGTGAAAATGTTTTTACACTTGTTTCACTAGTTTTTTTAGTTGTGTAGCAACACATATAAACCTACTGACTTCGGTGCAGAGTTCTACCTCCCTTCCATACCTATAAGCAGGATATCTAGCAATTTTCAGTGACTCTTACATCATGTCTTGTACGAATATTGCCTACTGAGTACAACAGCGGGTCCAGTTGCCTGCAACAGTAAAGAAACGGAGCAACGTAGCCAAAAAAGACAACACAGCGCTCGAAACAGCGGCAGCTCGACGGGCACAGTCTGCATCACTAGTGCACAAAACTAACTTCACGTGTTCGGCACGTGAGCAAACAAGAAAATGGCGTCTAAAACTAACACTTGTAAGGTTGCAGACCTGGAGTTTGACGGCTTTGGGAGAAGGTATGTAGATTTTGTGCATCAAGGATCATGTACGCTCCAGTATAAATGATTTTCGTGAAAGAATTAGAGTGATTACTAACCCCAGTTTCGCGGTAGGCCGTTTGAACTGAATTAGAAAGAAGAAGAAGAAGAAGAAGAAGATGATGATGAACAATCCGGGTTTTTACAAATTTCCGAGATTGACTGTAGCTGTATATTTTACGTACTTTGAGAGTATTAAAGTGTATAGAAGCACTCTCAGAGCACGTAGTTTGTCTGAAAAGGCTTAAAACATCCGCGTTCGGGAGTTCTGAGCCGTTACTTTTGTATGGGGCTAATGGGCGTGTCGGCGCCATCCCTACATATAGAGTCTACCGACTCTATGATAGTACATACATGTACTTTATCCTACCACATCCGTACTATGTAAACTAGTTACTACCACAAAGACAACCTAAAATAACAGTAACTAAACTATAATCTGGCTCCTGGACTCCAGTGCAGGTGGAGTGGCCTCACCCTGTCCTTAGTGAGGCTGTGTGTAGGGAGGCCGAAACACGCAGCCCCATGCTTGAGGGGCAGGGGACTCCCCTGATGACCAGTGGGAACTGGGATTATAAACATATTGCATTTACTGTTTATTCAAAAACCCAGAGGGTTATCCGGGACTGCCATCAAAGTCCCGGGATGTCCCAGGATATCATATACATCTATAGATATGTATGTATCATCTTCTGCGTAGTCTTTGTCGCGAGCCCAGCCTCCTCCCCATCAAAAGGGGGTGGAGCTTCACCATGCATTCAGCTCCACCCCCTTTACTGATGGGGAGGGGCTGTGGCTGCTCCTCAGACGGGGTTAACTAGTTGTCAGATAGGGGACATGGGATATCCCGGGACAGTCCATGGCAATCCTAGATATATATGAAAACCCAGTGCCTGTGACCATGGACACAAGCTATTCTCAACCCTAGCACTCCTCTTTCTCTTTCTTCCCAACAAATACACACACACACACACACACACACACACACACACACACACACACACACACACACACACACACACACACACACACACGCACACACACACACACACGCACACACGCACGCACGCACGCACGCACACACACACACACACACACACACACACACACACACACACACACACGTGTACCAGTTGTCTCTTCAGCTGCTGCTCTCTCCTGATGGTCTCCTCTGCCCTAGTCAACTCAGCTTCCTTCCTCGTCAGCTGTTGTCTAAACATCAGCTTCTCTCTCTCACTGGATTGCAGATGTAGCTGTAGCTCAGTGACCTCCTGTACACAGGGGCAGATCCAGCATTTTGAAAAGCACAAAACATCTTAACCATGCCCCTTTTAGTGAAATCACACCCTTTTCTGATTGCTTAAGCAGTTTAGTCTGGGAGTATATGTGTACATTGTACATAAGTCCCTGAAACATTATTCACCTCACATTATCGCTTAATAGACCTACATGTATTACTGCAAAGTTCTGACTATAGATATATATCATAGATGTCAAACTTGCACATGATTTCTGTAATACATGTAAGCTAGAGGCCAACTATAGAGCAAAAACAAGGATCTTATATGGCACTAAGTGTACTGTATGTACTGGTTGTCTCATCTGCTGCTGCCGCCTCCTGATAGTTTCCTCTGCAAGAGTTAGCTCAGCTTCCTTCCTTGTCAGCCGTTGTTGTAACTCAGCATTCTCTGCTACTAGGTTATCAATCAGTTGCACCAGATTCTGAACAAGATATTACAAATTATTTATAGTACTATATGGGTATACCCAGTCCCTCACCTGGTTCCTGGGCTGGTTCTGAAGAGCTCGTATCAGTTCCGCTTTGTTCCTCTCACTCTCGTCATCTCTAATACCAGCTCTGGCCTCTTCCAACAGACCCAGTACCTCACTAATATCCGGACGTTTATGAGGCCTGTTATGTAGACATTGCTGGATCAGTCGAATGAGAGGGTGGTCCCCACGGAACTGGCCATAGGCCCGGAGCTGGGTGTTGACATTTCTCATGTACACACTTCGTCGCTGCAGTTCAGTACGACCAATTAACATCCCTCTTTCTTCATCAAAATAGTTAGGTGCAAGAGGATCACAGGGGAAGGTTTCCCCAACTGTGAAAATGGTGACAACACCCAAAGAAAATATGTCAATACTAGCATCATAGTATGACTTCTCATCATCAGATTCAGCAGGTGCAATAGCCTCTGGAGACATGTAGACGGAGGCACCAGGTGCCTTGGTCATGGTGGCTGCACCTCGCATACGAGGAACCATACGAGCCACGCCCAGGTCTGCTAGCTTGCCCACCAGCCTCGAGTTCAACAGGATATTCCCGGCAGATAAATCGCGGTGGATGATGGGCGGGGTTTTATGGTGGAGGTAGTCTAGGCCGCTGGCGACGTTGTGCAGTACAGAACACTTTAGGCTTAGCTTGAAGAACGACAGAGGTGGAGGTGTGCCAGGTGGAGGCCGGGTTTCGGGGGCTAGTAAATCGTGAAGGCTCGTCAGCAGACGCTCCATTACCAGAGCGGGGAGTCGCGATCCTTCAAAGAAGTACACTCCCAGAAACTGGACAATGTTTGGGTGGCGGAGGGTGCTCATCAGTTGACATTCCTTTACAAACTGGGCCGACGCCTTGCTGATGTCGTCATCGGGAATCTCGGAACGGTCTAGGTAGATGTCGTGTATCTTTTTAGCAGCTCCACATACAGATATCGCCACCTCGTCGACGCTGCCGTAGGCTCCGGCGCCGATTCTAGTGCCAGTGAGCGTGACATTGGAAAGGACGAACGGCCTCAATTCGCTGCGAAGACGGTCCATCGTGGTGATATTGACTACAGTTGACTATAGGAGAGTGAAAAGATTAGCATTGCCATATTTGGAACAGAACCCGTATTAACACCGTGATGCCGGAATTATTCTACGTACGTCCGGAGGAGGGGTTATGGCTTATGGCCTTGTGGCCTTACAGATTTTTGTTCCCTGGCTTCAAAATTGGATGCTCACGTTCCTGTTTCCTTTTACAACAGTTTGGTTCTTTTACAACCCCAAAGGATCTACCCATCCCACCATGCTAGGGCTAAGGAGCTAGGACTAAGGCCGCCTAGGGGCTAAGGCTAGCTAGGGGCTAGGACTAGGGCTAGGATGGATGAAACCTGAATAGGTCCGTGAGTGGGTGCAGTACATCATTCCTGCCCTAGGCCCTAGCCTTAGCCCTAGCTCTAGTCCCTAGCCCTAATATACTTGCGGAAAGTACCTCTGGTCTGTCTACTTGATCCGGAGTCTGCACCCGTGTATTCTGGTCATAATGTAGTCCCTTTGGTGTTGTAAAAAGAACCAAACTTGTAAAAGAACGCTTTGAATGTAAGCAGGAACGGGAGCATCCAATTTTGAAGTTAGGGAACGAAACTCTTAGGAAATCTGTAAGGCCACAAGGCCATAAGGCCGTAGGGCCATACGGCGGCTTTATGGAATCACCCCCTTAGTCCTTAACCCCATCACACCACACACACACATACATACAAACCAAGTACTGTAACCCTCCATGTGCATGCGCTGAGGGTTAATTAGGGTAAAATCCAAAAAATAGAAAAATAGAGATATGTACACAACTCACCATAGAACCACTAAGCTTAGAAAATATAAAAGTAGCCCAAATGTCAGTAAGACCAGCTGACGTAACATTTAAGCTATATGGTTACAAGTATTGTATACGACACTACAAGCAAGTTCACACATCACCAGGCAAGCCAACATACAACTTTCTCATCTATGCCTGCAGGTACCGGTGTTGATATTCTTACAAATAATGGTTGGCAAGCATATCCCCTCTTCAATGTGTTTACGAACACTGCACTTGTATTTTGAGAAATGCTTGCCAGAGATCTTGAAAACTTCTTAAATGCCTTACATATAATGCTGAGTACCAATATCCTTGCTTTATTAGTTTCTCAGTCAGCTTATGTATCTTTAAAGTGTAAAAAACTACTACAAATTCTACCAATACATATCAACTGTGAAATATACACCCCATATGCTGGCTTTGAAGGGATGTTGCTAGTCTGTGATGGAAATTGACAATACAGAGGCAGAGAACCTGGGGGGAGGGCAGGGGGGGCTTGAGCCCCCCCACTTTTTGATAAGGGGGGCTGGGCCCCCCAAAATTTGGCCTGAGGCTATTTTTGTTTATTTTACAAGAAGTACATTGTTTACAAAATTTTAACATGACAATTGCACTACCCACAGTGGAACTACATAACTGTACCAAGTTTCATGTTTAGATGTGTTACCGTTAGTGAGTTACGCCTGTTAAAGCGGAAGAAGAAGAAGAAGAAGAAGAAAAAGAAGAAGAAGAAGAAGAAGAAGAATAATTCACAAAATAGACTTTTGTTAATTTAACCCCTTTATCATCAATCAAATTGTACCATCTTATAATCATCTGTACCAAGTTTCATGTTTAGATGTGTTACCGACTTAGGCCTGTTAAAGCGAAAGAAGAAGCAGTGGAAGATGGAGAATTTACAAAATAGACTTTTGTTAATTTAACCCCTTTATCATCAATCAAATTGTACCATCTTATAATCACAGTTACACATTCATGTTAACAGAAGTCCAGTAGGTAGCAAACTTAAAGTGAAAGTGATGAAAAACCTTGCATATGGTTTACAATGGGGATAGACCATAACTATCCCTATATACACAGTACTACTGTACTGTGTGATACCTTCAATTCTGTTATTGAAACACTACTTGGTGATTTGACCAGCTATTGGTTCTTTTGTACAGCAGAGAAAATATGGAACTGCTATATATAATTAACCATATTCTACTGTAAAACTGTTGGTAAACCACATTGTGCATTCTACGATTGCAACACTTCAGAAGAAAGTCTGAACTACTGTTGGTTCTCTATCTACAGGATCCCTTAAGGAACCGCCCTATTGAGAGATCACATTCTATATGTCAGACAAGTGTGATACTCGGTGAGCTGTACTATATATACCTTTTCTGCTATAGAAACACACTACTTGGTAGTTAGACCAATATTGGAACTGCTATTTCTTTTGTACAGGAGAGATAAAAAGGAACCACTCCAAGGTGAGACCATAATTTGTGACAAACAAGTCAGAAATGACATCACACACAAGTTGTGTTCTGCTTTCTGAAAGCTCTGGCATTGTAGGATAATTAAAAGTTGTGGCACTGTTCGTTGCCAGTTAAAAAAGACCATGTCTTTTTTGATTTCCGCTTGTTTCCAAGCAGGAAATTTCTTAAACTGTTCCTGTGTAATTTTGAACAGTCTGAAAAAAAGAACGAAAGATTACCATAAAGTGATGGCGATTTTATCCAGTTTATTTGCGTCTAGGAGAAACCATCCCCCTCTGCTGTGTATAAGCTATATATATCCTTAGATTTATGGTATTCATATATATACCTAAAAAGCTTACAGGCTGGTCGAAGGTCATACATATGGACACGATATATATATTCACAGTATATACAAAAAATACTTCCATACTTGTTGTATACGACATTGGGTTATATAGTTTCATCAATGGCTCATTCTCAGCTTTTATACAAATACATTTGATACATGTAAAATACCACATTTTGATTATACTATGCAATGACACATTCTTCCACACTGTCTGCTTTCAATCCAGATCCACCAACTATCATCATCTTGTCTGATGATGGAGTTACCACTAAACACCTATCCCTACCACTAGACATATAGCCAATCTCTCTCCACTGTCCACCCACTAGCTGGTGAATGGAGTTGACATGTGACCAGTCTCGCTGCCCACCAACTATTACTAGCTCTCCACAGAGAGTACCAGCTGTTGAGTATATCACTGGTTGCTGAGGTAGTGGTATCCATGTAAGGATATTCAATATTGACTGTGATGCGATCGGCTGGTCACTAGATGGTAGGGATTGAAGGGAGCATGAATAGCCGACACCATCACGTCCTATTATATGTAATTGACTGGCACATATTGTGGCTGAAGGTTGGGGGAGAGCCTGTGGTAAATTTGTTATTTGATACCATCTTCTGCTACTTACATGAAATAGTTCAACTGTAGCAGTCCAATTGCTAAAGAAATCGCCAACCCACCCCCCAATCACTAATATAAAATTGCTATCTGATGTATATACTAACCACAGCGGGAGAGTAACGTTCAGTGTTCATTGGGGGGTAGTGCTCAACCCATTGGTCCTGTCGTAATGTAAATAGTTTGTTAGTACGATTTTGACGTGATTCATCCCGTCCCCCCACAGCCGTCAATTCACCATGAATGATGACTAGTCCTGAGTTACGATATGGAGATGGAGGAAGTTGCTCCCATTTCTCTGTACTCCATTCATATTTGTATACTGACTCATAGCCACCTGGCATGAAGTATGCAAATTGATCATCAGTCGTCGCAGATCCTCTCCTCATCTCACATGGTGCTACCTTCTTTTTATGGCACTGCACAGTGAGCTGAGGGGAGATTATGATGTAATGTCTATTGTCATATCTGAACAACTTGTGCACTGTATAGTAATGAATACACTGAAGTGTAGAACCCTCGGCACATGTGTCACAGAATGTGCATGTGCTTATGAGTGGTGGGAAAATGGCCAACTTGCGTAGTAATGCTGGAAGGACTCTGGCTCTGCAACAGAGCAGTTTCAGAAAAAAATTTCAGTTAGGTAAGTTGTGCCATTTGTAGAACGAATGAACTTACTACAAGTGAGTTTGGGCATGAACAGACACACACACACACACACACACACACACACACACACACACACACACACACACACACACACACACACACACACACACACACACACACACACACACACACACACACACACACAGACAGACAGACAGACCGAGAGACAGTACCTTGGCTGCACATGTGTGCCGAGGGTAATGAGAATTTAAAATGACTATGTACAAATATACATGTTGGTATGCAGCTGTGCACTAAGTGCATCGTAAGACATAATATATGAAGAATGGGAGAGAAGTTACCTTTCTCTGTTTGGAGGGAGGTATGGAATGTGGTACAGCTATATTAGGTGTAGTAGCTTGTGGACAGGGCTAGAATAGAGAAAACAAGTGAACACAATCTGAGATTGCCTCTCAATATTAACACTTACTGTACCTGTTGTGTTGATTGAGAGGTGGAGCTAGTGTGGAGTTTCCTAGGGAGGGGAGTTGTCTGTGCCTGGTGAATGGAGTAGGTATTACCAGGCATGTCGCTATAACTAGTCATACACTGGGAAAAACAGTTACTGATATATGACAAAGAGTACACAGCACAAAACATCAGTATGGCTATGTAATTTGCAGGCATGTAGCATAAAGGTCTATGGCTGAATAGAGTATTCATATGCCCCATTGGTCACAGGTTATGATGGCTATGCTACATCATTTCATGGATGATTTGAAATGATGACATGTTGTCCTAGTGGAATTTGTACCCCACAGACTGTGTATTCAGAGATGCATCTATAGGTTAAGCACAGTGATAAACAGAACAACAATTGGTCTTCTCTGTGAAACATGCAACTGGGATAACCTTTCTTTGCTGTGTACTGACCTTTGGGCTCAGTGCCTCCAGCTCAGAGTCCCTCTGCCTATGAAAGTCAGCCACTAGAGCATCACTAGATTGTAGCTGCCTCTGCAGATCCCCAATCTCTCTCCTGCTGGACTGCTCCTGTACACAGTGACATAGTCAATATACCAATGGTAAGCCAACAGCTGAGGTTTGGCAGTGATGGCTTAAACACATGCACTGATACCCATAGCTATACCTGGACTATATTAAAGTCTATGTCACCGCATATATGGGCTAAATTTAGAAATGTTACTAAAAACAAATTTACCACGTGAGAATGCAATTTAGATATCGCGACTGCAGCACTATCATACCGTACTAGTCCTGTATGCACACGGATCGAGAGGAGACAGAGACAGGGACACACTGAGCTATAGGCATGAGCAGGATCAGTATGTGGATATCTCTGGTGTATGAGAGCCTATCCAGTCACATGACATACTGCGCGTTCTATATTTAGCTTTTATATTATTATTAAAAATAATTAACCCTGATATGGTTATCTCAGTTGCATGCATCTTCTACATCCTTTCAAAGAATTACTGACCTTCAGCCTCAGTGCCTCCAGCTCAGAGTCTCTCTGCTGGAGAGTCTTCTGGAAGTCAGCCACTAGAGCATCACTAGATTGTAGCTGCCTCTGCAGATCCCCAATCTCTCTCCTGCTGGACTGCTCCTGTGCACAGTAACATGGTCAATATACCAATGGTCAGCCAACATCTGAGGTTTTGGCACCAGCCCTCTAATATATACCTGAGCTATAAACACTTGGTTAACATTGCTTTTATAATAGCAACAGTTTATATACACTCATGAATATTTATCAATATTCAACATTTATAGCACACTGTGTGGGCAGATCAAAGGAGCCGGTAGGGACTGTATATGCGCTAGAGGGCATCCACTATAAAAACATGAACTTGTATTTGCCACTATAAAAACATGCACTTGTATATATAGGAGTGATTAGTGGCCATTTGTGGGCTATAAGTCAGTTATAACACACATCCTGCAGTATATCCATTTACAGATACTCCCACTCGGGCGCTTCACGCTCTCATGAGTCGTGTCTGTAAATCTGGATACAGCACTCTAAGGGGTGATATAACTATAACATATGTACCAGTTGTTCTATTTGCTGCTGCTCTCTTCTGATAGTCTCCTCTGCCCTAGTCAGCTCAACTTCATTCCTTGTCAGCTGTTGTCTGAACGTCTGCTTCTCTCTCTCACTGAATTGAAGCTGTTGCTTTAGTACAGCAACCTGCTATACAGGGAAAAGAGATGCAGTACACAATAATACAGATGCCACTACAGAACCGAGGATCTGGCTGTGGGGAAGGAGAAATCCTAGGGAAGTCTCCATACATGCATACATGTATGTACCAGTTGTCTCATCTGCTGCTGCTCTCTCCTAATGGTCTCCTCTGCCTTAGTCTGCTTAGCTTCCTTCCTCATCAGCTGTTGTCTCAACATTAGCTTCTCTCTCTCACTGGATTGTAGCTGTTGCTGTAGCTCAGTAACTCCCTGCACACAGGTCTGAAACACACAAGTGATATTTAGATACATGGAATCTAGGGGGTCTCGTTAAGAAAACTAGGGGTCTCCGGCCGGATCCATGAGGCTGATAGAGAATGAGCAATATTGTTGGGGGGAACTTGATATGAATGAAATCCCAAGTACCCTCCCCAGTGTACATGTACATGTATATGTAAGCATATATAGTACTGTCATCTCCTGAATTCGCTGCTGCTCTCTCCTAATGGTCTCCTCTGCCTTAGTCAGCTCAGCTTCCTTACTCATCAGTTGTTGTCTCAACATTAGCTTCTCTCTCTCACTGGATTGTAGCTGTTGCTGTAGCTCAATAACTCCCTGCACACGGGTCTGAAACACACAAGTGATATTTAGACACATGGAATGCAGGTGGTCTCATTTTAGTTCTCTAGGAAAAGTAGGGGTCTCCAGATCCATGAGGCTGATAGAGAATGAACAATATTGTTGGGGGGAACTTGATATGAATGAAATCCGAAGTGCCCTCCCCAGTATACATGTACATGTATATGTAAGCATATAGTACTGCCATCTCCTGAATATGCTGCTGCTCTCTCCTTATGGTCTCCTCCGCCCTAGTCAGTTCAGCTTCCTTCCTAGTTAGCTGTTGCTGTAAATCAGCATTCTCTGCCACCAGATCATCAACTAGTTGCACCACATTCTGAACAACATGCAGTAATGGTGCAGAGAAAGAGGGAGGGAGGTACTGTATGCAACAACTAATTTGTTGCCATTTCATACCATGGCTTTGAGTGGTTTATGGGATTTACACAGGTCTAAAGTAAAGCTTACAGTTGTTTATCAGCTTATAATAGCATAAACAAAAGCCATAGTTGTACTATGGTTATGATCAAAGACTTGCCATAGTAACTATGAGGTCAAAATGGTTTATCCAGATAACTATCATTGACCAGTGGAGATACATCACACTTGTGGTCATAGCTGTGGTATAAGCTATATAAACATCAGTTGAAGTCTTTGATCTTGACCACAAGCATAGTAGAAATGCTATCCAGTTCCTTACCTGGTTCCTGGGTTGGCTCTGAAGAGCTTGTACCAGTTCCACTCTGTTCCTTTCACTCTCCTCATCTCTAATACCTGCTCCGGCCTCTTCCAACAGACCCAGTACTTCATCAATATTTGGCCTTTTGGAAGGGATATTGTGTAGACATCGCTGGATCAACCGAATGAGAGGGTGGTCCCCACAGAGCTGGCCAAAGGCACAGAGCTGGGTGTTGACATTTTGCATGTATGTACTACGTCGCTCCAGTTCAGTACGAGCTACTAGCAATCCAGTCTCTATATTTGTGTAGTTAGGTGCAAGAGGATCACAGGGGAAGGTTTCACCAACAGTAAAAATGGTGACAACTCCAAGTGCAAACACATCAATACTGGCATCATATTTTGACTTCTCATCATTAGATTCAGCAGGTGCAATGGCCTCTGGAGGCATGTAGATGGAGGCACCAGGTGCCTTGGTCATGGTGGCTGCATCTCGCATACGAGGCACGATACGAGCCACGCCCAAGTCTGCTAGCTTGCCCACCAGCCTCGAGTTCAACAGGATATTCCTGGCAGATAAATCGCGGTGGATGATGGGCGGGTTTTGATGGTGGAGGTAGTCTAGGCCGCTGGCGACGTTGTGCAGTACAGAACACTTTAGGCCTAGCCTGAAGAACGACAGAGGTGGAGGTGTGCCAGGTGGAGGCCGGGTTTCGGGGGCTAGTAAATCGTGAAGGCTCGTCATCAGACGCTCCATTACCAACGCAGGCAGTCGCGATCCCTCAAAGAAGCACACTCCCAGAAACTGGACAATGTTCGGGTGGCGGAGGGTGCTCATCAGTTGACATTCCTTTACAAACTGGGTCGACGCCCTACGAATTTCATTCTGCGGCATCTCGGAACGGTCTTGGAAGATGTCGTGGATCTTTTTAGCAGCTCCACATACAGATATCGCCACCTCGTCGACGCTGCCGTAGGCTCCGGCGCCGATTCTAGTGCCAGTGAGCGTGACATTGGAGAGGACGAACGGCCTCAGCTCAGGATTGTCACGAAGAAGATCCATCGTAATTGTAAATATAAAAGGTGTGCAACAGAGCTATATAGCAATGGAATGTTGAATCAGACCACAAAACACAATGGAATGTTGAATCAGACCACAAAACAGCTATACATCCGCATTTGGCGCTCGCTAATTAACACTATGTTATTAGAGTCAGCGACCACGCGGACATATCACAGCTTCGGACAGTCATAACAAAGAAACTATAAATGCTACAAAGAAGCGATTGTATCAAAGAAAGAAATACCGTAGGAAAAGCATGATCCTAAATAATATAAATATATCCAATGTAATTCAAAAAGACAGGAGTTACAGCGTCAAACATGACGGTGTCCGCAGGATTGCAAACCTAAGACGGTCCGACCAATCCTTAGACACGCCGAGTTTTAGAGCAAAGGAAAGCAGACTGAATTGAGGTCATTCCCTTTACGTAGTCCTATGTAGTCCCAATAAACTGTTGCAGTATTTAACTTCAAACCTCTTCTAGACTGTATTACATTTATAATTTAAAGGGGTACCTCGAACTTTCGATACCGTTTTTGTCACTCAAGCAGTAATCGCTACGTACGTAGGTAATACCTCGACCGAAGTTGTGAGTCTTAGGCTCTACGCACCGGCTTACTTTTCCTGAAATGGCACGTGAACTTCTTGTGGTAGAAGTTACTATCAGTTTTAGTACATGAGTTGAACAGTATAGTTGTTGCGTGTACCCACATCAACAAAAGATGTATAGCTAGTGAATTGTGAAGTTGCATGCATGTTGGTCTGCACCAAGTACGTAGCATGTGTTGAAGAGTAGCCCTGCATATTTTAAACATCATACACATCTGCATGCGTACTTCATGTGTATGCACACTTAATTTCTGCTGTCACTTGCCCAATATCCACTTGCCCACAACGCAGAAGCATTCACCTTCTGTATGTAAATATCTTACATGTAAAAACAACTACCTAACTTTAATAATCATACACAACAATGCACTCTTCAATGCTGTCTTGAACTTCTAAATATCCACCAACTACTATCATCTTGTCTGGTGATGGAGTAACTATTAAACACTCTCTCCTACCACTAGACATAGTGCCAATCTTCACCCACTGTCCAGCTATCAACTGGTGAATGGAATTGACTGTTGACCCATCTTGCTTCCCACCAACTATTACTAGCTACCATTAAGAGTAGCAGCTGTTGACCACATGACTGGTTGCTGAGGTAGTGGTGTCCATGAAAGACTAATCGATATCGATTGTGATGTGATAGGCTGGTTGCAGGATAGTAGAGCTTGAAGCGAGCTTGAATATCCATCATTATCAATTCCTATTATATAAATTTGATTGCCACATATTGTGGCTGATGACCTGGTTAGACCCTCTGGTCAGTTCGTTAATTCATACCATCTTCTACCCTCACATCCAATAGTTCAACTGCAGTAGTCCAAGAATCAACACCAACCTTCCTCCCAATCACTAATGTGTACTTTTCATCTGGTGTACTGACTACAGCAGGAGAGGAACGTTTAATGCTCATTGGGGGGTAGTGCTCAACCCATTGGCCCTGTCGTAATGTAACTAGTTTGTTAGTACGAGATCCATCCCATCCTCCCACAGCAGTCAGTTCACCATTGATGATAACTAGTACTAGTCCTGAGCTATAATATGGACATGATGAAGCCTTTCCCATTTCTCTGTACTCCCATTGGCATATGGTGTGAAATATGCAAATTGATCATTAACTGTTGCAGATCTTCTCCTCATTCTACATGGTGCTATCTTCTTTTTATGGCTCTGCACAGTGATGAGCTGCAGCTGAGGGGAAATCACATTACATCTGATGTACATCTTAATGCAATGTGTATTGTCATACCTAGACCAGGTTTAGAAAATATTGTCAGGGAACATACTCTACTGCAATATATTGCATAGTACAAAATATGGCAGTGTTTTTCTGATCGAATCAACATTATATTTATGTGACTGGCCATATATCTGTGAGCAGAATAGGGTGTGGCTATATATTGACTGAATATGAGATCTCACTAAGTGATGAAGATTACGTTAAATTGACAATATTTATATAGTTGTTTCCTTTGCAACTGAGGTAACAAGGTATTTTCTCTTTTTAACCAGCTTAAAATTCTAGTTAAAACAAAAATTCTGGGAACTTGTATTATAACTGAATAGGTTTTAATCATTTCAAAACACTAAAGAAAAAATTTTAATGTTGTAGTTATATAGTCTATCAAGAGTTAAAATTCCAATGAAAAAGAAATTATTGCACTTTTAAATGTAGTTGATCTTACAATAAATAGTACTGAAACACTAATTAAATCCTCTTCATTTCAACAAATTATCTTTCAAGTGTTTTGACCAGTTGTTTTAATCCTATTGATTCCATAATTTTGTTTTAACCAGTTGTATTAATTTCATAATTTTGAAACTATTTTACATCAATTATTACTGAAACTTAGTTGAATTGAAAGACGCATTTTTATTTTACAAAGTTTGTACAAAGTCAATGATATGACAGTGAATATAAATGTAGTATACAACCCCTGTGACATAATACACATGTACAAATCCTTTTTTCAGAGCATTGACTATCAACGTAATGTTAGCTTCTGGATATCAGTAGCTGTCTGACGGCATGTTGCAGTCTTTTACAATGCATGGGTAAACCAAAAACACATTCCTGGAAAAAGAGTGCAAACTCATGAACAATTGGGTTATACTGCAGATGAAAAATGTAGTGTACAGCAAACCATAAGTATATAGCTTTACAGAGTAGAGATACATGCTCCACAAAAATAAAGTATTGTGGGGAGTCCACTCCAAACATTCTCATTATTTATGGTTATTAATTTATATTTTATTTATTTATTTATTTATTTTATTTTATTTATTAATTTTTTTATGTATATTCCTCCTGATCTGCATTCTCTTCATTATAATACAGTGTGTAGTTTTTATTGTGACTCTGTATTATTATTATTTCGGTATTAAATTCTCATTCGTGGTGAGTTAACTGAGGATTCAGTGGCTGCCGTCTCTGGACACATGCTCATCTAATCAGAAAAAAAGTCAGGCAAAATAATGATCATGTATGCATCTAAACTTTATGTACCTCGTATTCTTTGTAGACCAAAGAAAAAGAATCAGAGCTCTTCTTGCACAAAAGGAGAAACAGACAATTAAGAGCCTTCAACTGTTCATCATCTGTTTTGATGAAATAAATATCGTACATAATGCACAGGTTATAAGTATTACTAGGTATACACTCAGTGTAGATTAGTGCCTCGCGCAGTAAATGCATAGTATGGTTAAAGGAAGCAGAAATGTAGATCTGATATAGAAGAGAATGAGGTCAATAGTGACGTTAATGCCCTCCTGTTGCATTCTGCCTCAAGTCTAACTGACCTAGTCCAGGAGTAAAGTACATAAGTACAGTAGGGGCGGGGTTTCCGGGGATTTCCAAACACGTTTTTTCACCTCCTCGAACACAAGGCCAAGTTTTACAGTAGAATCTAGTAGTACAGCTAGCCTCGTGCCCAGTCTCTTTCCGGGGGGGGAAAGAAAAAAATTTAAGCCTCTGTACGAGGCTGTATTAGTACAGCAAGACTAAACTTGGCCGCACTTCGAGGCCATTTCTTTCCCTTTCCGTCCTCTTCGTATCCTCACCAACTCCAGTTCATCGGATCGCAGACATCGTCGCTAGTGTACGCACGCGCCGACTCCTCCACGCTCCGCCCAGAATTCCTAAGCGTGACTATAATTGAATTCCTGAAGCGTGACTGACATACATACATACAAACATCACAAAGCGAGAACGCGATGCAGAATTAGGATGCCTCGCGCTAAGGCGCTCGGCAATAATGACTTTCATCCGTGTTGACTTCCGAAGTGTTTAATATCTCTTTTATACACACTAAACAATGTGCTGATTTAGAACAAAGTGAGCTAGGGATCCGGACTGAATTATCTAAACAATATGGAAATCAGTTCTTGAAAATATTCCCAATTTTTCTGTTGCTGAAAACTTACCTCACGACATTATATGATCTGCTTGAAGGTGCAATTCCCTATGAGCTGAAAAACATGCTAACTTATTTGTAACTAATAAATACTTCACTCTAGAGAATGAACGATTACTGAATGAATGCACTGAAGTGCAGAACCCTCGGCGTCCGCGCGTGCGCGAATCCTTGAACGTGCGCGTGCGCGAATGCTGGAAAGGCACGTGCGATTGAAACTCAAGGTTGGCTCTGTACACTGCTGGAAGCGCTATAGCTTTGAACGGAGCAGTACCCATGCTTGTACTCCCTCATGCAGTAACCGCTGGTGCTTCGCTGTACATCGAGCAGGAATACCTGATCGTGGGTAAACCAGAGTAGGCTAGATCTAATTAGCATATTGGCTCTTCAGCTTGCGTTTCACGCCATAACTCTTGAACGGAGCGGTTTCAAAGAAAACCCCACAAATGTTTTGACCTCCGTTGCCCGCTGAGTACACGACAGTATTTTCAGGACGAACAAACGCTCCAGAAGTGAGATGTGACTTAACAGACAGACAGACACACACACACACATGACCCAGTACCGTAAACCTCGCTGCGCATGCGCGCCGAGGGTTAATTATGAATTTGGACACACTGAAATAGCTGACAAGCCTTCACTTCTACATGATATAAAACCTGAAGGCAGTCTTAGACAATCGGCAGCACACATGTGGCTCCTTGCTACTGTTCTTCCTCTTCTTATTGGTGATCTGATCTCTGAATCTAGTGAGCATTGGTACTGCTTTCTTCTTTTATTAAAAATATGTAGCATTGCTGCTGCCAGGGAAATCTAGCATAGTTCTATTGAATATTTATCAGTAATAGTTAAAGAACATCATGAACTTTTTAAGAAGCTCTATCCAGATAAAAACATTATTCCGAAAATGCACTACATGCTACACTACCCATCTCAAATACGAAACTTTGGACCACTAATTCATTCATGGACAATGAGGTATGAGTCTAAGCTTAGAGTACTCAAACGTGCATCACGTCATGGCAATTTTAAAAATATTTGCAAAACAGTTGCTAAAAAGCATCAACACTGTGCTTTGCTATCATCTCAACAAAAGTAACCAATTCCTTCACCAAGACATTGAAGTTGGTCCCACAACAGGCTTATCACAATACACTGAATTTCATGAATACATTTGTGGTAAAATAATGGTGTCAATGGAGGAAAAAATTAAGTGGATCAAATATGAAAGTCTTTCACTCAAAAAACATGTTTGTGTATTCATGGGAGTAGGTAATCTTTACCCAAAGTTTTGTAAAGTTATTGATCTTATATGATTTCATTCTTTATATTACTTAAAACTACAAGAATGTGAAACTAATTTTTTTGATTCTCACCTTAATTTCATACTCAGTGTCATTTTTGCCATCAGGAAGTTGTGTAATGCAAGCAGGTTGCAATTTCTAACACTGAAACAGTATATTGAAATCTAAACAATGTGCTCTTCATGAATTCACTACCATTTATTGTTTGGAAATACTATAAAACCTGAAATTTAACAATTAATATTTGCTTAAAAACAATATTTTTTGGCTTTTTATCCAAAGTTATTCCTCCAATTGAACAAACCTTTGTTGATACAACTGCATAAAACACTAAAATGGAATAACAATAATTATTATAGTCATTTCAAAGCCATTCTGTCAATATATCCAAAAAATGGCATCTTAAATATTTAAGCAGTATGGTCTTAAAATATTGCCATTTCAAGGAAATATAATAGTAGTAGAAATTACCAGCATAATTGTGCCATAGCTAATTAGTAAAATAACAGGATAGTTGTTAAAGTAAAGATATGGCAGTTGAAATACAAACAAAATCTGTTAAAATAAAGAACTTTGCTAAAATGACTAATAAATTGTATATTAACATTTACATTTTTGAAATGAAAAATGATTATAATAAATAATTATGGTTAAATCTAAAACCAAATTGTTAAAATAGCCAACATTTTTTACTGTGCTGCAGTTGCCTCAGTTCCTTGCGTGCTTCAGCTAACTCCCTGCCCTTGGCCTTCTCTAACTTATCTTTTTCAGTTGCCTGCAGTCAGGAGGGCCTCTAGTTACAACAAGTACACAGTCACTATAAATTCACCTGCATGCCTCATATGAAATATAAGGCAACACAGTACAGTGGAACCTCCAAAGAAAGGACACTTTGGGAACGGCACTTTTGTCCTTTCTTTGGAGGTTGTCCTTATCTCGGAGGTTCATTAATTTTATATAATTGGGAAGAATATAAGTAATGTAGCCAAGTTTTTGCATGAGTTAGTGTGTAAAATAGTTAAATAAAGTTGTCTGTCTTGCTGATTGATGTGTAATATTGACAATCCTATCAATTGTCTGGCCAATACACACTTCTTCCATGTCCTTTGAATGCAAGAAACTTGGACACATACATTCTCTAAAGCATGTACTGCTCCCTTTTAATGCGTGTGAGGTTTCGCTCACATTGCGCTTGTACATAGCGCCGTACTGCACAAGTGCAACTGTGCAATTTTAGGGGAGTGGCTTCTGGGTGTCTGCTATTTAGAGGCAAAAATGGATGGTAGATCCGCCACTGCTGCATGCCTCATATGAAATATTTAAGCTCCTAAGGCAATAAAACCTAACACAGTATATACAACTCACCTGAGACAGTCATTTTCAAAGAAAAAATGAGCCGCCTCAGGTGGGACAAGAACCTGACACCTCTGAGCAGTGGGAGTGTCTACATATTAGGATGTGGTCATTGACTGATCATGAGATCTTACAGCAGACTAAGTAATGAAGATTACCTGTTGTCTCAGTTGCTCTTGTAGTTGAGCTAGCTCCCCTTGCACTAACTCATCTATATTAGTTGCCTGTAGTCAGGATGACCTCTGTCATAACAGTCTATAAACACAGTCTTACGATGTATAGAAACACTTGTAGAGCAGGTTGTGTGTCTGTAACGGCTTATGTTCAGAGTGTTTATATTTGTTAAGGCTAATATGGATGTAAGTAATGAATAATGAAGAATACCTGTTGTCTCAGTTGTCTCAGTTGCTGCTGTACCTGAGCTAGCTCCTTGGCCTGCACTCTCCACACACACACAATTACACACACACATATGCACAGACAGACATACTGGGAATGAGATGTGGGAAAGAGAGGTAACCTGTAACATGTAGTATACACATACATGAACGTGATTGTATGTACCAGTAGTACTCCTGTCTTTGTCAACAGCTGTTGTCTTATCCTTTGCTTCTCTCTCTCACTGGATTGTAGCTGTTGCTGTAGCCCCTGTACAGGGAAAAGACCTCAACTTTAGTACATACTACTACACACATTATGAGACTAAACTGAGGGACACACACTGTGAAAAAGGGTAGAGCCTCTTTATATTGCACATAATGATACATTTTCTCACCTGGTTCTCTCTCCTGATGGTCTCCTCTGCTCCAGTCAGCTCAGCTTCTTTCCCTGTTGGCTGTTGTCTTAACATCTCGTTATCTCTCTCACTAGATTGTAGCTGTTGCTGTAGCTCAGCAACCTCCTGTACAGGGAAAGGAGAGAGAAGTGTTGACTTGATTGCACACTAATATAAACCATTACAGAACTGGGGGATGGAAGCCCCCTACAAGCACATTATGTGTATGTTGTTGTTGTATGATTCTCTCACCTGCTGCTCTCTCCCGATGGTCTCCTCTGCCCTAGTCAGCTCAGCTTCCTTTCTTGTTAGCTGTTGTCTGAACACTTCCTTCTCTTTCTCTAGCTGTTTCTCTAAATCGGCAACCTCCTATACAGGGAAAGAGAGAGAAGCCTTGATTAGATTCCACACTAATTACACCATTGACGGAACTGGAGATAGTAGGACACAGAATCCCCCCTTATAATTACATGCATATTATGTTATTGTTGTATACATATGACTATCTCACCTGCTGCTCTATCCTGATGGTCTCCTCTGCCCTAGTCAGCTCAGCTTCCTTCTTTGTCAGACGTTGCCTGAACATCTGACTCTCTCTCTCACTGGATTGGAGCTGTTTCTCTAGCTCAGCAACCTCCTGTAGTACAAGGAAAGAGAGAGAACCGTGACCAGAGTACAGAGCAATATACACATCATTACACAACTGGGGAACAGTAGGACACTCACTGGTGGAGAATAGGAGCCCTAAAGCTCATAATTATGTAATTGTATTACCTGCTGCTGCTCTCTCCTGATGGTCTCTATTCCCATAGCCTGCTCAGCTTCTTTGCTTGTCAGATGTTGTCGTAACATTTCCTTCTCTCTCTTACTTGATTGTAGCTGTTCCTGTAGTTCAGCAACTTCCTATACATATAACAAGACAAGTGTTAACCTCATTACACTCCACTGGACGAAAAGCAGACCTGCTGTGGAATAGGTCACATTTCATGACATTTCCTGTACCTATGCAGTAGTGGATAGGTACAAGAAATGTCATAAAATGTGACCCATTCCACAAGCAGGTCACATAGAAAACTTTACTTTTCATCCAGTGCTCTAGCTAATGCTCAAACCAAATTACTGGGGGACATGCTGTGGAGAAGAAAAAATTCCAGGGGATCCTCTTACATCGGCATGTGTATGCTTAAGTTGTCTCATCTGCTCCTGCTCTCTCCTAATGGTCTCCTCTGCCCTAGTCAGCTCAGCTTCCTTCTGTTGCCGTAACTCAGCATTCTTTGTAACCAGATCATCCATCAGTTGTACCAGATTCTAAACAAGATATGAGAAAGTGATGACAGTAATGGTGCAGGGAGGAGGGAGGTATCAGCAGTATTGTATGGTGTACAGTGGAACCTCTCTGTAGTGGCCACCATCAGGGAACAACACTCTGGCCTTTATAGAGGGGTGGCCTTAACTCTATAAAGCGTATAAAACCATTTTAAAAATGCACACAGACATTAAATAGGGGGGGGGGGGGGGAATTCTTCAAGCAAGGGTGCTCTGTCTTGCTGAGTTAAGAGTGGAAATGTGAAAGTACGTTACTTGGTCCATAGTTGATGCAACTCGGGTTGCATCTTCTGAGTAGCTGTCCATGAACATTTAATAGTTGGACAAGACCAAGCAAGACTCTGGTGACATGACCACTCGATCTGGAATAAGGAAAGGTTCTTTTAGGTTGCCAGAAACAAGCGTAACTGGTCCAGTCCATAGTCCAGTCCACAGTTCAGAGTCCAGAGTCTAGACCCCCAAATGATACCACAACAGCAGACAGCTATTGATGCATATGGCTAGCTAACCAGTGTCAAGTACAACTATATATGTGTAGCCTTTGACTCCTACGTAAGAGGCTATAGGTACCACACCTATAAGACCGTAAATGAAGGTGCTATAGCTAGCTTCATTCAAAGCTGTTCAAACTCGGACGACTGTACATTGCCGATTATACGCTGGAAAATGCGCGGCGATGAAACTCGCGCGCACACACATCTACCTTTATTCTGCGTGTCTAACTGATTAACGTGGTAGAATATTTTGGCGCATGCGCTCAAATACACGTACCGTAAGTACCAGGCCGTCCTTGGAGGCCTGGGACCGAGCAGGCTCACCTGGTTCCTGGGCTGATTCTGAAGGGCTTTTACCAGTTCCACTTCACTTTCCTCATCTCTAATACCAGCTCTGGCCTCTTCCAACAGACCCAGTATCTCCCTAATATTTGGCCTCTTGGCGGGGATATTGTGTAAACATTGCTCAATCAACTGAATAAGAGGGTGGTCTTCATATGGCTGCCCACAGGCATGGAGCTGGGTGTGGACATTTTGCATGTACTGACTACGTGGCTGCAGTTCAGTATGAGCAGTTAGCACTCCACTGTCCTCATCAATATAGGTAGGTTCAAGCGGATCACAGGGGAAGGTTTCACTAACTGTGAAAATGGTGACAACTCCAAGAGAAAATACATCAATACTAGCGTCACATTTTGACTTCTCATCATTAGATTCAGCAGGTGCAATGGCCTCTGGAGGCATATAGATGGAGGCACCAGGTGCCTTAGTTATGGTGGCTGCATCTCGCATGCGTAGCACGCTATGAGCCACGCCCAAGTCTGCTATCTTTCCTACCAGCCTCCAGTTCAACAGGATATTCCTGGCGGATAAATCGCGGTGGATGATGGGCGGGGTCTGATGGTGGAGGTAGTCTAGGCCACTGGCGACGTTGTGCAGTACAGAACACTTTAGGTCTAGCTTGAAGAACGACAGAGGCGAAGGTGTGCCAGGTGGAGGCTGGGTTTCGGGGGCTAGTAAATCGTGAAGGCTCGTCAGCAGACGCTCCATTACTAACACAGGCAGTTGCGATCCGTCAAAAAAGCACACTCCCAGAAACTGGACAATGTTCGGGTGGCGGAGGGTGCTCATCAGTTGACATTCCTTTACAAACTGAGTCGACACTTTGCTGATGTCGTCATCGGAAATCTCGGAACGGTCTGGGTGGATCTGTTTAGCAGCTCCACATACAGATATCGCCACCTCGTCGACGCTGCTGTAGGCTCCAGCACCGATTCTAGTGCCAGTGAACGTGATATCGGAGAGGACGAACGGTCTCAGTTCGCTGCGAAGATCCATGTCACGGTGATATTGGTCCCCAATACCTACAAAACATGACTGAGGAATATATACTATATACAGGAGTTTGTGGACCTTTGACCTCTGACGTATTACGCAACTAAAGTCCATTCGCGTTCAATTGCCCACGGAAGTAGTTGCGGTAGAGTATGCTTACGTAGTAGCGCGTCATACATTTACTTAGCTGAATAGTTGTGGGTTTTGATATGCGCGCGAGTACGCTGCTATTTTGCACTGATATTCCAGCGCTTTTTCTGTTAGTGCTGTCTCGCTAGCTTCTGTCCTAGTAAGATAACATCGTTGTTGAACTAATAAAACTTGGTTTTCTGTAGAACAGATAGGGCCTCGATTTCTAAATAACGCACGCCTACATTCCGTGCAGTTAATGGCACGCTCTATACTTTGCTTATGGGACATACAGTGATCTTCGGACGGGTATAGCGTAGAGCTTTGTAAAAGGTACCCAAAAAAATCGTAGGAAAATGGTGTTTGGAATTCTGAAATTGGAAAAGATATAAGAAAGTTATTGTCGAAGTAGGTCAACGCGAATGGACTTACATTCCAGCAGTACAAACTTCCGCGTGCTATTGGGGTGTGGCTTAGCCAGATACGTCAAGGTAGAAACACAAATGACTTGCTTGTGGGTACGGTACTTGTGGCTACTTAGAGCTTAATATATTGCTACGGGGAGCGGAAACGTTTCTATACGGAGATTTGAATAAATTCATAAGTTGACGTTTGCTATAATAAGGAAACGACGTTTCTTTTTATAAGTATGGATTGCGTAACCCAATAACTTCCAAACTTGGAAGACTTGAAGTCTAATAATATCACTCGCACTTGACCAAACCACGTGGCTAATAAGCGTCTAGAATTTCAGTTATGCAAACGTTTATTTAGAGGTACAGCTATTGAAAAAACTTGGAACAAATCCATAACACAGGTAACATGTCATAAAAATTACATTAATGCATTCCTAAATAATCAGTGCTTCATTATTCATCCCAAAGAGGTGTGTCCAAAGTGTGGATCTCTTTCCTGGGGCCAAAGAAAAGTGTATAAAATTAATGGCAGTGTAGAACATGGTAAGTTCAACAACTGAAGGTTGGTAGAATGCTTTTCACTACCTTGCACACTTGATAGTCTACAGTATGAAAGGAGTATAGACTTCTAGTTCTAGGGATCTACAAATACAAGGGGCCAGGATACTCACAGACAATCAAATAAGGTACACTTCTCCAAGCATCGTCCAGACAGGCTTTGCACTCCATGCTTACTCCGCAATAAATCAAGTGCTTATGTGAGTCATTACGGTGCTTGGGGAAGGACCTCAGAACTAGCTCCTGATAATTGCATTTGCAAGGCACATCACACAGAGGCAAAATGAATGTGGGACAACCCACAATACATTCCTAAATGAGACACCACAGCAACATTTTAATTCCCTCACACACAGAGAAAGAGCAACATAAAACTTGGTATAATGCAATAAGAGGTATTGTTAGTGACAGAATATCGAATGAAAAGGAGCCTCCTCCTCTCTAACCACCGTCCAGCTATTAACTGGTGAATGGAATCGACTGGTGCAGTTGAACTATTTCATGTGAGGAGTAGAATATGGTATGAACTAATAAACTTACCACAGGCTCTAATCTGGCCTTCAGCCGCAATATGTGGTAACCAAATATATGTAATAGGACATGATGGTGATGGATATTCAAGCTCCCTTCAAGCTATATCCAGTAACGAGCCAATCAGATCACAGTCGATATCGATTATTGTTTCATGGACACCACTACCTCGGCTATCGTTCAGGTGGTCAACAGCTCTTAATGGGCAGCTAATAGTGGTTGGTGGGGAATAAGGTGGATCAGTAGTCCAAGAACCAACACCACCCCACCCCCCAATCACTAATATATAATTTCCACCTGGTGTGCTAACTACAGCAGGAGCAGAATGATTTATGTTCATTTGAGGGTAGTACTCAACCCATTGGCTTGGTCGTAATGTAAACGTAAACGTAATTAGTTTGTTAGTATGAGATCCATTATATTCCCCCACAGTAGTCAGTTCCCCATCAATAATAACTAGTCCAGGGTTCCAATATGGAGATTTAGGAAACCATTCCCATTTGTCTGTATTCCACTGGTATCTGTAAACAAATTGGGAGCCCCATAATGTGAAATATGCAAATTTATCATCAGCTGTTGCAGATCCTCTCCTCATTTCATATGGTGCTCTCTTCTTTTCATGGCTCTGCAAAGTGATGAGCTGCAGCTGAGGGGAGATCACATGACATGTGATGTATATACATCATAATGCAATGTGTATTGTCATAATTATCTGGACCACATGTGTAGCTGGTTTAGCAGGATTTAGGATGCCTATGTAAAAGTACAAATGCTTCATATATGTAATGTGTAGATATTGTCAGAGGATGTAGACAAGCTCTCCCTCAATATTTTGCATAGCACTGGGTTTCTCTGACCAAATTAACATTAGTCATCAATATATGTATGTCTGTGAACAGTGCATGGGAGTGTCTATAGACTAAATGGGATGTGGCTATTGCTGATCATGAGATCTAACGTAAGACTAGGTGATAAAGATTACCTGTTGTCTCAGTTGTCTCATTTCCCGATGTGCCTGAGCTAGCTCTTTGGCCCGTTCTTCCACCGTAATTATATATCATACATGCAATTACACACACACATATGAACAGACCGACATACTGGAATGAGATTTGGGAAAGGAGATAACCTTATATACATGTAAATATACATATACATAAATGTACCAGTAGTCTTTTCTTCTTTGTGGATTGTTATCTCAACATTTGCTTCTCTCTCTCACTTGATTGTAGCTGTTGCTGTAGCTTACCAACCTCCTGCACAGGGAAAAGAGATGTACTAACTTTTGTACACACACTAGTCATATGACTAAACTGGAAAGGGTAGAGCCATTGCACATAATAATATGTATGTACACATTGCCTCACCTGCTGCTCTCTCCTGATAGTTTCCTCTGCCCTATGCTTCCTTCTTTGTCAGCTGTTTTCTAAACATCAGCTTCTTTCTCTCACTTGATTGCAACTGTTGCTGTAGCTTAGCAACCTCCTGCAGGGAAGCCTTGACTAGATTGCCACTAATATACACACCATTACAAAACTGGCATGGGGGATGGATGCCCCCTTACAAGCACATTATTGGTGAGTGGAAGCAAGCCAACCTATAGTTGTTCCAACGAGCAAATTTTTCTATATGTATATATATATATATCTAAACAGTGTTGCCACACATACTGTAACGTTATACGTGAGTTCTAATTTGCGTGCACACTGATACATGCCTGTTAACCAACAATGTGTAGCATTCCACTTGTATATTGTATGATTACATATCACCTGCTGCTCTCTCCTGATGATCTCCTCTGCCCTAGTCAGCTCAGCTTTCTCCTTTGTCAGATGTTGTCTGAACATCTGCTTCTCTATCTCACCGGATTGGAGCTGATAATGTATAGCCTACTAACTTCCTATATAGACAAAACCAGGAAGTTTCCTCAGTACACACTATCTAATACTCAAATCCCTACATTACTGGGGGAAATCCTATCCAAGGAGAACCTCTTACATGGGTATATATATGTTCAAGTTATCTTATCTGCTGCTGCTCTCTCCTAATAGTCTCCTTTGACCCAGTTTGCTCAGCTTTCTTCCTCGCCAACTCTTGCTCTAACTCAGCATTCTCTGTCAACAGAGCATTATCACTTGCTCTATATTCTGTACAAGACATGAGAAAGTGATGACATTATAATGGTGCAGGGAAAGAGAGAGATATCCTTCACCTGGTTCCTGGGCTGGTTCTGAAGAGCTCGTACCAGTTCCACTCTGTTCCTCTCACTCTCTTCATCTCTAATACCAGCTCTGGCCTCTTCCAACACACCAAGTACCTCATCAATCTTCAGCTACTTGTCAGAGACATTGTGCAAACATTGCTGAATCAACCGAATGAGAGGGTTGTCCCCATAGAGCTGGTCAGAGGCATGGAGTTGGGCATTGACATTTTGCATGTACTTGCTACATCGCTGAAGTTCAGTACGAGCAACCATCAATCCTTTTTTCTCGTTATGTGCAAGAGGATCACAGGGAAAGGTTTCACCAACTGTGAAAATGGTCACAACACTAAAATAAAATATGTCAATCCATCATATTTTGACTTCTCATCATTTGATCCTGCAGGTGAAATGGCCTCTGGAGGCATGTAGACGGAGGCACCAGGTGCCTTGGTCATAATCAATGCATCTCGTATATATACAAGCCTGACACAAGACACAGTTGATGCACATAATAGTGAATGAGAAAAATATTATAATTGATTCCTCCTCAGGGGTGGCGGCAGAGGGGGGGCAGGGGGGGCGATCGCCCCCCCAATATTCCAGTAGGGGGGGCCTCACCCCCCCCAATAAAATAGGAGCTATAACGACGGAATGTGTGTTAACGTTGCTGCTGCTGCATGCGTGCAGATTACAGCTCTAGTAGTAGCCCCACCTCTTTATTGCAAAATGCGTAATGCGTGCGCATAGATCTACGAATTAGCCTCGCGGAGCCACGCCTTCTCGGGGGAGGGCGTGGTTCCACAAGGCTATATGTGGTATAGGCACGAACCAGAGGAGTACGACAGTATCACGTGATCGAAGTCTAATTGCAATTTTTGCTGACACAGTAATCTATCTTCCGTTGAAAATACATGGCGTGACATGGCATTTTCCAGCGTCTGCTGAAGCAACGCAAAGCGAGGATCCCCAAAGGCTAGTAGCCAGTTGTACGTACCATAGCCTATACCTCAAGAAAAAGAATCGAACCCGGGCGAACACCTACTGTTCCAGCGACTTACAGCGGGAAGTAGTTGAGGTCATGTAGCACTTCGTGGATATCTAGTTGAACTCAGATTTATCAGTTGCACCCATCTTTGGCCTATGGTCTATCTCTCTACCGAGTTTGGATAGTATTCTGACTCCATAGCTCTCTTAAACTATGCAATGAACTGAAGAGGTCTACGTCTTTGCCTCGCGGTAGGCATCGGTAATTGCATTCTTTCGTGCGATTCATTACGTCATCGATTTTAGTGTCGTACCTCCTCTGGGCACGAACTGAATCTCGCCCCCCCAACTCTGAACTGCTGCCGCCGCCTCTGCTCCTCACATACAAATATCACATCACACAAAACACAAGTTGTATTTTGCTTCTGAAATCTCTGACATTGCAGACCCTAAATGTTGTTGCCAGTCAAGGACGGAAAGGAAGATAATATATCAGTCTATTGCCACCACTATCATCTCTGTGGTGAAATTTTAAACCCCATTGAATCAGGACTTTACTAATCAGAATACCAACTTCTGAGCCATCTTGGTCACGTCCCAGTTATGTTGGGAAGTAAATTCACCACTCGTACACTCCGCCATCTTCCTAGACTATGGAATGACCTCAGGGAATAAGTAGTTCTACGCATGCTAATCAAAAGTGGTACCTCAAACTTTAATATTTGTTACCGATCTCGATAAGTTAAACGTTTGTCAGTCAAACAGTATCGCTCTATGTGCGTAGGCCTACCCCGATCGCTACTGAAGTTGTGAGTCTTACAGGGGCTTAGCTAGGATTTAAATAATGGGGGGGCTCAGCAATGCGCAGAAAATTTTGTGTAGCCACGCCCCCATTTTGAACCGACTGCGTAGCGCGCTATGTGGCCTGCGATCGCGAGTTTCGTAAGTATTTTTACAGTTCTAACTGTTTGTTTGTCATGCTTGTCAGTCCAAGCGATGATATAAACAAATTAATAGAGTCACTGGGCCCAATTTGGAATACAAAGGGGGCCGGGGCTCGAGCCCCCTGAGCCCAATGCTAGCTAGCTACGTCCCTGTCTTACACTGGCTTATCTTAATGGCACGTGAACTTCTTGTGTGCACGTGGTAGACGTTACAGCTAGTGAATTGTGAAGTTGTACTGCATACGCTTATATAGTTTTGTCCGCATCTGTCCAACACGTATTTGAACTGCATGTATTGAACAGTACATGCAAATGTTAACGTTGTGACTGCATCAACAATTATTAGTTTGAAATGCATTTATTTGTTGAAGAGTATCTGGCCCAGAGTGTTATAATAAAACAGGTTTTCACCATAGTCCACTGACTATCACTATCTTGGGATGAAATAACTTAATAATTCATCTGTATGTGTATATTAAATATATTGCATGTGATCATTAATACTGCTGTATCTATATAATATGCATACATCATACACAAAATTGTGTATAATTTTACTAAACAACAAACACACTCTTCAATGCTGTATCCACAAACTCATGTCAAGTAAATAGAAGTACACAACGAACTCAAATTTGGAAAATTTTCCAGATACGTATATATTCACTAATCTCTATACATAACAATACTACTAAATTTTGTATATACTACGTATACACAACACATTCTTCAACACTGTCTTCTTTTCCATATCCACCAAGTATAAAAATCTTGTCTGGTGATGGACTAACTATTAAACACTCTTTCCTACCACTAGACATAAAGCCAATCACCACCCACTCCCCACCTATTAGCTGGTGAATCGAGTTGATGAATGCCCCATCTCGCTCCCCACCAACTATTACTAGTTGTCCAGAGAGAGTAGCAGCTGTTGACCACTTCACTGGTAGCTCAGGTAACGGTGTCCATGTAAGGGTGGTTGGCTGGTCACTGGATAGTACATCTTGAAAGAAGCACGAGTAGCCAGCACCATTACGTCCTATAACATGTAATTGATTGCCACATATTGTGGCTGAAGGGAAGGAGAGAGCCTGTGGCAAGTTGGTTAGTTCATACCATCTTTTACTTCTCACATGGAATAGTTCAACTGTAGCAGTCCACTTATGACCAGCGCTAGCTCCCCCAATGACAAATATATAATTGCCATCTGATGTACTAACTACAGCAGGGGAGTAACATTCAGTTTTCAATGGGGGATAGAACTCAACCCATTGGCCCTGTTGCAATGTAAATAGCTTGTTAGTACGATGAGATCCATTCCATCCCCCCACAGCAGTCAGTTCGCTATCAATGATGACTAGTCCATAGTTACGATATGGAGATGGAAGAAGTTGCTCCCATCTCTCTGTACTCCATCTATAACTGTAAACTGAGTTGGAACCAAGTGGGCTTAAATATGAGAATTGATCATCAGTTGTTGCAGAACCTCTTTTCATTCCATGTGGTGCTGTCTTCTTTTTGTAGCACCGCACAGTGAGCTGAGTGGAGATCACAGTCATGATATGTAATGTACATAACCCAGCAGATGTCTATGTACAAGTACATACAGTATGCTACATTTACATGTCTATCATATAGATGTGGATACTGTCAGGGAATGTACTGTATACCTCAATATTCTCCATAGTACAATATATGGCAGGTTTTAGACAAAATAGTCCTGTGACTGGCCATGTATGTACATCTGCAAGCAGTGAGTGTGAGTGTCTGTAGCCATGCACATTAGACTAAATACGATGTGGGTATATTGACTGATCATGAGATCTTACATAAGACTTACTAAATGATGAAGATTACCTCATTTCTCAGTTGCTGCTGTGCCTCAGCTAGCTCCCTGTCCCCGTCCTGCATTAATTCATCTTTCTCAGTCTCCTGCAGTCAGGAGGAGCTCTAGTCAGGGCTAGAGTAGCTAAGTCCACCCCACAATTTGTCCACCAAAAATTAATTAAATGGGCAACAACGAGCCACCACACATATCTTTGCTGCGCTGCCATAATAGCTAGATAAGATACGAGTCACACAACTTAATTATTAACAGCAACGTCTCTGTGTATTGTTGCCGTTGTTCTGGAATCCCGTTTGTTGCACAGTATGGGCGAGCAGACCTAGTTGCCAATATTTATGTACTAATTTTACATGCACTGACAAATTGGTGACAAGGTGGGCACACTCGGCTATGCACCTAGTTATCTCCATTATCACACACCCATACACACTTATTCATGTATCATCATTATACAAGACTAACAAGTATACCTAACTTAATGAATATTAATAAGCCTCCCCATGTGTCAACCTCTTCTGGTGGTCCTGCATACATGTACACTAACAACATACATGTACACTACATGCAACTACATGGTCATTAAATTCACACTTCACAATTAAGCTACCAAGGCCATACCTACCTGAGACAGTCATTTTCAAGGAAAAATGAGTTGCCTTAGGTAAGACAATGTAGTCAAATATGTGACAGAATCAACATTACAGTTACGTAACTGGCCATGTATGTATATCAGTGAGCATTGGGAGTATCTAGAGCAACATTAGACTAAAAATAACTGTGGATATTAACTGAATATGAGATCACACATCAGACTAAATGATGAAGATTACCTCTTGTATCAGTTGTATTAGTTGTTTCAGTTGCTGTTGTGCCTGAGCAAGATCGGCCTGCACTTAATTGCAATAAAATTGTAGAGCAGGTTGTGTGTCTGCATGCATGAAAAGGCTTATGTTCAGAAGTTCAGAGCGTTTATATTTGTTAAGGCTAATAGAGGTGTACGACTAAGTGATGAAGAACCTGTTGTCTCAGTTGTTTCAGTTGCTGCTGTGCCTGAGCCAGCTCGGCCTGCACTTCCCACGCGTATGGAAACATTACACACACACATATGCACAGACAGACACACTGGGAATGAGATATGGGAAGGGGAGATAACATGTAACATAAATTCTTAGGTTGCCTGGTGATGTATTAAAGTTTTATTGATGACACAGTTGGTAGACAGCTAGGTCAGGTGCGAGACTCCTGTATCGGAGTACCACCTGGCTGTATATGAGAGAGAGTGGGGGGACTGACTTTTACTTGGGAGTCGTGGCTCAGTGGTTAGTGCACTGGACTTCCAGTGACTGATCCTGAGTTCGATTCCCGGTAGAAGTCGGTCTTTTCAAAGTCGGTCTCTTCTGCTCTCTCTCTTCAACCATTATGCCTGTGCCTGTGTCATCAATAAAACTTCTCTTTGGGAGATAACATGTAAGTATGTATATATTCATGTATGATTTTATGTACCAGTAGTCTTGTCTTCGTTGTCAGCTGTTTTCTTTGCTTCTCTCTCTCATTTGATTGTAGCTGTTGCTGTAGCTTTGCAACTTCCTGTACAGGGAAAAGATATATAAACCTACACACTAATACACACACAACAAACTGGGGGACACAGGTAGGGGTGAGGCGATTACAGATTATGCTGGCATAATAATTGGACTGCACGCGCACTGAGCAAAATGATAGAATAATTGGAAGAATAAACGGACTATGCGTTTGCTACAGTACATATATACACAGGGAAAAGTAGTTATAAATACGGTGGCCGAGGAGGGCTTTTCGCTTGTGCCTTCGCAACGCAAATCGTGCGCCGTGGGCCGGGCACTAGCCTCGCTCCCTGGCCCACTCCCGCTACGCGTATATTTATTGTACGCGACCTTTGACCCCATGACATGAATGCGGGAGAGGCCTGAGTGCACGACTATTAATTGACCATGTGCGCCCTAAGCTATTTTGGTTGGAGTTCTTTTAGGACGCTTCAGGTAGGAACAGGACTTCTAGGACGCTTCAGAGGGCAGAACATGACAAGTCGATTTCTTTTGCTGCCAATGTGAAAACTGGAGTATACACGCGCACGCGCAGTCTTAGGTATGCGCCGAATTTTTTAATGTGCGCAACCTCCTCTGGCCCTGGAAGACGTGAGTGACGTCAAGGGTAGAGGGAAGGTACTTTAGGCCACTACAAATTACATAGTTGGTTCCCGTCCTGTCTCCATTTCCATGTGCATGCGGGCGGGCGGGACAGAAATGACACTGTATCTAGGAATGCGCATGCGCACTAATGCCTCCGCGCCATGGCCTACGGAGCGCTTGTACCGAAGTTACCTTGACAAACGACGTTAACGTTACTCCAGGGATATTTAGCGTGACTAATGACATTCCTAAAGCTACGTTAGTACGCGATATGGACTTGCCTCGCGCAAAATAATTTTTAAAAACGTTAAATTAGAACACAAGATTGAGCGCTTCCGCATCTGAATCTCAGCTAGAAAGCATTTGGGCGGTGGACGGGAACCAACTATGCAATTTGTAGTGGCCTTATTTGAGAGAACTTAACGTGCGTGGTTGAGCAAGACCGCAACGGTATTTACGCTACGATGTCGCTGAACACGGTGGTGTGCTTCAAATTGCCACGATTGGGTGTTGAAAGTTGTGAAACAGAAACAGATCACTTTTCCGAAAATCAATTTATCGCAGGCATTCGTTCTGATCCCCGCCCGCACCGAGTAAAATAGTCCTCTTCTTGTGCACGTAGCGAGCCAATGAAATTCGGAAATACATGTCGTCCGAAAATCCATAGTTTACTCTACCTACGGGGGTATGCGGAACATGCGCGGGTATTGCGGAACACGTAGGTCTATCTCGGTAAAGACGGGACGAACCATCCTGTCTTACGCTCCTCAGCGCGCGCATGTGCAAATTGTTTACACTACTAAGTTTTGTAATGATGTACTACGTCATTGAACGTATTTACCTTTAACCTTTGAAAGATTGCACGCGCGTACGCGCGCGAGCAGAGTTTTGCTGTGAGGTATATATACCTTTGGTTATCGAGTAAATCCAAAAATCCAAGAATTTCGAGGATGTTCCGCGATACCTCCTATTCTGAATACCCTTAGTTCCGCATACCCTTAGTTCCACTACGGACTTGCGCAAGTGTGCTGATGGTGCAAATACGCGATAGACGGTGCCCGATCAGGCCCGTGTTTATGGCTGCTTTTCTCTGTGATAATTACACATTTATCTCACCTGCTGTTCTCTCCTGATGGTCTTCTCTGCCCTAGTCAGCTCAGCTTCCTTCCTTGTCAGCTGTTGTCTGAACATCAGCTTCTCTCTCTCACTGGATTGCAGCTGTTGCTGTAGCTCAGCAACCTCCTATAAAGAGAAAAGAGAGATGAGCTTTGACTAGATTGCACACTAATATGTGCACCATTATAGAACTGCCCCTTCTACTAGCACATTATCTGTATGTTGCTACTGTATAATTATCTCACCTGCTGCTTATTCCTGATGGTCTTCTCTGCCCTAGTCTGCTCAGCTTCCTTCCTCGTCAGCTGTTGTCTGAACATCTGCTTCTCTCTCTCACTGGATTGCAGCTGTTGCTGTAGCCCAGTAACCTCCTATATTATATACAGAGAAGCCTTAACATCACTACACACTTAGTGTACCTAATTGCTGGGGAACATGCTGTAGGGAACGGAAAATCCCAGGGGAGCCTTTTACCTGTTCAAGTTGTCTCATCTGCTGCTGCTCTCTCCTAATGGTTTCCTCAGCCCTTGTCTGTTCAGCTTCCTTCCGTTCTTCTAACTCAACATTCTCTTTTATCAAATCATCCATCACTTGTACTAGATCCTGTACAAGTTAGAGTGATGACTGTAATGATGCAGGAAGGAGAAAGGTATTGAAAATACTGTACGATGTAGCTCACCCGATTTCTGGGCTGGTTCTGAAGAGCTTGTATCAGTTCATCTTTGTTTTGCTCACTCTCTTCATCTTTAATTTTAATACCAGCTCTGGCCACTTCCAACAGACGCAGCACCTTGCCAATATCTGGACGTTTATGAGGCCTGTTTTGCAGACATTGTTTGATCAGCTGAATAAGAGGGTGGTTCCTACAGGGCTGGCCACAGGCACGGAGCTGTGTGTTAACATTGTCCATGTACCTACGACGTCGCTCCAGTTCAGTTCGACCAATCACTTCTCCTCTTTCTTCACTAAAATAAGTAGCTGCAAGAGGATCACAGGGGAAGGTTTCACCAACTGTGAAAATGGTGACAACTCCAAGTGAGAACACATCAATAGTGGCATCATATTTGGACATCTCATCATTAGATTCAGCAGGTGCAATGGCCTCTGGAGGCATGTAGACAGAGGCACCAGGTGCCTTGGTCATGGTGGCTGCATCTCGCATACGTGGTACGATACGAGCCACGCCCAAGTCTGCTAGCTTGCCCACCAGCCTCGAGTTCAACAGGATATTCGCGGCCGATAAATCGCGGTGGATGATGGGCGGGGTTTGATGATGGAGGTAGTCTAGGCCGCTGGCGACGTTGTGCAGTACAGAACACTTTAGGTCTAGCTTAAATAAAGGCAGAGGTCGAGGCGTCCCTGGTGGATCGGAAGCTAGTAAATCGTGAAGGCTCGTCAGCAGACGCTCCATTACCAACGCAGGCAGTCGCGATTCTTCAAAGAAACACACTCCCAGGAACTGGACAATGTTCGGGTGCCGGAGGGTGCTCATCAGTTGACATTCCTTTACAAACTGGGTCGACGCCCTACGAATTTCATCCTGCGGTATCTCGGAACGGTCTTGGAAGATGTCGTGGATCTTTTTAGCAGCTCCACATACAGATATCGCCACTTCGACGACGCTGCCGTAGGCTCCGGCGCCGATTCTAGTGCCAGTGGATGTCACATTAGATAGGACGAACGGCTTCAGTTCAGGATTGTCGCGAAGAAGATCCATCGCCATTTTAGCACTGAAGTGCAAACAACTTCCACACAAAGACTATCAATAGAGTGGGTACACATGCCTGGACGCTGTGTCATGCTATTTAGATCTACGCGTGCACGCTTAATTATTCAGGGCGCATTAATTTTGTAGGTCATCCCCAATGCAGGGCGGGATCTAGGTACGAGACTATCACTATATAACATTATGTGAAAATTAATTATGCTATATGCATGCACACGAAAGCACTATCATTGACACAATTGGTGCATATAAAACTTACAATAGTGAAAAAAATGAATGATGAAAATATGATTCTTCCTCACATGCGAATAAATGACGAAATCACATCACACAAGATATATATGTATTTTGCTTTCTGAAAGCTCTGACATTGCAGGATAATTAAGGCGGTTGTACTGTGTGCTGCCAGTTAAAGAAGACAGTAGTGTCTTTTTTGGATTTCCACTTGTAGGAAATTTCTTGAATTGTTCTCTTGTAATTTGAACACAGTCTGAAAAAAAGAACAACAATAAAATAAATGACTCTATTGCCACCATGTCATCTCTGTGGTGCGAATATTTTAAACCCCATTGAATCAGGACTTCACTAATGAATGCACTAAAGTGCAGAACCCTCGGCGCCACGCGTGCGCGAATCCTGAAAAGCGCACGCGCTACTGAAATGCGTGTAACCGGAAGTATACGGAAGATTTGTGGGCAAAAGACGGAGACTAAAGAGAAAGAAGCTCGCTGCCTTAGATTGAGTCGTATTCCAGGTAGCGTTTAGCCTACTGTTAGTCTTTTTAAGAGCTTTAGAAAGCTCTCCTGTAGAAAAGTTGCGCAGAATACTGCTGCAATATCGCTCTAGTCTAGGATGTCGTAGGTAAGCAAATAACGCCATAACTTTTGAATAAAGCGCTTACATACGCGCGCTCCAGAGGTGAGATGTGACTTAACAGACACACAGCCAAACCCTCGCTGCGCATGCGCGCCGAGGGTAAATCAGCACACCAACTTCTCTCCCACTAGACTACAATGGAACCTGTCTAATCCAGGCATTCTTGGGACTGAATAAAGTGTCCTAATTTCAGGGGTTGATTGTAGGTGGTTACACTGCAGTATAAGCCCAAAATCATGTGACAGAGGAGAGATAGAGGGAGGGAGAGAGAGTGAGAGAGTGAGAGGGAGAGAGAATGGGAGAGGGAGAGGGAGAAGGGGAGGGAGATGGGATGAGAAAGAGGTCATTCCCAACTGTATCATATCTGTACTTCTAAAATCAGGATACTTCTGTAGTAAATCACTAGATTTGGTTACTACAACTGCGTGTTGACGTTCAGGAGGAATGGTTCTTGAACTGGGCAATGTGATGTCACCCAAAAGGTGGACTGGACAAAAACTGGACAGGGGTCCAATTATGGCAAACAAAAGTGGAGCCCTGCGGACCGGGCTAGGGCTTGTCACAACAAATTTGGACCCCCCCCGCCGTTTGTGTTCCCCCCCCCCGTCCATATATTTCGAAATATTTGGACTCCCAGGACCCAAAAATATATGGACCCCTCTGAAACATAAGGACCCCCTACTGCGTATATAGTATAAAGGGTTCAGTATATATTTTTTGCTATGTAATAATAAATGTTTATACATCCAATACAACTACATTTAACTAAACAACTGCAACAACTACAATGTCACTGCACACTATATACTCTCTTCTATGGCTATATCTGGTAGGTTTAATGTGAAACCATTCTGCACATTCTGAGCACTGAATCATCTTGGAACTCTCCAGCATACGGCAGGTGAAGAACGGAAGTTTTGCTTCGCAGTACAGTGGTGTGCCCTTGCGCTGTAGCACCCAAGTGCTGTGAACTAGCATTCATAGTAGTAGGCTTACTAATCTTGCAACTAACATAAATATCGTGTACCATAGTATTACCACCATGGAGTATTACTGAGTGATCTGGCAAACCACATCCACGGTTAGGTACGCTTGCTCAGGTTTGTGTCGGCTTCACACTTTGAATTGCAGTGGGTCCAAATATTTCAAAGGGGGTCCCTCTATTTTTGAAATATACGTATCAGGGGGTCCACATATTACGGGGGTCCATATATCACGTGACAGGCTAAGGCTAGGCTTGGACAATGCCTATTTGGTGAGCGGTCCACTTTTCGCAGGCAAAAGTTGGACCGGGGGTCCACTTTTTCCCCGGAACAAATATCGCATTACAGTGAAAATGGGGTAAAAAGGGTTACGTGTACGAACGCGGACGCAGGTCGTTATTCGCGCGCGTGCATATTATGACATAATTAATTGGGTGTGGCTTCAAATCTCGCGCGACATGTTACCCCCTTTGCAAAATCCTAGATCCGCCACTGTGACTATCATTATCTTGTCTAGATCTGGGGATGGAAATCCATTCAAAAAATATATTAATTCTGTATGTGTATAAATTTCTTACTTGTGAAAACCACTAGCTATATTCATTATGTACATATTAACAAATGATACACCACACTGTGTATAGCTATATTATAAAACACATTCTTCAACACTTTTTCCTCCTCCATATCCACCAACTATCATCATCTTGTCTGGTGATGGACTAACTACTAGACACTTGCTCCTAGCCCTAGACATAGAGCCAATCTTCACCCACTGTCCAGCTATCAACTGGTGAATGGAGTTAACTGGTGACCCATCTTGCTGACCACCAACTATTATTAGCTCCCCATTAAGAGTAGCAGCTGTTGACCACTTCAGTGCTGGTTGCTGATTTAGCCATGTCCATGTATGGATAATTATCAAATCAGATATGATTGGCTTGTTGCTGGATAGTATAGGTTGAAGGGAGCTTGAATAAACATCACCATCATGTCCTATTACATATATTTGATGGTCACATATTGTGGCTGAAGGCTGGATTGGAGCCCGTGGTAAGTTTGTTAGTCTACTCCATCTCTTCCAATGTGAAATAGTTCAACTGTAGAAGTCCAAAAATCAACACCACCCTTCCCCCCAATCACTAATATATAATTGCCATCTGGTGTAATAACTATAGCAGGAGAGGAACGTTTAGTGTTCATTGGGGGGTAGTGCTTAACCCATCGGCCCTGTTGTAATGTAAATAGTTTGTTTGTACGAGATCTATCCCATCCTCCCACAGTAGTCAGTTCACCATTAATGATAACTAGTCCGGAGTTCCAATATGGAGATTGAGGAAGCGGCTCCCATTTTTCTGTACTCCATTGGTATTGGTAAACTGATGAGGATCCATGTGGTGCGAAATATGCAAATTGATCATCAGCCATTGCAGATCCCTTCCTCATTACACATGGTGCTGTCATCATTTTATGGCTCTGCACAGTGAGCTGCAGCTGAGGGGATTATCATATGTATATTATAGTGCAATGTGCATTGTCACATCTGGACCACATGTATACAAGTAAATAAAAATTTAGGAAATTTGAAGTGTAATATAGGAATTGCATAAAAATGAACAGAGACAAGATTGGGACACAGACATGCTAGCTATGTACATCAACATACCTTTTAGTACATTGATGTATATAGCATGTCTGTGTCCCAATCTTGTCTCTGTTCATTTTTATGCAATTCCTATATTACACTTCAAATTTCCTAAATTTTTTATTTACTTGTCTCTTGTCATTTTTTTACTATTGTAAGCAATAATTCTCCCTAGCATGACGTACTCTCCATGTCCATAAACATCTGATCAAGTATTGAGCTACTGTATAAATGCGTGATTAGTACTGAGGGCGTGGTTTGGTTGCAAGCAGCAGCTGCATACACTTTGGTCTACTAACCTGCTAGCAACGTACCATCAGTCACCACTGAGCACTTTGGCTTGGTGGTATATAGTATTGTGGTAGAATAGCGTGCCGTTTCTCCAGCAGACGATATCACACAGTACGGTAGTACTGTGTATATAGGGATTGCTATGGTCTATCCCCATTGAAAACCATATATAAGGTTTTTCATCACTTTCACTTTCAGTTTGCTACCTACTGGACTTCTGTTAACATGAATGTGTAACTATACCCAGAAACTAACTGTGATTATAAAATGGTATAATTTGATCCATGAAAAAGGTGTTAAATTAACAAAAGTCTATTTTGTAAATTCTTCATCTTCTTCTTCTTCTTCCGCTTGAAGAAGCGTAACTCACTTACGGTAACACATCTAAACATGAAACTTGGTACAGTAATGTAGTTCCACTGGGGGTAGTGCATCGTCATGTTAAAAATTTTGTAAACAATGTACTTCTTGTAAAATAAACAAAAATAGCCTCAGGTCATGTATTAGTAATGGAGCCACACAATCATATATCTGACTATTGAAAGGTCTGCTAAATGTGAAATTTTGTATGATAGTATAGTTTAATACCCCAATGATCAACGTTGTGATAAAATCTCTGTAAACAATGTAAATCTTGTAATATAACAACAAATAGCCTCAGGAAAGGATTACTGTATCTCACTAACAAAAGCTTCACTAAATGTGGAAATTGTATGATGATAAAGTGTAATACCCCAATGATCAACATTGTAATAAGATCTCTGTAAACAATGTAAATCTTGTAATACAACAACAACAAATAGCCTCAGGCAAGCATTACTGTATCTCACTAACAAAAGCTTCACTAAATGTGGAAATTTGTGTGATGGTAAAGCTTAATACCCCAAAGATCAATGTGATATAATCTCTGTAAACCATTGTATAAAATAGCCTCAGGCAAGTATTAGCGTATCTTACTAACAGAAGCTCTACTAAAGGTGGAAATTGGTGTGATGGTAAAGTGTAATACACCAATGATCAACATTGTGATAAAATCTCGGTAAACAATGTAAATCATGTACTACTGATCGTTATCTCTCCCAGCATTGTATTATGAATGAGGATAACAAATGAGCAAAACTCAGCAACCATGGTAACCAACAACCTGAAAGTCCGCATGTGTAGAGATATCATCGCTAATAGCAACATAAAAAAGCATATGTTGTTAACCCTTGTGATTCTTGTAATACTGATGTTAACACTCTTCTCAATACAATACATGTACATGTGTATAGCGATTACGTAATTTAATTTTGAATGTACGTGCATGGTACATACCATGAGTCATATAATAAACCGATTACGTAATGACACAAGACTCGTTAATGGCGCGTCATTACATGTCGTGCATGCGCAAACGCTTAGCAACTAGTGCGTAGCAACTAGGTGCTGTGAACTGGTTGATAATAGAGAAATGTGTTGACAATTTGTTTAGCTTAGTAGTACATAAGAAAGACAGATGTGTTGACGATTCTTGTGCTACTTCCACTGTCAGAACATTGCATACGCATACATTGTGTTGCTCTCTGCCATGCACTACTCTACGTATGTACCGGTGTCATAAAATTTTGGGGACCCCATGAGAATGGGGACCCCCCGTCCCCATAATCCCGGTAAAATGGGGACCCTCTCATGAGAATGGGGACCCCCGACTGCGCGGTACAAAGGTTCTGTGACGGGTGAATTCTGACGTTAAGACTCGGTTGAGAGAAGGCAGGGTTGCTAAAGAAGTTGAAATATGGCCTGTAAGAAGTGCAGACGCGGTATTTAGGCTATAGGTCTACTAGCATACTTCGAATTCGACCGGCGGATGTTGACATATATGGCTATGTTGCTAAAGAACTTGCAAAAATGGCTATAAAAAGTCAACTGCTTTTGAGACTCCGCGGTATCTATTTTAACAGAACAACCAAAGATGAGAGATTTACAAGGACAACAATTTACGAAACGACGAAAGATATGACGGGAGAAGACGACAATGGAGGGAGGTATACGACGGAGAAGACAATGGAGGACGCTAGGACAGAGAGCACGAGGAAAACACTGCAGAAAAAAGGTGTGACAGATGCCTAGAATGGTATCATTCCACGTGTACTACTGCACCTGCATCACAGTAATGCTCGGTTTTATACAATGCATGTGTTTGGTTGTATTAATAGACTACTATTACGGGCGGCAGTGTACGACGGAAGTTGAAAGTGACTCCGAGCCATCCAAACCAGCTGTAGTGCCATCATTGCCCTCAGTCTTTTTGGCGGAATGTATTGTTTCAGGCTCCAACTGCTCGCTCTTTCTGCTCTCAGCATCCCATACAGCAGAGATGCCAAGGGTTGCTGATACAAATGAGTGAGATCGCTGGCTTCCGACTAGTCATAGACCACAGACCGATCTGTATCAGGACAGCATGCATACAAGACTCCAGTGAAGGTGGCTGTACGACGTGTGACGTCATAATCACAGAGCCAAGCCCCGCCCAAAATGCACTCGGTATATATTGAAGTTCAAAGGGCCTGTGTACAAGCTATGAAGGCCATAAGCTGGAGCTCAATGACCACATGTCTTATTCGCATATCGACCGGCACGCACTGGGCTAGAGCTAAATCGTGATATTTTAGGACTATATAGAGCGTGTAAGCGTGAGTTGACGGTATTAAAAAGCGTGACTGTCACGCTCAATGCGTGAGGCTTAGCATATCTGTATACAGAGCCATAGGAAAATGCTTCAGGATGTGGGTGCTGTGGACTGGCCCCTCCTAGCGGGGTCCGGGGAGCATGAAATTCTACATTCCAGGAGACGCATTCTGAGCTACCCTGGACCACCATTTCCTCCTCACTCCCTGTTAGATAGAAGACTCGGCATTCTCGCAACAGAGCGCGCGCGTAATACTATGACCTCTGACCTTTATAATTGTTGACGCTGAGCCACCCTGGACCAATTTTAAATTGGATATTTTACCATTTCCTTCTTACTCCCTGTTAGATAGAAAATTCGGCATTCTCTCTACAGAGCGCGCGCGCGTAACACTATGACCTCTGACCTTTGTAATTGTGCCCTGCAAGCTGAAAGAAAGCACTCGCACTAAGACGTCGCTGCACGCTGCAGACCAGCGAGTAAGCTAGCGAGTAGAGCACTAGGTAAGTGTAGCTGGAGGGGGGTACTCCAGCACCCGGAGAACCCATGCTTCCTACGCCTCTGCCATATATGCACGGCGCAATAATGTTCCCATGCCCACTTACTGTAGTCCCGGCCCCAGACCCTTTCCGCGCTTGCGCAATAAACACAGGAAGTAGGGGGTGGGGAAAAACGAAGGAAAGGGTCTGGCACATCGAGTAGGCCTAGCTCAGGCAGGTTTTTCTGAGGTTGCCGTTCAGAAAGGGCTAAAAGACGCGTGCAATGCCACTGGTATTTTGTCTCTTTATAAGGAGAAGCAATCACATCGCTATTCAGAGGTCGAGATGTGTGTGTGTGCTGTCACGGTCAGGGTGAATTCATTCCGGGAGGGATGTTGGTCCTCGGTTTTGTGGCCTCGTCTAGGGCTACGTTAGTGCTAGGCCGGGCGAGACTAGAGTTAGATAGGGACGAGGTTAGCAACCAGGTTTTGTGATCGTCTAAGGCAGCTGGCTACGTTACAGTTAGGGCTACCCTAGGGTTAGGCTAGTGCCTTCCCACTGGTCTGAGCAAGTCCCTGTGCTATGTTATTGTACGTCTTCCTTTAGTCTTCGAATATCGCTGCGTCTTTACTGATCCAGTAATTTGCGGTTTGACAACTGCTCGTATTACGCCCACGCTCACATTCCATCTGCCGTGCTAGGCCTACTCGATGCAGAGGAGGTACGACACTAAAATCGATGACGTAATGAATCGCACGAAAGAATGCAATTACCGATGCCTACCGCGAGGCAAAGACGTACACCTCTTCAGTTCATTGCATAGTTTAAGAGAGCTATAGAGTCAGAATAGTATCCAAACTCGGTAGAGAGATAGAGCATAGGCCAAGGATGGGTGCAACTGATAAATCTGAGTTAAACTAGATATCCACGAAGTGCTACATGACCTCAACTACTTCCCGCTATAAGTCGCTGGAACAGTAGGTGTGCCCGGGTTCGATTCTTTTTCTTGAGGTATAGGCTATGGTACGTACAACTGGATACTAGCCTTTGGGGATCCTCGCTTTGCGTTGCTTCAGCAGACGCTGGAAAATGCCATGTCACGCCATGTATTTTCAAGGAAGATAGGTTGCTGTGTCAGCAAAAATTGCAATTAGACTGCGATCACGTGATACTGTCGTACCTCCTCCTCTGTACTCGATGTGCCAGACCCTTTCCTTCGTTTTCCCCCACCCCCCACTTCCTGTGTTTATTGCGCAAGCGCGGAAAGGGTCTGGGGCCGAGACTACACTTACTGGGCAGACCAGCGGACCCTCGCATGCGTGTAGGCTGTTCGTCCGAACCCCCTGAATCCCCCCAGCCTACGGGCTTGCACATAAGACTAAGTGATGAAGAATACCTGTTGTCTAACTGCCTTAGCTAGCTCCCACTCTTTGGCCTGGACTAACACAGTTGCCTGCAGTCAACTTGTAGTGTTGTTTTAGTGGCCATTTACAATAATAGTGTTAGTTTTGGTAAGTTAAGCTCTGTGAAGAAAATGTAGTATTAGTTTTGGTTATGTTTCAGGAATTATTTTGAGTTTTAGTTTACTTTTAGTTTTTTTCAACCTTCTCGTATAGTGGTATTTGTTCAGTATTGGTTATATATATGTTATATGGTATTATATATTATATGCTTTAGTTGTAGTTTTAGTTTTCCTTAGTTATTAGACAAGTATATACACATTCTATTGCAGACAATGAGAACACAAAATTAATGATACCGTGACAAGTACACATGCAATGGTAATGACTGAAGTGACAACAATATCAGATAAGGACACAAATGGTCGAGACTAAATGTAAGCTCCGTTAATTCTAAATTTATATCAGATAAACAGTTATGTTTGCCACCACATGACTCACCAGGGGCATGCAGTCATGCATTGCCACCACATGACTCACCAGCAGTTGAAAATTTGTGTTCAATGGGTACCATTTCACTTGGTCGAGCCAAAACCCTACAGGGTCTACATCATCTTCAAAAGACGGAACGGATGATGAGTACTGCTCCAGTTCTTGTTCACCTTAGACTTACATAAGCCTTCTTCACGTCTCAGTTTCAGAACTTTGTGAAGGTGGCAAAATGCTTATGGAGTGGCTCTCTCTCATCCATAGGGTCACATGTAGAAGGTGAATGTGGCATAGAAATGTCATCAGAATCACTTTCATATTGGTCTTTGAGATATTTCAATAGTTCAAATTTAGCTGACTCTTTCTGGGTAGGGCGGAACTTTGTACCTTGGATCAACCAGTGCACATACAAGAAAAATAGGGTCATGGTCTGAATTAATAGGATCGGTGAATTTTCTAAACTGTCGCTTCAGTTGCCCTAAAAGTGTTTTAGCTGCTTTACATACTTCCGGTACTTTCTTCATTTCCTCAAGATGAACGTTTAGTTCCATAATAGAAGTTATTGTACGAAGCCACCTAACATGAAAGGCCAAAAGTGTTCTTTATTTGCCATAATGTATAGTATGCCATTGTCTAACAGTGCTTTATTATCCAACTGTGCTTTATTTTCCTTTCATCTTAATACAGTACACTTCCATATATGTCCTCAGTTTACTCAACAAGGTCAGTCGAGTCAAAACAATAACGCCCTGCGGTTCTACAGAGAGTCACGTTTTCTGCATCTGTCACGCAGCGGCATAGCCAAGGCTGGTATCATGACTCAGAAGCAAGCCAAAGGGAACACACTCACCTCTGAAACACTGATTCTTATTTCATAATAGTGAATTGCTGTCGTCTGTCATAGGTAACAGCACAGCCCTTAGGTCAGTGGCCTTAGGCTTTGCAGACATTCATGACTCAGAAGCATGCTGGCGGGACCACGCTCACCTCTAACACATTAGCTAAGGCATTAAATTGTTCCTAGCCTACTCTGTAGAGCCCTCGCTATTGAGGAATGAGCTGAGCAGCTTCTCTATCTCAAGCGCTAGTTTGAAAATTTCCGTATACGTACAATAAACCAGTTAAAGTACCCGTATATCCTCGTACATTACGGGATATAATGTACTCGGAATGTGTCTCGATGCCTAATAAGGCACACGGCTACGCCTCGTGCCTTATTACGCTCTCGACACATCCTCGTACATTATATCGCGTAATGTACTCGGACGGGTACTTTAACTAGTACATATTGTAGTGTATTCTTCCACAATAACACAATAACCAGGGATGTGTACATAGTAAGTGAAAGGTTTTAGCAGGTCAAGAATGTAGCTAAGTACGTTCCACTCACTTGTGGCATCTGATAGTTGTCCCCTAATGGCAAGGAGCCTCTCAGGAAATTCAAATTCCAATGCATGGGGCATGCAGTCATGCTGAGACAAGTTTCTTACCGCTAAGGGAAATCAGCATTTCTGTGGCTTAGGAGAACTTGTTTACTCTCTTTACTAAAGCATGTGCATTTGTCAACAAGAAATTTCTCTCAGAGAATGACTACGTTGGAGTGATGCCCAAGTAAGAGGAGGTTAAGCCTTTTTTGGACCATATGTAAGCACACAACTGATGCGTTGTGCTGTAGTCAGAAACAGCCCAATGCTTGCTTTCATTTCCTCTATCTGCTTGTCTAAGCATATACTCACGAGTTTTTTTTCTTGGCACTGGATATCAGGGATCTATATAGTGCTCCTCTAAGTGACTTAAATTCTGCATTTTCAACTAAACAAATAGGAACATTGCTCCTACGGTACCTACAAAGTGGCAAGCATCTTGGTTATATGCCTCTACCGAGCACTATCACAGCTGAATGGACTTGCACGTTTTCCTAGAAATGAGTCATCAATAGTGGTTTGAGAACAAGCTACTTTTGGCCACTCATTTAGTTCTATCTTCCTTCTTCTCTAAACAGCTTGATATTTGACGGGATGCAGTGCATGCTTTTTTAGACGCTGTTTTAGATTAGTGGGGAATTTTCCCACTACCTCATGCCCACACACAGACTTCTCACTGGAGTCTAGCTCGTTCCCACCTGAAGAAGGCTGTAAAGCTGAAATGTTGTGTAAAAGTATATCATGTTTTATTACATCTAGACAATCTTCTAGACTACCTCTACTATAGTCTACATATTCCAGTCAGTCTAGTTAGCAGTTTAGTTGTTGTTTGCGCCCTCCTCTCTACTATATATCGTTCCCAACTGTTACGATTTGACATGCGCTCTTTCCTGTCACATTGTCAAATACAAAGTGCTGCCAAACTGGACTTCTCTTTGGGCAACCTACACCAGATTCAGATGTTGAGGGCATATAGGGAAACGACTGCTAGTAAAAGTTGACTCTCCCAATGACTCAGCCGGCCATTATATGTGGCAACACATGACACGTGCAAAAGACATACAGATGCATGCGCATGATGCGTGGGTGCATTATTGACACATGTTTAGTTATGCTAGCTTCAGTTTCAGGTATTTAATTTAAGTTTTAGTTAATTTTTAAGTGCTAGTTTGGAGTATATAGCACTTACTAAAATCCACTTTAGTTATATATTTAGTAAACTAAAACAACACTACAGTCAAGAATCACCTCTATATAGTTAGAACACAAATACAACACAATACAATACAGCTCACCCAATGAGCTGCCTCAGGTCAGACAAGAACCCATGACATTCTGTGCACAAGATACATCTATTGTCATGTTACTGGACATGTATGTACATCTGTAAGCTCTGTAGCTGTGCACATTAGACTACCACACCCTCCATTTGAAAATCTCCACTTTTTCTCGAACCCTGTGGCTAATTCATTCTGCCGGGTCATGCCAAGCCCCTCGAGCCTTGCTTAGTATAGATGAAAGCTACTTCAAAGCTCTGACTGTCACTTCCAAGTGCCTATACCGACCACTTCTGAGATTGTGTGGGAGGTTTTTAGCAGATAATGCTGACATGCCGACAATGAATATGCAAATCATTTCAATATTACATGTATTTTACACAATTTCCAAAAGTGTGCAAAATTTGTGAGTGAAAGTGATATGCTAGGTTGAAGATTACCTTATTTCTCAGTTGACTCAGATGCTGCTGTGCCTTAGCTAGCTCCCAGTCCTTCGCCTTCATTAAACCATCTTTATCAGTTATCTGCAGTTAGGAGGACCTCTAGTTATAACAAACACTACAGGTAACAACTACACAGTCAAATTCACCTGCACACTTCACATGAAATAATAAAGCTCCAAAGTCAATATAACACAATGCACCTGAGACAGCCACTTCCAAAGAAAAATGAGCTGCCTCAGGTGGGACTAGAACCTGTAACATTCTGTGCCACTAGGCGAAAAACATGTATAATTTAAAAGATGTAGTGAATGTACACATACTGCACTTTCTAAGAAATATGGCAACATTACAGTCATGTGACTGGCCATGTATGTACATCTGTGAGCAGTGGGAGTGTCTGTATAGCTACATTATATTAGGATGTGGCCATTGACTGATCATAAGATCTTAAGTGATGAAGATTACCTGTTATCTCAGGAAACGACTATTATCCTATACTGTGGAGTCACTGTTAGTTACAAGCCTAATATAATACCCCGGGATAGGGAAATGGGAAGAAAATTGCAATATCACACCCCTTCATGGTATATACTATGCACATGCGCAAACAATGCAATACCGAGTATCCGCCCTCAAGTCGATATTTACTACACTAGAAGGCAGAGAAGGGGGCGCTCTGATGGTATTCTATGGTATATCTGTGTCTATAGCCAAATTAGGCCAAATAAATTCTGGGTATTATAATTAACTGACTATAAGATCTAAGTGATGAATATATACCTGTTGTCCCAGTTGTCTCAGTTGCTGCTGTGCCTCAGCTAGTTCAGCCTGCACTCCCCACACATATGGAATGTATGCAATTACACACACACATATGTACAGACAGACACACTGGGAATAAGACATGAGAAAAGGAGATAACCTCTAACATGTAAGTAGTCATGTATAATTGTATGTACCAGTAGTCTTGTCTTCATCATCAGCTGTTGTCTTAACTTTTGCTTCTCTCTCTCACTGGATTGCAGCTGTTGCTGTAGCTCAGCAACCTCCTGTACAGGGAAAAGAGAGAGAAGCCTTGACTAGTCTGTATATTGCACACTAATCTACACACCATTACAGAACTGGGGGATGGAAGCCTCCTTACATGCACACAATGCGTATGTCATTGTATGATCATCTCACCTGATGCTTACTCCTGATGGTCTCCCCTGCCCTATTCTGCTCAGCTTCCTTCCTTGTCAGCTGTTGTCTGAACATCAGTTTTTCTCTCTCACTGGATTGCAGCTGTTGCTGTACCTCTGCAACTTCCTGTACAGGGAAAATATATGCCTCAACTTTAGTACACACTAATACACACACTACAACTATAAATTGGGGGACACGGGTAGAATCTCTTTACATCATACATAATAATACACTAGTTCACCCGGTGCTCTCTCCTGATGGTCTCCTCTCCCCCAGTAAGCTCAGCTTCCTTCCCTGTTGGCTGTTGCCTTAGTATCTCCTTCTCTCTCTCACTGGATTGCAGCAGTTGCTGTAGCTCAGCAACCTCCTGTACAGGGAAAAGAGAAGGCTTGACTAGATTGCACAATAATATACACACAATTTCAGAACTGGGAGGTGGAAGCCCCTTACATGCACACTATGCATATGTCATTGTATGAAGAATAATATGACAGGTGGTAGTGATGGGTTAGTGGGTGAGTTGCTAAAGTATGGTGGTTCTGGAATGGTTAGCCTAGTTATTTTCAGTTGTTTGGCATGTGGAAGCTGTCCCTAGGCAAAGGAGAGAGGGCCTTATTCTTAACCTATTTAAGAAAAGGGATAGAGAGGATCTAAGGAAGTACAGAGGTGTTACATTACTGAGTGTTGTAGAGAAAGTGTTTTGTAAAGTTCTTAACAATAGGTTGGTACAGTGTTTAGATAAGGGAGGGGTGTTGCATGAAGGTAAGGCTGGATTTAGAGTTAACAGGAGTTGCATGGATAATGTTTACTCATTGAATGACATTTTGCAAGGCAGGTTGAGGGAGGTTAAATGTACATATGCTTTCTTTTTAGATGTACGTAAAGCCTATGATACTGTGTGGCGTGATGGTTTGTGGGTAAAGCTATGGGATATGGGTGTGAAGGGAAGGATGTGGCGTGTAATTAAGAATATGTATGAAGCATCTAGAAGTGTCATATTGTTAGAGGGGGAGAAGTCGGCTTCATCATAGAGTCGGTAGACTCTATATGTAGGGATGACGCAGACACGCCCCAGTGGCGTAGCAACGGTAGGGCCAGGTAGGGCCTGTGCCCTGCCAAACATCCTTGCGCAATGAGCCGCCGCGCGCGTGGTCAATTAAAGTGTTAATTAAGTTCGAGACGCTCGTGGGAGCTGCGAGCTAGCAGTGGCGTAGCTACGGTAGGGCCAGGTAGGGCCTGTGCCCTACCAAACATCTGGTGCAAACCTGTACAGAGATGCGTCTAATTTCGCAATGCGATGCTGCACCGCGCCGCGCGTGGTATATATATGCCATGTACCATGTCTACTGCCTGTAGTCGACAGTTAGCTCAGACTGTCATGATGCTGATGGCTACTGGCACTACTAAGCGTGTGAGGGGGCCAGATGAAGATCTAGCCTCGGTTCCAGGCCTTCCCCACGAGCGCGCGCTGATTGTGCGTGGGAGACTTTAATGTTCTCCCACGCACAATCACCGAGTCACGTATGTAAACGCTCGCGGGGAAGGCCTGGAATAGGAACCTAAGTGTATCATCGGATATTTTTGTAACTTTTCTGACTGTGTATTATAAAAAAGTAAGTTTATTGCTTAGAATGCACCAAAAACAGCCTTAGAAGGCCTGAAATTCAAATTTTCCTGGGGGAGCATGCCCCCAGACCCCCCTTGGACTGCGTACGCGCCCGCTATGACGTGCCCTACCATAAAGCATTCCCTGGCTACGCCACTGGAGCTAGCAGGGCACAAAAGCGTTATTTACTGCCTAAAATCCACGAAAAAAGATCTCAGAAGGCCTGAAATTCAAATTTTCCTGGGGAGCATGTCTCCATACCCCCTAGGCCTAGCTCAGGGGCATGCGTACGTTTTCCGCGCTCGCACAAAGTTTGCTATGACGTGCCCTACCATTAAACATTTCCTGCCCACGCCACTGCACGCCCATTAGCCCCATACAAAAGTAACGGCTGAGAACTCTTGAACGCGGAAGTTATAGGCCTTTTCAGACAAACAACGTGCTCTACGAGTGCCTCTATACACTATAATACTCTCAAACTCCGTAAAATGCACAGCTACGGTGATTCACGGAAAATTGTAAAAACGCCGATTGTTCATCATCTTCTTCTTCTTATTCTATTTCTTTCACGAAAATCATTTATACTGGAGCATACATGATCCTTCATGCACAAAATCTTCATACCTTCTCCCAAAGCCCGTCAAACTCCAGTTTGGCAAGCTTAGAAGCGTTAGTTTAGACGCCATTTGCTTGTTTGCTCACGTGCCGAAGACGTGAAGTTAGAAGTTTTGTCGTGGTTGTGGTTTGTCGCGCTGTTTGGCTACCAGCGTTGCTCCTTTGTGTCCGTTTCTTTCAACGACTAACTGTTGCCATAACTGGACCCGCTGTTGTAGCTACTCAGTGGGCAATACTCGTACAAGACAGGATGTAGGAGTCACTGCCAATTGCTGGCTATCCTCATGCAAGGGAGGTAGAACGAAAGCCAGTAGGTTTATACACGTTGCTACACACAGTAAATACCAGTGAAACAAGTGTAAAAACATTTTCACTAAAATGTTGAAGGATGTAGGGATGGAAGTGCCAGAAAGTATAGAAACAAGGTCAAAGTTCAGCATGCATGCAGACAAAGGCAGGGGATGATAGCATGCAACAATCATAACATGCGTAACCCCATATAGGGCTGTAGCTTATCCCCAATTTTATTTTTGATGTTGTATATAGGTACTGTAACAGGTGGAGACTAAAGGCTACTGTGGGTAAGAGTGCAGTGATGGTGTTTTCTAAGGATAGAGTAGAGGGTAAGGAGGGAAGGATTCTGGGTGGGGAAAATTGATGGCGTGACACTTCTCAGTTCACGTCGTTTGCTTGTGAAGAGGCTAGGTCGAAAAGATCCTAGCTACTGTTTAGTGAATAGGCAAGAGATAGTACTTTTTTTTCATAAAGACCTCCATTTTCTTTCGCCAACTATTCTGTGCCCAGGCCGAAAAGTCCAAATATTGGTTGTTTCATCCGAAAACTGCGGTCTTCGGACGGTGAATTTAGCACCTTCTCATTCCGGCTGTAGAACTCCGATAAAAGCGATTATTTTTCTAGAATAGTTGGTGGTATAGGTCTATCCATTGATGGTATCTAAACACTCTAATCCTTCAGTGACGTTGAAATAAGCGCCCGAAATTAGATCGTCCGAAAATTGATAGCTTACTCTATGTATACATGTAGTTGCCATGCCTGGATATGCATATACTGCTTGTTGAACTGCAGAGCACTCGCAGTATAAACATGTATTAGTCATCCTAGCCCATTCTACTTACAATTGTCTTTCTATAAATAAACCACTTAATCACAACTGACTGCACTAACTGTACACACACGTGCAATGTATATGTATGTACTTATATGTGCATACATACATACATACATACATACATACATACATACATACATACATACATACATACATACATACATACATACATACATACATACATACATACATACATACATACATACATACATACATACATACATACATACATACATACATACATACATACATACATACATACATACATACATACATACATACATACATACATACATACATACATACATACATACATACATACATACATACATACATACATACATACATACATACATACATACATACATACATACATACACATGGTCACAGATTTAATGCACACACAAGCATTTGGTACAGCTACTGATGCATTATTGTTGAGGACAAGACACAATTGGTTCATACAATAGTGCAAATATATGATAAAATATTAAAATTGATTCCTCCTCACATACAAACAAGTAAATAAAAAAATTTAGGAAATTTGAAGTGTATATAGGGATTGCATAAAAATGAACAGAGACAAGATTGGGACACAGACATGCTATGTACATCAACATACCTTTTAGTACATTGATGTATATAGCATGTCTGTGTCCCAATCTTGTCTCTGTTCATTTTTATGCAATCCCTATATACACTTCAAATTTCCTAAATTTTTTTATTTACTTGTCTCCTGTCATTTTTTTCTGTACCTAGGTACATACAATTTGCTATTTTGCAGTTAATTTGGTTACAAACGTATTAGCTAATGCATTGTACATCAGTTAAACTGAATTAGCAGTACAGATAATAGTGTGTGCATGAAGAGTTATAGGCTCTGTGTAACTGCCAGTACTATGTAATTGCTAGTACTTAGGTTTACCATCATACAAATATTCACATATAGTGAAGCTTTTGTTAGTGAGATATGGTAATGCTTGCCTGAGGCTATTTGTTGTGATACTACAAGATTTACATTGTTTACATAGATTTTATCACAACATTAATCATTGGGGTATTAAGCTTTACCATCACACCAATTTCTACATTTAGTGGAGCTTTTGTTAGTGAGATACAGTAATGCTTGCCTGAGGCTATTTTGTACAAGATTTACATGGTTTACATAGATTTTATCACAATGTTGATCATTGGGGTATTAAGCTTTACCATCACACCAATTTCCACATTTAGTGGAGCTTTTGTTAGTGAGATACAGTAATGCTTGCCTGAGGCTATTTTGTACAACATTTACATGGTTTACATAGATTTTATCACATTGGGGTATTAAGCTTTACCATCACACCAATTTCCACATTTATTGGAGCTTTTGTTAGTGAGATACAGTAATGCTTGCCTGAGGCTATTTTGTACAAGATTTACATGGTTTACATAGATTTTATCACATTGGGGTATTAAGCTTTACCATCACACCAATTTCCACATTTATTGGAGCTTTTGTTAGTGAGATACAGTAATGCTTGCCTGAGGCTATTTTGTACAAGATTTACATGGTTTACATAGATTTTATCACAATGTTCATCATTGAGGTATTAAGCTTTACCATCACACCAATTTCCACATTTAGTGAAGCTTTTGTTAGTGAGATACAGTAATGCTTGCCTGAGGCTATTTGTTGTTATATTACAAGATTTACATTGTTTACAGAGATTTTATCACAACATTGATCATTGGGGTATTAAACTATACTATCATACAAAATTTCACATTTAGCAGGGCTTTTATTAGTCAGATATAGGATTGTGTGGCCTCCACTATTATACATAGCCTAAGGCTTTATTTTACAAGAAGTACATTGTTTTTAACATGGCGATGCACTATACCCACAGTGGAACTATATCACTGTACCAAATTTCATGTTTAAATGTGTTACCATTAGTGAGTTACGCTTTTTCAAGTGGAAAAAGTAGTGTCGGAAGGTGAACAATTTACAAAATAGACTTTTGTTAATTTAACCCCTTTATGTACCATTTTATAATCACAATTAGTTTCTACATATTTATTTTAACAGAAATCCAGTAAGCAGCAAATTGAAAGTGAAAGTGATGAAAAAACCTTTTAATGAGGATAGACCATAGCAATCCCTATATACACAGTGCTGCTGTGTGACATGTACATGTATTACATTGAGAGGAGTGTTAACATCAGTATTACAAGAATCACAAGGGTTAACAACAAATAATTTTGTTATGTTGCTATTAGCGATGGTATCTCTACACATGCTAACTTTCAGATGGATGGTTACCATGGTTGCTGAGTTTTGCTCATTAGTTATCCTCATTCATAATACATTGCTGGGAGAGATAACGATCAGTAGTACATGAACTACAAGGGTTAACGACAAAATTATGCCTCTATTCCCCAGTACGTAATGATACATTTTCACATGCAAAGATTCAATTTCATTGATTTTATGGTTATTGAGTTACGCTTCTTCAAGAAGAAGAAGAAGAAGAAGAAGAATAATAAGAAGATGGAAACATGGCAAAAATGTGAAAAGAGGTATTACGCTTATCTTACATCACAGATCAACTATTTTTTGTTTCATGGTTATTTTTCACATATTCTTCACCTTGATATCATTAAAAGTGAAATCAACTTCAAATTGAAAGTTAAAATGAACAAAATGCTTATATATGGTTTTCAATGGGAACAGACCATAGCAATCCCTATATACACAGTACTACCGTACTGTGTGATAACAATGAAATCACATTAAACGGGATTTTTCATTGCTAGTTAAAAGACCATTGGTTTCTGCTTGTTTCCAAGCAGGAAATTTCTTGAATTGTTCTCGTATAATTTTGAACACAGTCTGAAAAAAGAACAATGGAGAAATGTCTCTATTGCCACCACAATCATATCTGTGGTGAATATTTTAAACTCCATTGAATCAGGACTTCACTAATCAGAACACCAACTTCTGTGCCATCTGGGTCACGTCCCTAATATGTTGGGAAGTAAACTCGTCACTGCACTTTGCCATCTTTCTTGACTGTGAAATGACCTTTGGTTCTACTGGCTTCTTGTGGTAGACGTTACAGTAGAAAAAAAAAACAGTTTTAGTACATTAGTTGATGTTGCGTGTACCCGATTCTACAAGATTTATAGCTAGTGAATTGTGAAGTTTATCTGCATATACACCACACCAACACGTATTTCAGTTGTGACTGCACCTGCCTTGCTGATTAGTGAGATATCATGATTGTAGGTGTCAAAGTACACAAATATCCCATGCCATGTATATACTGAAATGTCATAATTTCAGGGGATCCTAATAAAGATCCCAAATGCCCATTTTGCTTGTATACAGGTTGAGTTCCATGCATGAGTGTCATAATAAAGAGGTTTTGGCCGTAGTCCACTAGCTGACTATCATTATCTTATCCAGATCTGGGATCAAATAACGTAATTCTGTATGTGTATAAATTTTACATGTGAAAAACACTAAATTGACTATGTATATAATGCAGTCATGATCATACACCACATAATGATTGTGTATATACTACATGTACAAAATATACTCTTCAACCCTATTTCCTCCTTCATATCCACCAACTATCATCATCTTGTCTGGTGATGGAGTAACTACTAGACACTTACTCCTAGCACTAGACATATCACCAATCTTCACCCACTGTCCAGCTATCAACTGGTGAATAGAATTGACTGGTGATCCACCTTGCTGACCACCAACCATTACGAGCTGCCCATTAAGAGTAGCAGCTGTTGACCACTTCAGTGCTGGTTGCTGATTTAGCCGTGTCCATGTAACATTATTTAATATTGACTGTGAATCAGATATGACTGGGTTGTTGCTGGATAGTATAGGTCGAAGGGAGCATGAATATCCATCACCATCATGTCCTATTACATGTACTTGATTGCCACATATTGTGGCTGAAGGCTGGATTAGAGCTCGTGGTAAGTTTGTTAGTTTACTCCATGTCTTTGTTCCCACGTGAAATAGTTCAACTTTAGCAGTCCAAAAATTAACACCACCCTTCCCTCCAATCACTAATATGTAATTGCCATCTGGTGTACTAACCACAGCAGGAGAGGAACGTTTAGTGTTCATTGGGGGGTAGTGCTTAACCCATTGGCCCTGTTGTAATGTAAATAGTTTGTTTGTACGAGATCTATCCCATCCTCCCACAGTAGTCAGTTCACCATTAATGATAACTAGTCCAGAGTTCCAATATAGAGATTGAGGAAGCGGCTCCCATTTTTCTGTATTCCATTGGTATCTGTAAACTGTTGAGGACCCATACGGTGTGAAATATGCAAATTGATCATCAGTCGTTGCAGATCCTCTCCTCATTACACATGGTGCTGTTGTCTCTTTAGGGCTCTGCACAGTGAGTTGCAGCTGAGGGGAGATCACAAGTCAATTATAATGCAATGTACATGTCACATCTGGACCACATGTATCTTTAATGTGGCTATACATAGACACTCCCACTGTTCACAGACATACATATATGGCCAGTCCCAAAACTGTAATGTTTATTCAGTCTGTCATATTTTGAACTATGCAAGTAGAGCATGATTGTATATATTCCCTATTGCCAGATAATCATAGAGTCGGTAGAGTCTATATGTAGGGATGGCACCGACACGCCCATAAGCCTTAACAAAAGTAACGGCTCAGAACTCCCGAACGCGGATGTTTTAAGTATTTTTAGACAAGCTACATGCTCTGCGAGTGCTTCTATACACTTTAATACTCTCAAAGTACGTAAAATATACAGCTATAGTGAATCTCGGAAATTTGCGGATTGTTCATCATCATCATCTTCTTCTTCTTCTTCTTCTTCTTCAGTTCAAACGGCCTACCGCGAAACTGGGGTTAGTAATCACGCTAATTCTTTCATGAAAATCATTTATACAGGAGCGTACATGATCCTTGATGCACAAAATCTTCATACCTTCTCCCAAAGCCGTCAAACTCCAGGTCTGCAACCTTACAAGTGTTAGTTTAGACGCCATTTTCTTGTTTGCTCACGTGCCGAACACGTGAAGTTAGTTTTGTACACAGTTCGTCGATCGTGTGCTGTGTTGTCTTTTTTGGCTACGTTGCTCCGTTTCTTTGAACGACTAACTGTTGCCGGCAACTGGACCCGCTGTTGTACTCAGTACAAGACAGGATGTAGGAGTCACTGACAATTGCTAGATATCCTGCTTATAGGTATGCAAGGGAAAACTCTGCACGAAAGTCAGTAGGTTTATATGTGTTGCTACACACAGTAAAAACCAAGTGAAACAAGTGTAAAAACATTTTCACTAAAATGTTGAAGGATGTAGGGATTGAAGTGTCAAAAAGTATAGAAACAAGGTCAAAGTGCAGCATGCATGCAGACAAAGGGAGGGGATGATAGCATGCAACAATCATAACATGCGTAACCCCATATCCCTACATCTGTAAATACTAAAAGGGGTTACGCATATTATGATTGTTGCATGCTATCATCCCCTCCCTTTGTCTGCATGCATGCTGCACTTTGACCTTGTTTCTATACTTTTTGGCACTTCAATCCCTACATCCTTCAACATTTTAGTGAAAATGTTTTTACACTTTATACTTTTATTTAGACATGTACATATAGCTTGTGTATTTTCCATACTAATCTTGCTAAATCCCTTTAGATTTACCTGCTGTACCAGTTGTCCCATTCGCCGCTGTGCCTTGGCTAGTTCCTTGTCCTTGGCCTCCACTATCTCATCTCTCTCAGTCTCCTGCAATTAGGAGGACCACTAGTCACACCACACACATGTAACCAAACAGCGACTAGACACACCAGTTGTTTCAGTTTCTGCTGTGCTTGAGCTAGCTCCTTGTCCTTGGCCTGTTTTAACTCATCCTTTTCAGTCACCTGCAGTCAGAAGGATTTCTAATCACAGCTTGCACACACATGTAACCACAAAGCCACTAGACCTACCAGTAGTTTCAGTTTCTGCTGTGCTTCAGCTAGCTCCTTGTCCTTGGCCTGTTTTAACCCATCTTTTTCAGTCACCTGCAGTCAGGAGGATTTATAATCACAACCTGCACACACATGTAACCACACAGCCACTAGACACACCAGTTGTTTCAGTTTCTGCTGTGCTTGAGCTAGCTCCTTGTCCTTGTCCTGTTTTAACTCATCCTTTTCAGTCTCCTGCAATCAGGAGAATTTCTAATAACAACATTCACACACAAGTAACCACACAGCCACTAGACCCACCAGTTGTTTCAGTTTCTGCTGTGCTTGAGCTAGCTCCTTGTCGTTAGCCTGTTTTAACTCATCTTTTTCAGTCACCTGCAGTCACGAGGACCTCTAGTTACAATACACACAACATGTAATTTCACATTTACTAAATTCACCTGCACACCTTACATGTCTATAGCAACATTAGGATGTGGCTATACTGAGATCTTACTAAGTGACGATAATTACCTGTTGTCTCAGTTGTTTCAGTAGCTGCTGTGCCTGAGCTAGCACCTCATCCCTGGCCAGTATTAACTCATCTCTCGCAGTAACCTGCAGTAAGGAGGATCTCTATATAGTTACAACTCACACACAACGTGTAATTTCACAGTACTAAATTCACGTGCACACCTCACATAAATATATAAGCTCCCAAGCCGATACACTAGTGAAAATGCATAGCATTGCGGGGTGAGCGTGAGTGAGAAATTGTCAGTTAGCTATGCGCTACTGAAATGTTTTTATCTCCGTTTATGCACATTTAGAAACAATACACGAGCAGATAAAGTTTTGTGGAGAATTTCAGTATTGTACCTACTGACACAAGTGCTCTAAGGGTAAGCTTAGGGCTTAGTACGTTCTGTCTTCTTTCAGTCTCTCCCTTTAGGTGTTTCTCGTGCACTGTTCCCGTTGTCTTCTGATGTTCCATGACAAACACAAGTCACGTGATTTTTCACATGAGCAAACAGGAGGACGTACGGACACGAACCCCATTGACATCATCAATGTAGGGGCTCGCTTACGCTCGCCCCAATTACAACTCAACTAAAACAATTACTAGTGAAATGTAAGTCATTGTGGGGCGAGCGTGAGTGTCTTTTTGTGTCATTATATACATGAGCTCGAGGTTATGTCAAAACGATTATGTTTGGGCTAAGTCTGTATATGCAGAGCACTGAACTTCTAAATGTTATATATAGTGTCTGTATATGATGCGACTAATGGACTTTCTGGCCTGTCAATTACACTTGAAACTACGCTGCGCATACACGCTCGGCTGTATGCGGCGACATGCATGCTCAAATCTTGTATGCAATTCGAGTCCACTGCGGTTAGCTCGTTGAATTCGTCTCCTTTCCCGGTCTCTCTGATTTCATAGGTTCCGTCTTCTGTCTCTCTCTTCAAGTGTTTCTCTGGCACGTCTACCCCGTTCCCGTTGTCTTCATCATTCCAACCCAGCCCCTGCTGACGTTCAACTTCTTGCACACAGATTTTACGAGATTTTCAAAATAGATGTCACGTGATCTTGCTACATTTAAAACTACAGGTCAAAGTTTAAAAGTTCAAAAGTTGATGCATGTGAAGCCAAGGGTGGCATAACATACACTACAACACATAAAGCACATAAGTAAGAAAATGACGTGCATAGTCAAACACTTTAGTGCTTTCCTTAGCAAGACAGTTAATGACGAGCTCTGGGTTGGAGATAGGAGTGTGATTGATGGTGTAATGTTCGAAGTAGGTGTCCTCTACTGTACTGCCACAAACTGAACAGTTTTGACCGGTCTTTGGTTTAGTAGTCGTACGATAAAGTGCTTGTAGAGCAGAAGTGCCTTGTGGACCATGATCAAGGGCCATATCCCAGAGTTTCAACCATGAGGTACTAGAGCAGATACGAGCAGCTACAATAGTGCTGCTATGTTGGCTAGCTGTGGACACACAGGTTTCCCAGTCTACCTTTAGAATGTGCTTCTTGACTTCTTTTGGAGTAGTCTCAGAGTTCAGCACAGTGTCAGTAACACCATCGCAGTCCAGACTGTGTTCCAATCACCAACACTCTTGAGTGACTGCAAATCTTTTTTCTGGTCACATGATTTTGCGCATGCGCAAACAGGAGGACGTACGGACAAGTGCCGTTGACATCATCAATGTAGGGGCTTGCTCACGCTTGCCCCATACACATGCTCAGAGTTCACATCCAATATACACCAAGGTTTGTGCTGTCGATTTATCATGGCCGACAGCACGGATAGCCATGCAAATTATGCAGGAAGTGGTGTATCTCTGCAACGGAGCGGGTTCAGAGAAATCCACACAAATTTTGTTGAGTACGTGATATCGTTTTCAGGACAAACACACAACATTCTGAGCACTAAATATATCTATGACAGAATCCACATCATATATACCAGGGATGTTAAGGCAAGCCCTAGAGAATTATGGCAGATTTCAATCTATAGGGTAACCACAAAGCACGATCTTGCGTAATAGAGCGCACCGCATTTAAAATTATCACGCGGGTAATTTATAGCCGGGATTTAATCCTTACGTTGTCATGTCAATTAAGGCATGGCAAGATTTTTTGAAACCTTGTTAGGCTACATTTGAGTTCATATTCACATATCATTTGTTTAAGTACTAGACAATATACACTGGTAAAACTTTAATACATTGAACATCAATGAATAAACAAAATAAAATAAGTTACCATAGAAACCACACATTTACCTGTAAATAGATAATCACCAATGAAAGATATATTACTCTCGAGGCGGGAAGTCAAACGTTCTGCTAAACTGGTTAAAAGCAGAATTGTCAGAAGGTAATTAAGGTATACGAATTAGCCTGGAAACACGGCGCTCCAACTTGAAAGAAGACAGTAAGCGGTGGCGTAGACAGAGGGGTGCTTTGGGTGCTCGAGCACCCTCTCTATGCCTGAGGCTATATATAACTCTAGGCTACTGTACATCAAATTTACATCTTACCTGATGATATAGCGGACTCGAAGCACCCTGCCTATCTGCAGATTAAACATGATTGGGTCCAGCGTGAGCGAGCCCCTATGTCAATGGCAGTCTGTCCGACCACGTACGTTCAATGTTTCATACGAGAAGCCCTACAAGGGGCACGAGCATACAGCAAAACAAAATAATAAATAAATATTATGTATGAGTAAAGGAAGTAGAGGGTAAGGGTTAAGTTAAGAGTCATTGAAAAGTTTCCATAGTTTATACACAAAATGGATATCACAGTCCACAAACAGAGTCAAAAGCTTATCTGTTGACAGAGGAGAATCAAAGATGCTTGAGAGACCGAGGTTGCTGTGATGTTAGGTTAATACATGTTCGATCAGCGGATGAGTGGGAGCATCACACAGAGGACACGGCTTTGAGCCTCGACCATGATGGGCCATGAGTCTAGTTAAATTTTGTAGACCTTTAAGGTGTTTCGAGCATAACTTTGGCCAGCTTCCACCATCTGTTACAACCTGGGCAATGAAAGGGGCCTTCAATGCACACATTTCCAACCTCAGATCTTTGTCAATCTTTTTGATAGATTTCTTTATGTTGGTTGGGTTGGTAGAATCTGCATCAGTTAAGATCTCTGTGGTAAAGACAGTATTGAAGTGGGATTCCAGCTCTCTGCATTCCTTGACTAAACAGAGGGATTCAGGATCATCTGACAATGATTTCATGGCAACCCCACCGATTCTGTTAGAATCCATAGCATCTAAGATCAGTTGCCTTCGCAGCTTCCTCTGAAGCAGGTAGGATTTGGCACTGTGAAGGTCAAGGGTCACAACTGCCGCAGTGTTTGAAAAATGTTTAGGCCATTTTAGAGCCCTCTTAGCCAACTCCCCAATGAATGATTCAAGATCTTTTTGGCACTTGTTTGACAGAATCCAGTTCTCACACCCAGACAACAGAACAGGGACGGCATATGTTTCTATTATAGATCTTGTAGAGAGTGGGTTTAAGTCGCCCTGGAAGGCCCCAATACTTCCATGGAGAAAAAAACAACGTCTAGCCTTCGCAATGTTCTCTGAAACAGACTTAGAAGCAAGTAAATCACTCCTCCACCAGTATCCAAGACATTTGGCTTCAGACCTTACTGGAATGACTGCACCACGTACTTTACAGTGAGGTTGCTGGCCAGACTTGTTGGAATGAGAGAAGGACACAATCTCACATTTGTTGATGTTAAGTTGAAGGAAGTTCTCACTAGCAAACATATTCACTGTGGTCACCTGATCTTCCACAGACTCAGGGGACATCGCAACTGTGCGAATATCATCTGCATGTAAAAAGCCACCTGCATAGAAGTTGTTGATTGACAGACCCATTCCTGAGCTCTGGAGTTTTGAGAGTACGTCCTCCTGCTGCGCATGCGCGAAATCACGTGATGGAATGAGGATAGACGTGCCAGAGAAACACCTGAAGAGACAGAAGACAGAACCTACGAAGCCATACCTTTAGGTTTAGAGCTTTTCTCATCTGTGCAAGTAGGTGCATATTAACCAATACCAAGAGTATATATTCTTGGCAATACGTATATGCTCTGTGTCACCACAAACTCTTTCTGCTGGTGTATAGTTAGCGCCGGCGCGAAATATTTTCTGACCACGAACGCTAAAAACGCCTACCTGGTTGGCAAAAGAGCGGTCGGTGTGATAACAACAGGCGGGAATCATGAGTTCATACTTCGAAGCGTTGGATTGCCAAGGAAAGAAGGGCTACAAGGAGAAGCTGGAAAATTAGCCTCGTCCCCAGGCTCTCTTTTTCTTTGTGGGAGGGGCCGAGAGCCTGGGGATGAGGCTATATACTGGAAACTGTAGGCCTTACAATGGCAGAAGATCCGTATAGTTTGGACAACAGATCAAGTATGGATATGACAAGTTGGCCGAAGATAGAGAACGACCATGCACATCTATCACCAGGCCTGGAACTTAGGTACACTCAGCAAGAGCTTGTTACCTGGAAGCAGATGGAGGCCTACAACTATTTTCAGTTGGGCCACATGAGAACTGTCATGTTTACTGTTTTTGGCTCCAGGAAAGATAAGTGTGTGGTACTGAAGGCTAAGGTGAACCCCAGTCAACGCTCTCCAGACACTGCTTACGAAACATGGGTGATTGCTAGAGATGTTCTCTGTGCCCACTGCACCTATATGGGTCTTTCTCTCTCCTACTTCATGACCAGTAACACAATCATACACATTTTACTCAGAAGGGTGCTTGCACATAATGTTCAAAGTCGCATGTGCAGTGAGACTTGGCTACACCTCTTCTAAGTTTTCAACAGTTGCACATGCCTCTGTTGATCACCCACCAATGCATCTCATCAAGCAATTGATGGAGAGATCCAAATCATCATTGCATATCCCAGCCATTCAGTGTGGAATTGATCGCAGCCCGTGAAATGAATTTAGAGTTGGCCAATGAGAAGCATGTCGACTTTCAGTACTCACCTTCTGGTCTTCACGGCAATCTGAGCTACCCGCTACTCCTGATTGACTTCTCAACTGTGAGTGTTGTGGTGAAGATTTGTGGATATAGATCTTTACACTTGTGGCATATTTGCACGACAGGTCTCTTGGGATGGCCATGTTATAAGAAACTTGAGGTGGATGTAGATTAAGTCAATGTACCTGTTGAAGGTGTCTGACGCTGTCAATGAACCAATATTGAGGCGGTATGCTAGGTCTTCCAAGCGCAGATTGAGCATCAGAGTTAGCAGAAGGCCGTCAAAGGGAAAGAGCTTTGATTTTACAAGACTTGTATTAATGGTGCAAAGAAACATTACAAGGTGGTTGATGAGATTCCATGATGCTAAGCCAGTGTAAAATTTTGTAGTATCACCATTCCGCTCAAGCAGTTTCATCCCATCAGTTTTTAGAGCTTCAGTCTGAGGTGGGAAACAGTACATTTCAGAAGCACCTGAAAACTGTGTTGTCACACTCTTTCTGACAGGAGATTGGGTTTGTATTTCAACATCGACTTTGCAGGAATGTAGCAGGAGCAAACTTTCCGCAGCAGCCCCTTGACTTTCCTTTTCACGCTCCTCTGCCATTCTCTGATCTTCTTTATCACGCTCTGTAGCTTCCACTAACTGTCTTCTTCGATCAATCCTACTTCGACGTTCTTCACCACGCCGTGCTTCAATGTCCACACGCTTGTTGTAGGTAAACAAAGTTGGAATGTAGTCGACACTTCCAGGATCTTCTACAGGTTTTCCTAAAGGAAAAAGAGAAGTATAGCCTGGTTTGTTCTAATTGATTACTACCGTATTCACACCTGACACAAAGTCAGTGGTCTCCACAGATCCTCCTGTGTTTCCTGCCAGTCCTTCCTTTGCACAGCTAGTATCCACTTTTTTCTTCTATCAGTTGGCAGTGTAGGGAAGCGAAAAAAGCCTAGCCCTGGTCTTTCGCATGACGATTTTGACACCCGTAGGCGCTACAGCTAACCATCCTCAGACTTAACCAGGTAGGTGCTATTTAGAGTTCGCGGTCAGCAAAATATTTCGCGCCGGCGCTATCTATTGTATATGGGTAGTGTTCTATCTAGTTGGGGGGAAGTTCTGAGGTGAGTGAGCCCCTATATTGATGATGTCAATGGCTCTCGTGTCAGTCCTACTGGTCTGTATAGTATCTATGGTCACGTATGTACGTCCTCCTGTTTGCGTATGCGCGAAATCACGTGACTTGTATTTTCATGGTGTGTAAGATTACGTTAGCCTAGGCTCGTTCCCAGGCCTCCCCGCGGTGCTTTGCGCACGCGGACAATTACAAGCGGGGAAAACCTGGTCTGAAACATCACACGTAGGGTAGACGCGTGGGGAGAGTAGCAACTGCTTTTACGTTGCGCGTTGTATTTCTTTTTCAGGTACTGAACTATCGCTTCGCTGCTGGTCTCCATGGCCGTTGTTAAAGGGCAGCTCGTGTATAGATTAAAGCGTTATATACTATGCAAACTTCTTGCCACTCCCCCCACGCGTCTACCCCACGTCTACCTCGCGTGATATTTCAGACCAGGTCTTCTAATTCCCTTTTGAACTGTCCGCATGCGCCTGGGAACGAGGCTATTTAAGATTAAGTAACAATTATACAATTTTCTGAGGCAGCAATCTATTTATGAGAGTGTATGGCCGTTTTGTGCTGCCTGTTGAAGCAAAGATGAGGGAGGATCAATATAGGTTAGTTGCCAGCTATACTAACCTTAGACTATATACTCAGAAAATGCTCCAACCACTATCATACCCCTGCTCTTTAGGGAGTTATGGGATAGTGTATTAGAAGCGTAGCAAACGAAAGCAGGCAGTAAACAGAACAGGTCAACGCAGTGCGGTGCATTCCTCCACGCAATAATTGCATTCTTACGCGACTCAGGTGATCGCTTCCAATCTCCTCTGGGAGCGAGGAACAGGATAGACATGCCAGAGAAACACTTAGAGAGAGAGAGAGACAGAAGACAAAACTACGAAGCCATACCTAGAGCACTTCTGCATTCTGTGCCAGTAGGTGCATATTGAGCAATATTGATATCCGTATACAAAACTCTATCTGCTCGTGTATTGTTTCCGAATGTTCATTAGTACATTTCAGTAGTGCATAGCTAACTGACAATTTCTCACTCGCGCTCGCCCCACAATGACAGTATATACATGTTTCGTAATCGCGCGTGCGAGCCACAGGTTAGAGTTGTGGCTTCCGGCCGAAAATTCCGAAGTGCTATATAGCGCTCGGCTTGGCACCCCCTTCCTCTAAATTCTGTCTACGCCACTGGTAAGTCAAAAAAACTAGCATTATCAGTACCTTTTCTCAGAGTCACAGTCCAATCGCCCAGTGTATAAATTAATTTTTCACTGGATGTACTTCCTATCCGTTGTAATAGTGAATATTGTCCCCCCCCAAAAGTTGTACCCTGGACATTATTCACTTGTGAATACCTTCCCACCCCCAGACAGTATTTACTAGTGAATACTGTCCCCCCCCCCGGACATTATTCACTAGTAAATAATGTCCCCCTTGGTGAATAATGTCCCCCATAAGATTTTTTGTTAAAGCAACTGTAGTGAGGTAGTACGGGTAGTGAGGTAGTAGGGGTAGTAGAGGTAGTGAGTTAGTGAGGTAGTAGGGGTAATGAGGTAGTAGGGGTAGTAGGGGTAGTGAGGTAGTAGGGGTAGTGAGTTAGTGAGGTAGTAGGGGTAATGAGGTAGTAGGGGTATAGGGGTAGTGAGGTAGTAGGGTTAGTGAGGTAGTAGGGGTAGTGAGTTAGTGGGTAGTGAGGTAGTGAGGTAGTGAGGTAGTAGTGGTAGTGAGGTAGTAGGGGTAGTAGGGGTAGTGAGGTAGTAGGGTTAGTGAGGTAGTGAGTTAGTGGGTAGTCAGTTGCTCTTGTAGCCAAACTAGCTCCCCTTCCTTGGCTTGCACTAACTCATCTTTATTAGTTGCCTGCAGTCAGGATGACCTCTGTCACAACACAGTCTTACCATGTATAGAAACACTTTTAGAGCAGGTTGTGTGTCTGTAACGGCTTATGTTCAGAGCATTTATATTTTAAAACGAAATTACTTCAAATTTCCGTGTGTACGCTGCGCGTATAATTGGAAATGGGCTATTCCAGTAAATAAAAATACACCCCTGTGGAGGATCAATAATTGCGTCCGAGGGGGGGTTAAGCTGTGATTTTGTCAGGGGGGTATTTTCTATTGTAATTAGCCTGTCCATTGAGGGTTTTTGGACAAAATAATGACGTCTGGGGGGTAGAAAGGATATGAATTAATTTGTCTGAAGGCAGTATTTTTACCTCAAAAATGTGTCCTTGGGGGTAAATCTGTGTTAATTTTGGTGTCCTAGGGGGAGATCTGGCCTGTTTTTAATGTTCTAGGGGGGTTATAAATATTACTCCTCCACAGGGGTGTACTTTCATTAACTGGAATAGCCCAATGACACGTGCGCGAGTGCAGTTGCAACGATGGGCTGATGCTCTCCAGACAACACCTGGAACAGGTGAAAATGATACTGTAACACTACAGGAACTCATAATCACTCTGTTAACGACCTTTCATTCGTTGTGTAGCAAGCCGACTTGATTGTCCCGTACTTAACTACTGTGCTTCGCGAGTTGTACGTATATGTGGCTGTACCAGAGGATCACTTTTCTGGAGAAGACACGTCTATAAGCTTCTATAGTAAGTTTACTTGTATGTGTAATTATCTTTATGGTACGTATCGTCTGTGCATGTATTTTTACTTTCCCAATTGATGCGCACTATGTTTGCTGAACGGTATAGAAGTAGAGCTATATATCTTGATTTTCGGGCTATGTAGGTTACTGTATGTAGTCACGAAGTTCGTGGTATCGCCTGAAGCATGGGACAGGGTGTAGAACTGGATGGTTGGAACAAGTGGTACAGAAATAGAATAAGATGATTACTTTCTTGTGTTCTCCACTTTTAGATATACCACATACAAGACATTGTCTACGAGAGCTACCTGTTTCGAGATAGTGTCGACCTTGGAAGCGCTCCTCAGTTGGCAGGGGATGCATCAACTACCTCCTAATATTTCCTGTTGGTAGTGTAGGGAGAGAATGAGCTGTCGTCTGTATTGAAGGGGAGTGAGTGGGGTGGGGGGGGGTTGACTATCTATTTATAAAGCAAGTTGCTGTTCACAATTCCCACTTCAATAGCCCAGAACAAAACTTTTCGCCACCGTTTGACAGTCTTACGGTGGAAACTGTAGTACACACAGTATTGATCAGCCCTGTCCATTCCATCCATTGCACTATTGTAGTCTACAATAACTTGGGGTGTAGTAACGGATTACCGTCATCTTCCAGCCAGAACAGTCGTAGGTGCTGAAGACGATGTAGTGGCCAACATCAAGACTGGTTTCTTCTTCTTACTTCGCCATCCTACTACCAGCTTCTTGCCATGCCTCCAAGCTTTGATTTCATCACTCTGTAATTTGAATTTCTTATCTCAAACCTCCTTTGGAAGATCTTTGCGGTTACGGACAAGTGTGCCAACATACCCAGTACCACGTGATGCAAGTGTTTCAGCAAGAGCTAAACTACTGTAGTAGCGATCACAAACACAAGGTGACCTTTGTCCAGAATTTTCTGAGTCAGTGTAGCAACAAATTGACCGGCAACTGGCAGGTGATTGAAGGCAGATGGTAGTTGTGAAGTACACTCACTGCCAAGTCCTCTCTGACTTGTACTGCTTATCTCTGTTGACTGTTGAGCATTCTCTCTCCTAGCCCCACTCCTGGTCATTGTCCGTCCTCTTGCTGCAGTCCACCCTGTTGCATACGTGTATGTATGTGTTGACCTTGCTATATGACATTCTAGGTAACTATACCTCTCTTTGTTGGAGGAGGCCTTGGAGTTTCAAGAGAAGAAAGGTCAAGTGGCTCAATGTCATACAGTGGGCTTTCAGGTTCCACTGTATTTGTAACATACATGTAGGTATTATTAACCCTTGCGCATGCGCGGGAGGGTTAATGTAGTCGGCTGTGTGTCTGTTTGTCTGTCTGTCTGTAAACAGGTTTTCTCGTAAACCGTGACTGCTATAAGTACCAAACTTGGAGATATGAAGAAGTGGCATTAACGCTCGGCACAGTTAAACTTTGGAGCGGAAAAAAGAGACCGGACCTGCGTTGTTGAAGAAAAGCGGTAAATGGCCATTAATTTTCGTGAACCATGATTGTTGTGACAGCCAAACATGGATATATTGACAACCAGTATTGCTAATTCGTAATACGAAGTCAGGAGCTGAATCGTCAGAAGAGTATGAGTTTTAGGCAGCGGTTTATACCTGAAGGTGTGCATTAATTGGAGATCGCAACAGCACGACTTGCTGTTATAGTTTTGCATTAGCTACAAGTATGTGCAGAGCACGAAGAGAGTCAGGAGCTCTAATCACACAGTACGGTAGTACTGTGTATATAGGGATTGCTATGGTCTATCCCCATTGAAAACCATATGTAAACATTTTGTTCATAAAAAAACCATATGTAAACATTTTGTTTATTTTCACTTTCAATTTGAAGTTGATTTCACTTTTAATGATATCAAGGTGAAGAATATGTGAAAAATAACCATGAAACAAAAATTGGTTGATCTGTGATGTAAGATATGCGTAATATCTCAAAATGTTCTTATCTTCTTCTTGAAAAAGCATAACTCAATAACCATAAAATCAATTAAATTGAATCTTTGCATGTGGAAATATATCAATACGTACTGGGGAATAGAGGTATAATTGTTAACCCTTGTAGTTCATGTACTACTGATCGTTATCTCTCCCAGCAATGTATTATGAATGAGGATAACTAATGAGCAAAACTCAGGAACCACGGTAACCATCAACCTGAAATTTAGCAAGTGTAGGGATATCATCGCTAGTAGTAACATAACAAAAGCATATGTTATTAACCCTTGTGATTCTTGTAATACGTACTGATGTTAACACTCCTCACAATGCAATTATACATGTACATGTATATAGCGATTATGTTATTTCATTTTGAATGTACGTGCATAGTACACGTATATAGTTAGCTTGCGTCATACAATAAAAAATAACGTAATGAGAAAAGACTCATTAATGACGTCATTTACACTTGCCGTGCATGCACAAAAGCTTAGCAACTAGCGCATAACAACTAGGCGCGGAGTGAACTGGCTGATAGAGAACGTGTTGACGATTTCAGTCGTACGGCCAATGTACGTATACGGAGATTTATTGAAAATCGGAAGTCTTTTACGTGAAGACATTCTATTTAGTAATTAAAGACTTCCTGTCTTCCGGTAAGATAGAAGAGACTCGCTCTGCAAAGGTAGCGACTTTGTGCCTGAGGTTTACTAGCGATATTTTAGTATATGAAACTCCAAGGCCTCCTCCAACAAAGAGAGGTATAGTTACCTAGAATGTCATATAGCAAGGTCAACACATACATACACGTATGCAACAGGGTGGACTGCAGCAAGATATTTTAGCATTCTGTAGAGCTGGAATAGGACTACAGAATATACGGAGCTGGCTCTGGTTTCCGGTCCAGTTGCGGAGATACAAGGTATGGAATGCGCAGTAAAAATTGTACTCCTTATTGGGCTATTCCAGTAAATAAAAATACACCTCTGTGGAGGATCAATAATTGTGTCCGAGGGGGGGTTAAGCTGTGATTTTGTCAGGGGGGTATTTTCTATTGTAATTAGCCTGTCCATTGAGGGTTTTTGGACAAAATAATGACGTCTGGGGGGTAGAAAGGATATGAATTAATTTGTCTGAAGGCAGTATTTTTACCTCAAAAATGTGTTTTTGGGGGTAAATCTGTGTTAATTTTGGTGTCCTAGGGGGACACCTGGCCTGTTTTTAATGTCCTAGGGGGGTTATAAATATTACTCCTCCACAGGGGTGTACTTTCATTAACTGGAATAGCCCATTATTCTCCACGTGGTTGAACGGAGATGTCTTCCCGCGAAGTTAGCGGTATTTCAGAAGGGAGCAGTGAGTTCTTTTTGCTGTCACAGCCATTGTCAGCTCTGCAATGAGCGTCTAAGGGACGCACATACTCATCCTCTTCACTGGAACAGTGAGTTGCAGCAGTTCATCTGTGCTATAGTACCATCCCTCTACATACGTACATGACTGCCACATCCTAGCTTGCCATTTACAATCCTCCACCCATACTGTGTGAGGTCTAACAGGGACACGTGACTGCTAGTGGCTTGACTCAACAAGTGCCACCATCAAATGAGGGAGGCAACATGTACAATGCACGGGGTCTGCACAAAATGAACTCAGCAAGATGCTTTTTAAAACACACTGAGCCAATTAATCTGACAAAGGACAGGAATCCCACCGACTCTCTACCAGGGGAAGTGTCAGCTAAGGTCCCGGCTAAGGTGCCAGGGATCTCCTATGTAAATATGGTCTGGGCCTGAGGCCTGGGGGGACCAGAGCAATGTCAGGGTCAGCCTAAAGTGCTAGGAGAAGTATATTGAGGTGTCACCTCAGTTCAACAGATGAAGTAGGGCTCAGTTGGACGTACACATCACATTCATTAGACCAGGAGTCTGTTGTGAACCAAGTAGCAATAAGGGAGTGAGTGCGGTTGCTGTTCCATTGACTGCTCATGTTAAGTGTCATTTGTCGCTGCAGTTGTGTGAAAAAGGGAGTGAAATGTGGCCCTGGTTGCAGGTGTTCTTCCTCTACTGCCTGAATTGAAAATTCCCTCACACTGCCCTCCACACATCCTCTTCAAGCATCTCTGGGCATGCTACCATGCTCCCCCTCAACTTCAACTAGCTCTATGGGGTTTTCCAGCTGTGGTGTAGCAGCAATGACAGCATTTGAGCAGTTCTTAGACGTGGATGAGGAACTACACAACACTCTATTGTGTGTGTATTGTTTTTGCAGGAACTGGCAACATCACTCTTGCTGTGTAAAATGCACTGGAGGCTGTCTTTCTCATGACTGTTCCTCTAGACACAGCTTGAGGACGCTATACGCATACCAACGCTCATATCTCTGTAACAGAAGCTGAAACCAAAAGCATATTCCCATATTTTATAGCCCTATCTCTGCTCTACAGAATGACTTAACTTTCATGGCGCTAAGTAGGGGCCACAAAAAATGCCTTGTGGTGGTGCTACCCTAGGTCAGACACGTAGCGATTGAACCGTGTGCGCGCAGCAGGCTCCCCTGTCCAAGCCGTAAAATGCCTAAGCTTATGACGTTGTGTGTCGAGAGCAGATGGATAGGGCTATACAATCGCTGGCTAGTTTAGCGGGTCAGGCAGTTCACTTCTCGAAAAAACGGTCTTCAAAACAACCGGAAGACAAGAGGTCGTTAATTAATGAGAGAATTTTTGCACGTAGATGCTTTCCGTTTTTAAATCTCCGTATACGTACATTGGCCCTACGACTGATTTGCACTACAGCAACTAGCACTTAGTACTACATAAGCAAAACAGAGATGTGTTGACGATTCTTGTGTTACTCTCACCGTCAGAACACTGCACACGCGTACACTCTGCCTCTACGTATGTACCTCGGTAAGCTTATTATACTGTCTGCTGGAGAAACGGCACGCTATTCTACCACGATACCACCAAGCCAAAGCGCTGGTGACTGATAGTACGTTGCTAGCAGGTTTGCTTATAGCTTTAGTATTTGTAGTTACCAAAGTGTAAGCAGCCGTTTGTATATAGCTTGCAACCAAACCACGCCTTACTAATCGTGCATTTATACAGTAACTCGGAGTGTGATTAACAATACTAGGCCAGATGTTTATGGATATAGAGAGCACATTCTAGTAAGAATTATTGCTTACAATAGTAAAAAAATTACAAGAAACAAGTAAATAAAAAATTTAGGAAATTTGAAGTGTAATATAGGAATTGCATAAAAATGAACAGAGACAAGATTGGGACACAGACATGCTATATACATCAATGTACTAAAAGGTGTGTTGATGTACATAGCATGTCTGTGTCCCAATCTTGTCTCTGTTCATTTTTATGCAATCCCTATATTACACTAGTCTGGCGGAGCCACACACACCAAGCGCGCAAGCGCGAGGGTCTGGTTGCAAGCCTACATCAAGTTTTGTACCCGCTGCAAGAATATTGCAGTCCAATCAGATTGCAGAACGACCAATTACGGAATGCCGACATGTAAACGTCGCAACCTTAGTCGTGTGTACGCTTCAGGGCTACGTTAGTCATGGAAGTGAGAGAAGCAGTGAGGAATGCAGCAAAAGAACTGGGCTATCCCGCGCTAAAATCAGAGCAGTTAGAAGTTGTGGAGACGTCTGTGAAGGGACCGTCGATGTGTTTCTGTGCTTCCAACAGGGTATGGGAAGAGTCTCTGCTTCGGTTGTCTGTCTCTTGTGTTCGATAAACTGCTGGGTAGAGAAGAACACAGCTCCATTGTAGTCAAATAACGATATTCATGAAACGTTACATAATCATTGGCGTGATAATTACATTCCAGCTGAACAAAACTTGGCATAAGGCTTGCAACCAGACCCTCGCGCTTGCGCGCGCTCAGTGGGTGTGGCTCCGCCAGACTAATATTACACTTCAAATTTCCTAAATTTTTAATTTACTTGTATATTTACTTGGTTGTCATAACTGCGCGAGGATTACGCACTTTACAAGTGCATTTCATTTATTGTAGTACTCTTACACCGGATCTTACATTCTCTAGGTTGATATGGAGAGTCTTCCTCATAAAGGGAGGGGTGACTCTGGATGGATTCCGAGCCTCGGAGTGGTAGTCTGATCTCAGAAAAGCATTTCAGCATAGTCAATTACACTGCATTATAACTAATTATTGTTATTACCATCATCACTAGAGCCTTCAGTAAGGTCAGTAAAGTCTGATTCATTCTCATCACTGCTGTCCAAAACATGATCAAGTGCTTCCTCAGTTGTATAATGACAAGCCATGGTTCTCAAACGCACGCGGTAATGTTACAAGCCAGACGCATGCGGAACAGCTGCGCTAAACGGAGGGCGTTTCCCGCCTTGCGTGAACAATCGTTGCTGACCTCTGCACGAGCTAACGCTTAGCTTCAGTGCGAGCCTATGGAGGGTCAAGCATTTAATAACATCTACAGCATACTGGGAGAGCAGGCACCTAGGTCTAAACGCTGGAGGCCCATTATTGTGTCATCATGTTGGCGCTGCGCAGAGCAACGGCGCTGGAACAGTATATGCGCCATTGGCGTTGTGAGTGTTAAGGCAAATATGGATGTGTACGACTAAGTAATGAAGAATACCTGTTGTCTCAGTTGTCTCAGTTGCTGCTGTGCCTGAGCTAGCTCAGCCTGCACTCCCCACACATATGGAATACACGCAATTACACATACACATATGCACAGACAGACATACTGGGAATGAGATGTGGGAAAGGGAGATAACATGTAAGTATGCATATAGTCATGTATGTGATCGCATGTACCAGTAGTCTTGTCCTTGTCATCAGCTGTTGTCTTAACCTTTGCTTCTCTCTCTCACTTGATTGCAGCTGTTGCTGTAGCTCAGCAACCTCCTGTACAGTGACAGGGAAAAAAGAAGATAATATGCCTCAACTCTCTTCCACATTATGCTTTTAAAATTACCTATTATGCTATCCTCTAATGCTGTTAAATGCAGCCTATTATGCTATCAAACTTTACCCATCATTCCATGTTATGCTCTCAATAAAAATCCCAAAATTTAAAAAATGTCTTTAGTCTCTTTTGTTATACTCTAGCAGTAATGCTGATTCTATGTAGTCCTCCATGGCAAGTTCTTGTTGCTTGTTAAAAGAGTTATTAAAAGGGAAAGCACCCTCTTAAAAGCTGCTGATGAAGGGTTAACTAGTAGAGCACGCTTGCAAGCTGCAGACCAATGTGTTCATTATTTCTCCACTGCTCTAGGAGGGTTTGACACATCTTCCCCACTGCCATGTAAGTTGGTATATCAACGGTCATTTATAGGCCTATGCTACGTTCACCTGGCATAATTCCCTAGCGCTAGAAGTTACTTATTATGCTCAAAAAATGCCAGCATAATGTGGAAGAGCCTATTTAGTACACACTAATACCCACACTACAACTATAAACTGGGGGACACAGGTAGAGCCTCTTTACATTGTACATAATTATACATTATTTTACCTGCTGCTCTCTCCTGATGGTCTCCTCTCCCCCAGTAAGCTCAGCTTCCTTCCCTGTTGGCTGTTGTTTTAGTATCTCCTTCTCTCTCTCACTGGATTGCAGCAGTTGCTGTAGCTCAGCAACCTCCTGTACAGGGAAAAGAGAAGCCTTGACTAGATTGCACACTAATATACGCACCATTACAGAACTGGAGGATGGAAGCCCCCTTACATGCACACTATGCATATGTCATTGTAAGATTATCTCACCTGCTGCTTACTCCTGATGGTCTCCTCTGCCCTAGTCTGCTCAGCTTCCTTCCTTGTCAGCTGTTGTCTGAACATCAGCTTCTCTCTCTCACTTGATTGCAGCTGTTGCTGTAGCTCAGCAAACTCCTGTACAGTAACAGGGAAAAAAGAAGTCTTGACTAAAGTCCATTCCCGTTCACTTGCCCACGGAAGTAGTTGCGGTTAGGCCTGCGGCGATTATGCCGGCATAAAACTTGGAATAATAGGCAGGTAAAGGAATTCGGAATAGTGCTGGAATAATCGGATAAATTATGCGGAAATGTCATTTGCGCGCGCGCACATATAGCGCGCGCAGTTGATCATATGACTATGACAATATGGTAAATGTACATGCAGCGCAATTATATATGCATACAGTTGATGATTCTCTACACACTATTTGACTATGTCTTCCACTGGTTCTAACTCACAATCCACTACTTCTGGTGCGTCTACATTGCAGGACTATGATGGTCCTCATGTTACAATATATAACAAGCGTCATTGATTTGTCTTGTCATGTGTCCTTTTTATTGACAGAATAATGGGCAGAATATAGGAGAATAAATCGGAAGAATCAAAAGAAGTGTGGAATAGAATAATAGGGGAAAAAATTAGCATAATAGCCTCAGGCCTAGTTGCGGTAGAGTATGCTTACGTAGTAGCGCGTCATACGTTTACTTAGCGGAATAGTTGTGGGTTTTGATATGCGCGGGTAAATGGAGCCAAATGATGCTGCTATTTTGCGCTGATATTCCAGCGCTTTTTCTGTTCGTGCTGTCTTGCTAGCTTCTCTCCTAGTAAGTTAACATCGTTGTTGAACTAATAAAACTTAGAGGCTCAGTCAGTGTCTATAGTTAGATTACTAAATTTCATAGTAACTTGGTTCGTGTTACTAAATTTTATGTAGATTATTATCAGAAATCGTACAAGTGATGTAGATTATCATACATATCTTACAAGACCAACCATAGCAACGCGTCCATAGCTTTCTGTAAGTTCAAACACGGCGTACCGCTTGCTAAGCCGGTTAGCTACAACGCGGTACCTTTGGAAGCGTGGTCAATCAGCCACGCGCGCATCATCTGTCATGTCTTCGCTGAATATTTTCATCGTTTCGTTGAGCGAAAGCGGTAAGCAGTTATTTGTGTCAGTTTAGTGCGTGTCGCTCTAAATAAGTTAGGCAGGCTCGTCCAATAAAATCTACGTGACTGTTGTTGTACAGGAAGTTGCGGGCCCTTAGTAGCGTCCGAGCGTAGCGAGGACGCTACAGCTCAGGACCCTCGGCCTTTTAAATCACGTAGATCCCTACGTGCCACATCTAACCTATATTTTTCAGATAGATACAAGGGGTGGTCACTCTCATAGACGCAATAGTCACGGCTAAGACCGGGGTCACAATTCGGTCACAAGGACACGGAGGATTTTCCTGAACGGTCATTGGGTCACCGCGACTTTTATAGCCAGTCACGGGTCACGAAGTTCGCGTGGCCACTCCCTCCCTAGATTATCTCCGCCCATACCACCGGCCTTCTCCACCCTTTTTGCGCGGTGCGCATGCGTATATAACGAAAAACCAACATGTAGTCACGCCCCCCGGCGGACCTGCTCCACCCTTTTGCGCCGGGCGCATGATGGACAACGAAGTTCGCGTAGCCACGCCCCCCCACTGATCTCCGCCCCCGGCCGGCCTATTCCACCCTTTTGCGCGGGGTGCATGTGCTCCTGGGATAATTATTAACGAAATAGTTTGCAAGGTGGCCCAACGTTTCGCATCATAATTGCGCTGCTATGGAAAGAAAAGTCAGGAATCATTGGCAGAGTGATGAAGACTCCAGAAAGTTATGGAGACATAGACCAATACATTTATACAGTCGGCACCGAGTGCATGGAAACGAAGGTTACTGAATTATTTCTATCAAAAGGCCCTAACAACTACTCTGCTGGCTAACATAAGTTTCGCCCATATACGTAGATCTAGCATTCGCGTCGGGTAAGCATGATAGTCTCGCTTAAGTTGAACACGCTGCTAGGACCGCAGATGAGCCAGTCCTTCATAAAACATAATATCCATTCCCACCACATTGGCCTCGAACAGAGCTATGTCAGTCGTACATTTTTGCAATCATCGACCCAGCCTATGCGCATGCGCCATGCGCGGTCACAGGGTCACGACGATTTTTAACCAACAGTCACAGGGTCACGGAGATTCTTAGCCTACAGTCACAGGGTCACGGAGGTTTTTGGCGGGTCACAAATTGTGACCCCGGTCGTAGCCGTGACTATTGCGTCTATGGGAGTGACCACTCCTTCAGATAGGGCATCGATTTCTAAATAACGCACGCCTACATTCCGTGCGGTTAAAGGCACGCTCTATACTTTGCTTGTATGATACAGCGATCTTCGGACTGGTAAGGCGTAGAGCTTTGCAAAAGGTACCAAAAAATCGTAGGAGAATAAGCTAGCTGTTGGTGTTTGAAATTCTGAAATTTGACAAGATATAAGAAAGTTATTGCAATATTCGAGGTGCCAGGTCAACGCGAATGGACTTTAGATTGCACACTAATATATGCACAATTACCAAACTGGAGGATGGAAGACCCCTTACAAGCACATTTCATGTATGTCATTGTATGATTATCTCACCTGCTGCTTACTCCTGATGGCCTCCTCTGCCCTTCTAGTCTGCTCAGCTTTCTTCCTTCTCACCTGTTGTCTGAACATCTCCTTCTCTCTCTCACTGGATTGCAGCTGTTGCTGTAGCTCAGCAACCTCCTGTACAGGGAAAAGAGAGAGAAGCCTTGACTAGATTGCACACTAATCTACACACCATTACAGAACTGGAGGATGGAAGCCCGGGCCCTTACAAGCATGTATGATTATCTCACCTGCTGCTTACTCCTGATGGTCTCCTCTGCCCTAGTCTGCTCAGCTTCCTCCCTTGTCAGCTGTTGTCTGAACATCAGCTTCTCTCTCTCACTGGATTGCAGCTGTTGCTGTAGCTCAGCAACCTCCTGTATATACAGGGAAAAGAGAGAGAAGCCTTGACTAGATTGCACACTAATATACACACCATTACAGAACTGGGGGATGGAAGCCCGGGCCCTTACAAGCATGTATGATTATCTCACCTGCTGCTTACTCCTGATGGTCTCCTCTGCCCTAGTCTGCTCAGCTTCCTTCCTCATCAGCTGTTGTCTGGACATCTCCTTCTCTCTCTCACTGGATTGCAGCTGTTGCTGTAGCTCAGTAACCTCCTACAGGGAATAAGAGAGAAGCCTTAACCTCACTACACACTAATATTCACACCCCTACAATAGTGGAGACATTGCTGTGGAGTAGGGGAAAATCCCAGGAGAGCCTCGCACCTGTTCAAGTTGTCTCATTTGCTGCTGCTCTCTCCTAATGGTTTCCTCAGCCATTGTCTGCTGTTGTTCTAAGTCAGCATTCTCTGTCACCAGATCATTCATCACTTGTACAAGATCCTGTACAAGATATGATAAAGTGATGATGTATAATAGTGCAGGAAGCTTTAAGGAAAATACTGTACGATGTAGCTCACCCGGTTACTGGGCTGCTTCTGAAGAGCTTGTACCACTTCCACTCTGTTCCTCTTACTCTCCTCATCTCTAATACCAGCTCTGGCCTCTTCCAACAGACCCAGTACCTCACCAATATCCGGACGTTTATCAGCACTATTATGGAGACATTGCTGGATTAGCCGAATGAGAGGGTGGTCCCCACTGGACTGGCCACAGGCACGGAGCTGGGTCTTGACATATTCAATGTACTTACTATATCGCTCAAGTTCAGAACGACCAATCACTCTTTCTGTTTCTTTACTGAAATAAGTAGCTGTAAGAGGATCACAGGGAAAGGTTTCACCAACTGTGAAAATGGTTACAACACCAAAAGCAAATACGTCAATGCTAGCATCATATTTTGACATCTCATCATCAGATGCAGCAGGTGCAATGGCCTCTGGGGGCATGTAAACGAAGGCACCAGGTGCCTTGGTCATGGTGGCTGCATCTCGCATACGAGGAATGATACGAGCCACGCCCAAGTCTGCTAGCTTGCCCACCAGCCTCGAGCTCAACAGGATATTCCTGGCAGATAAATCCCGATGGATGATGGGCGGGTTTTGATGGTGGAGGTAGTCTAGGCCGCTGGCGACGTTGTGCAGTACAGAACACTTTAGGCCTAGCTTGAAGAACGACAGAGGTGGAGGTGTGCCAGGTGATGGCTGGGTTTCGGGGGCTAATAAATCGTGAAGGCTCGTCAGCAGACGCTCCATTACCAAAGCAGGCAGTCGCGATCCCTCAAAGAAGCACACTCCCAGAAACTGGACAATGTTCGGGTGGCGGAGGGTGCTCATCAGTTGACATTCCTTTACAAACTGGGTCGACGCCCTACGAATTTCATCCTGCGGGATCTCGGAACGGTCTTGGAAGATGTCGTGTATCTTTTTAGCAGCTCCACATACAGATATCGCCACCTCGTCGACGCTGCCGTAGGCTCCGGCGCCGATTCTAGTGCCAGTGAGCGTGACATTGGAGAGGACGAACGGCCTCAGCTCAGGATTGACGCGAAGATGATCCATTGCCATTGGGTGTCTTAGTTTACATAAAGTGTGGGGCTGGTATTCGAACAATTTGCCTCAATGCGCGCGCGCATGCGTAGATTTAACGAAATGGGTGTGCCCTTTCATGTACTTAGCATATATACGTACAACATACATATACATGGCCACACATTGCATGCATGCATGCACATGAAAGCATTTGGCACATTTACAGCATGGTCACCAGTACTAAGGGTTGACAAAATATGCTAATGTTTTGGCGTATAATTCTATTCTTTTATGCTAAGAAAATTTGCCTATTCATTATTCAAACATTCTCACCTATTGTTCAAACAATATTCTTGACAAGAAGACATAACGATTTATTATATACATTCCAGTGATTGTTAAATTGAAGTATTACAGACAAAGGTACATAGTCTTCAAGTGATTTTTTTTGGCCATTTAGACTCAAGCACCAGAGACTTTTAGCTGTGCAGCACTAGTGGGTTGCACTAAGAGAATTAAGTTGCATGCTGCACCCCGTGATGTTATCAGCTCTGAGACTAAAGCAATCTTTACCTATTAGTCAGTAGCATTGAAACTTCACCTATTAGTCTGCCAGCATATTTTGTCAACCCCTAACCAGTATATACCTCCTACCATTTTGGGCCGGGTTTGGGTACAATGTCTAAAATTATGTGAAAAGTAATAATATGCTACATGCAGAGGAAGCACTATCATTCATTGATCACAAGACACAATTGGTGCATATAAAATTTACAATAGTGCAAAAATGAATGATGAAAATATTAAAATTGATTCCTCCTCACATACAAATAACGATGAAATGACAAATCACACACGACACATATAACAAGTTGTATTTTGCTTTCTGAAAGCTCTGACATTGCAGGATAAAGTTGTTGGACTGTTCATTGCCCAATGTTTGCTGTCAGTTAAAAAAGACAATGTCTTTTTTTGATTTCCGCTTGTTTCCAAGCAGGAAATTTCTTGAATTGTTCTCGTGTAATTTTGAACACAGTCTGAAAAAAGAACGAAGATCATCAAAATCATGAGACACATACACAGGAGAGAAAATGGGAGAGGGAAAGGGAAAGGGAGAAGAGGAGGGGGGGGGGGGAAGTGAGGAATGGGATGGCAGAGATCACACTCCCAACCTCTTAACCCAGACACTTCACTATCACAACACTTCCTAATAAAGGGTTAAACTGTAGAAGTGTTACCTCAAATTCATTATCTGAAATGTATGTTTCTAGTTTGGAGGGATCCACACCCTCTGGTAGTGGTCTCTTCTGGAGTTCCTTAAGAGTGAACTGTGTTCTGCGAGTAAGGGAGGGGAGGGAGAGACGGAGAGTGGGAGAGGGAGGGAGAGAGAAAGAGATGGAAAGAAAGGGAGGGAGGGAGGGGACATTCAATTCTTGAAAGTAGTTTTTCATGACCATATATGCATATATCTACTACAGTCATGTACACTGTACACTCTACATGCATATATACAACTATGATGCAGTGTACATGTAGTTCCAATTAACCTGCTATATTTCAGGAGCTCCTCGTCAACATCTATCCGCTGAGGAATTGGCTTTCTTCCCTACAAAATTGTACAGAATATCACCACAAAATTAAGGCATTAGTCCACAAAAATATTTCACTCATACATTCATGTATATAAACATGTAAATACATGTTTATCCACCTTGCATTGGAGGTCTTGTACTTTCGTATTCTGCTTCCAGAATGGGAACAGGTTAATGAAGCTGTCTGGTTCCGTTCCAGCATGGATCATGTATGTCTTGGGCTGATGTTTCCGTGTCTCAGTTGACGCTGTGAAACATATATTTAGACTACGGTAACTTTAAATCTTTAAATTTTCATCTGCCTAGTTTGAACACAGAGTGAGGCAGCTTATCTTTCGTTGAAAACTTAGTGGGCTATCTCTCTCTCATCTATATCTGAAATCTGACTATTGACGTACCTTTAGCATACAGCTGGGCTGTCTGGAGAGCCAGTTTCTTGTCTCTTAACCATCGATCCTGTGCACTTCCTGTGGTGATGTTGGTCTCTCTCATGATACTCCAGTCTCTCCTCTCCTGCGGCCACCACCCCAGCCATATGTATATGACTCTATAGGCATCCAGTAGGAATATTGCTGAGGAGGGAGGGAGGGAGGGCAGGAGGGAGGGAGGGAGGGAGGGAGGGAGGGAGGAACGGAGAAGGGGGGTGGGTGGGAGTGAGGAAAGAAGAAAAAGAAGAGGGAGGGAGGGAGGGAGGAAGGAGGGAAAGAGGGATATAAATTGAATTTAAAAGAGGCACATTATGCATGTTCTAAAGAGATATAAAACTATACCAGGTTGAGTGGCTGAATAAAGGTCACTCTGTAGAAATGGAGCTGCCTCAATACCAGTGTCCCTGGCACTGTACAGAACCTCACTGGCTACAAACTCTCCTGTAGTGCTGGACAGCTCAAAGAGCCTCGGAGTAAAGTCCTGTAACCTAGTATCTGGTGTGTGTGTGTGTGGGGGGGGGGGGGGGGGGGGGGAGGGGAGGGGTGACAGGTGTACAGAAGCAAGGAAGGGATGATTAGAAGTGGGTTCAACCTCTATACAATTAGTACACCATTGGAATAGAAGAAAGTGTCCTGATAAATGAGGTGTCCTGGTTTTGGAGGTTGAGAGGTCTCTAAACAGCATCTTCCGATAGAAAAAATGTCCCGTTTCTAATCTAGGGTATCCTAATTAGAGGGTTTCCCCACAGTATGAACCTACTGGACCCTCTTTCTGATTAGTGAAGTGTCCTAATTTCAAGAGTTGAAATGTACACACAACATTGGGGCCAGCAAAATGTGTCCTGTTTATTGAGGTGTCCTTACTTCAGGGAGCCCTAATTAGAGGGGTTCAGTGATACACACCCCATTCTACATTGTATTTTATCTGCATATACATGTACCATTGAGAAGGGAGTCATAAGAGGTCTTATCTCCAATTAGAGCACACAAATCCTTAGGTTCATTCCCCTCCTCCACCATCACTAGCTCAGCTTTTAACCTGTTCAACACCAGAGCACACATGTCATGTGACACACCTAAACATACATGTTCTATTTAAAAGAAAAGGGTTTGAATTTCATTATGCATCATATATTCTATGTACCTTCTTCTCAACATACATACTTGCATGTAACACACTTTAAAATATGTACATGTTCTATTTAAGAGAAAAAGCTTTGAATTATCATACATACATGTAGATGTTCCATTTAAGAGAAAAGCTTTGAATTTCAATATGCATCATATTCTACCTTACAGACATGTAGATGTTCTATTTAAGAGAAAAGCCTTTGAATTTCATTATGAATTATATACACATGTACTCTACCTTCTTCTCAACAGTCTGGCTGAAGTGTGAGAGACTTTCTTGAGAGTGTCAGTGATCTTACATCCCTTCCAGAGGTACACCTTGTTACTGTGACTGTCGTACACCACATAGCAGCCTCGCGATCGGAGGAACTTAGCCAGTGGCCAATGCTGGTGTGTGTGTGTGTGTGTGTGTGTGTGTGTGTGTGTGTGTGTGTGTGTGTACAAGTATAAAATGTATACAGTGGAACCTCCCTAATCTGGACACGTTTGGGACAGAAGAAAGTGTCCTGATTAGTGAGGTGTCCTGATTTCAGGGGTTGAAAAGTACACACACATCACATTTGGGACGGTAAAAGCTAGGCTTCCTACAAACTTAATTATGTGTCCTCGTTTCAGGGTGTCCTGATTATAGTTGTCATGTACGGTTGTGGTTTTAGAGTAATGATATTCATACCTCGGGATCAATCTCCACTAGACAGGCTTCATTTCTCGTCTGTCCTCGTACCAGGAACAGTCTGACCGTTCGAGCTGGACTCTTCAGAGACAGAGTTTCAGATCTACACATTAATGTACACATGTACATGTACATGGAAACACATGTAGTCACACAATGTTTGAATTTTGAATTTACAAATGATTTAGTGATATATACGAAATTTGAATTGAGGTTCAAATCTTCTCCTTATTGTCATTGTCCATGCACATACTGTATCAGGTTTATGGGTTCCTTTCTATTGTTTTGAGATCTTGGCTAGTGTGCTATACACGTGTTCCACGTGCATACACCACTGCCATCGACCACGCACCCACAATCATGGGTGGAGCCACATATACATGTACATGACATGTACATGTACATACAGGCAAATCCTTACCATCTGTTCCTCCCTCACATACACATGAAGTAAGAGCTATATTTTACCTTCCATTCAATATGACCATTCCTCCACAGAAGAGATTGAGGAAGGCTGGTGGCTCCTTGCTCTGTAGGACTCTGACCTGAGGGCCTCTCTCTTTGTCTAGTTCTACTGTGAATAAGGCTGAGGCTCCCTTCTCGTTTATGGTAGAGTGATCACCTGGAGGGAGGAAGGGAGGGGAGGGAGGGAGGGAGGGAGGGAGGGAGGGAGGGAGGGAGGGAGGGAGGGAGGGAGGGAGGGGGAGGGAGGGAGGGAGGGAGGGAGGGAAGGAGGGAGGGAGGGGAAGGGATGGGAGGGAGGTAGGGAGGGATGGAAGGAGGAAGAGAGGAAGAGGGAGATATCGAGATGAAGGGAAGAGAGGGAGAGAAAGGAGGAGGGATGGAGGGAGGAAAGTAGGGAGGGAGGAAGGAAGAGAGAAAGGGTGAAAAAATTTTACTTACATGTACCTCCTCAACACATGAATAGTTTATGCCTACAATACTAACGGCTCACCTTGCCAGAAGAAGTAAGCCACTTTATCCCTTCCCCCACTCTCCAGTATCCTCTGACTCTCCTCATCTCTCTCCTCCTCCCCCTCCGACTCCGTGTCTGAACTGTCATTGCCACAGGCCCCCTTACTAGTCTTAGCATCGCTGACCTCGCGACCTTTGCCACCATTCTGAGATACAAAGAATGAGATGTGTACTCAACTACATGCAGGGTTTATCTAGCATATGTCCTTGAGGGGGCAAAATTAATAATTGTAGAAACTTGGGGGGGTGGGGGGGGACACATTTGGCAGGGCAGGAGAGAGATTGGTGATGGTGTCATATGCTTGGGGGGCGACTGAAATCTCTTGGGGGGGGGGTCAAATCCTACCCCCCTGGATTAAACCTGGCTACTTGTACTATGTGTATTGGGGATACACTATATTCTCAAGTGATAGAATTGAGATGAGAAATGTTGAAGGTGGGAAAACAGTATGTATGTAGTGTCCAGATCAGTGCTTTTAGTTTCATGGTACTAGAATATGAGCATACATACATGTACATGTAACACACATTAATTCCAAAGCAGTAAAAATTTTTTCCGGGTGGGTAAGGCCCCAGACCTCTCTCGAGAGATGGGTATATACATGTATATGCACATGTATACTGTACATACATGTATAGCCTCCTGCAAAATCCACCCGTCCCCCCCCCCCCCCCCCCCCCCCCCCACACCTCCACCACCTCCAGAAAGATCATACTCAACACGTATATACCATTTCTTTCTGTCGTTTCCTGTCCTTAGCAAACATCCCCTCCCCAGGTGTCAGACCCTCCAGCTCCTTCACGACTGTTATTCTATACGACCATCGGATGACATAGGCCTCTTGCACGTAGAACAGTCCATGGTCCGATTCCGGTACCACCACGTTGTCACTGTCCTTGATAACCCACTTGGTACACTTGTTGGGATGGACTCTGTTGCAGGCGAATGTTGATCTACATGTATGGGGAGGGAAAGAGTGGATGAAGAGTAATGTCGTACACGTACTAAAATTACTATACTTTTTGTACTTGGCAAACGGACGGTACGTAACTTATGTTCCTCAGGTGAGGGAGGAACAGATGGTAAGGATTTGCCTGTATGTACATGTGTGTGTGGCTCCGCCCGTGGTTGTGGGTGTGTGGTCAATGGCAGTAGTGCTATGGCAGCTTCACGAGTATTATTGTACTTGAACAAATCACAATATGTAGCTATACCTATAGAGAGCTCATACTAATGAGAGTCCTTCTGTTAAGCAAGCTAGCTCCTGGTCAACTACTACACAGGTTTCTCCTCTTTCTGGAGTGGACCAACCAACACTCTTGCAGCGATCATAACCGCTGTGAACAAACTGTCCAGGACACGTGTGGAGATATGGCTCGCGATGGGGCAACTTGTAATTGTAATTTCTCATTAATGATAGACCATCTTCAGGGGTTATTTCAGAAAAAGTGACAAGGGGGGGCGAACCGCATATACGAGAAATCTTGGGGGGTAACATGAAAACACGTGTGGCTGTATATGAGGAAGGTCTGTTTGACTTAAGGGGGGCAACTTTTTAAATGGGGGGGCAAATGCCCCCTCTCGCCCCCCCCCCCCCAAAGAACCCCTGACCTTGGTCTTCAGTACTATACTGACCTGGAGACCTTGTAGTTCCCTTGTCCTCTGTGGACATTGTCCCCCTCAAGTCTGAGGCCTTCGAACTTAGGGATTGGACGTAGCATTTTCTCTACATCTGCTGGTTGTAGTTCCACTGGTGAACTGGGCATCTGGTGAGGGGGGGAGGGAGGGAGGGAGGGAGAGAGGGAGAGAATATGAAAGAGTTAAACAGACTATTAGATAAATAGTACAACAAAAATGAAGGTATCCCCCATTCAGTGACTCCTGATTACAGAGGCCATTACAATCACTGTAGTACTAACTTACCACTGACCGGTCGAGTGTCCCTTCATCTTGATAATCCGTCCTTGCTCAGGCCAATCGGAGAATTTCTCACGAAACAGAATATGCTCTGCTCCCTCATTTATTCTAGGAAAAACCAACAAAACATTGCCTGCATTGTTACAAGATTAGTACATGTATATACACAATGCTGTCTTCTTCACGACAAGGTGAAGTGTCGTGGGACTGATTCCACTAACGCCACACTATCACTTTTATCTCCCCCCCCCCCCAAATCAGGACACCTCACTAATCAGGACACTCCCTCAATCAGGACACCTCATCTCACTAATCAAGACATTTATCTTCAATTTCAATAGTGTCTGGATACCACTACACAGTTCACATACCTAACCACACCCCTCCACAGTACACATATTAAACCACACCCCCTTGTTAACTGACCTGCCAAACATGGCCCAGGATGGTCGGGAAGTATTAATACTCTCCTTCTTCACTCGAGACACTCGTCTCCCGCTTCGAGTGAGGGAGTTGTTACGAGGATTATGAGTCGAGGACACCTTGGCTCGATATCGACCTGACGATCGAACCACAGTAGACCCTCCTGCCCCCTGGTGGGTAAAAACGGGGGGTCTGGGGAAAGGAAAATTTCAAGACAGCTTTGAGCAAGATACAAGTAATTACATGCTATATGAACCATATACATGTACTATGTACCATCAATAAAAACCCAGTATACACAAAGTAATATCTGTCTGAAATAGTAGGGCTGCTTCCTCTTTGTCAATGGGTTATTTCGTTTGATGTGGTTAGGAGATGCTTTGATCTTTACCATATTCTCTATTAACCCTTTGCTCCCAATGGGTTATTTCGTTTGATGTGGTTACGAGATGCTTTGATCTTTACCATATTCTCTATTAACCCTTTGCTTCCCACTGTCTGGTACAGACATAAAGTCTCAGGCTTCAGAGACTCAAGAACGAGCAAGACTAGTCATTTGAGCTGCTTCAGGTGGGATTCAAGCATATCAGGGTTTCATACGAGATTTTAAGCTGGTGTGAGGGTATATGGAACTTAATGAATGCGCAGATTGTTGGCAGGACACTTACATGTGTAAATTCAGGGGGTCCTGATTAGAGGGTTCCACTGTACAGTCCCATAAATTCAGGGGGTCCTGATTAGGGGATTCCACTGTACAGTCCCATAAATTCAGGGGGTCCTGATTAGGGGATTCCACTGTATAGTCACTTAAATTCAGGGGGTCCTGATTAGAGGGTTCCACTGTACAGTCCCTTAAATTCAGGGGGTCCTGATTAGAAGGTTCCACTGTACAGTCCCATAAATTCAGGGGGTCCTGATTAGAGGGTTCCACTGTACAGTCCCATAAATTCAGGGGGTCCTGATTAGAGGGTTCCACTGTACAGTCCCATAAATTCAGGGGGTCCTGATTAGAGGGTACATGTACATTGTCCCACTGTCACACATACTTGCAGCCTGCATCGAAGTGCTTTCTGGCCAGTTCAATGGCCTTCTTCCTCAGCTTGGCAGGAGACATCTTCCCTACCCACACATAAACCTCTGAGTAGAAGTCCAGTAGCAATATCTGAGGAGGGCAGGGAGAAAGGTGGACATGCAGTCCTCATACTGACAGCTTTGGGTCAGTGAGGTGTCCTGATTAAGTGAGGTGTCCTGATTAGTGAGATGTCCTTATTAGTGAGGTGTCCTGATTAGTGAGATGTCCTGATTATCAAATTGTCACAAAAATGGAAAGGATGACATCCCTGCTATTCCTTAATATTTCTCAAGTTCCGATTAGAGGATTCCAGAGCAATGGAAATCAGAACACATCGACCAACAGGACATTTTACTGTCTGAAACACCATATTTACACACTTTTCAACCCCTGAAATCAGGACACCTCACTAATCAGGACTCCTAAGGATGTCTGGATTAGAGAGGTTCCACTGTATACCATACAACCCACACACTAACCTTCTTGGTATCTAGTAGGGCTATCTTCAACATGTGGTTGGAATTCTCATGTATGGTAGTGAAGTGAGCCTTGTCATCGGTACCTTCCAACTGCATCACCTTGGTAACCATGTTCACTGACTTCTCGTACAAATCGTCGTTTGGGACACTTTCCGATGCTGCCAGTGAGAGAAGGGTTAATATAATATGCACATACCGTCCTCTGAAATGAGGACACCTCTCTAATAGGGACACATCTTCAGGTCCTAACTCCATTGAAGCATGTACATACCACGCTCTGAAATGAGGACACCTCTCTAATAGGGACACATCTTCAGGTCCCAACTCCATTGAAGCCTGTACATACCACCCTCGGAAATGAGGACACCTCTCTAATAGGGACACATCTTCAGGTCCCAACTTCTGTACATACCATGCTCTGAAATGAGGACACCTTTCTAATATGGACACATCTTCAGGTCCCAACTCCATTGAAGCCTGTACATACCACCCTCTGAAATGAGGACACCTCTCTAATAGGGACACATCTTCAGGTCCCAACTCCATTGAAGCCTGTACATACCACCCTCGGAAATGAGGACACCTCTCTAATAGGGACACATCTTCAGGTCCTAACTCCATTGAAGCCTGTACATATCACCTTCGGGACATTAACCTTCTCCTGACTACAAACAACTCACATTTAACCCCTTTCTTCCCTCCCAGCAGCTCCCAAAACTTCTCCATTTTGGCCGTTCCCTCCAACTCCCTCACCAACTCCTCCTTGATCACCACGGGAACCATTGCCTGGCAACCCAGCTCTTTCTTGTGGACAATTCTCATCGCTACATCAGAACCCTGCATGACATGTCATTACCATGGAGATCATGTACATATATACATGCAGTACTATAGATGCATGATCGCACGAGTACAAGTTGTACATGTACACGTAAGGGGCCTTGCCCAGTTTATTGCTCTGGGCATGGCAGGCACTACGTAGGTAATGTGGTGGATGAATCTCATTAGTTCTGAAACCGCTGAACCACTAGTGTTCTGGTGCGCCTTGTGTATATAAACCGGTGCTATGCGTATTCCCTGCTGATGAGAGCTAATAAGCTGGAAACAGCACTGTCCAGGGATCACTTAGCTTGCCTGGCCCGACCAGATGTGGTTTTTGCTCATGTACATGTATATACCATCAATTTGGCACAACATCTGCACTTACTACACACATACATGCACTACATGCACATGTATTGACGTATGTCTGTACAATGCATTGTATGGTACTACATGTACGTCACTGGTAGATGGGAATGGGTGACTCATTAGTTGTTCAATTAAGGTAATTGGAGCTACATCAGCTGACATAGCTACCAGCCTGTACCATACACGTGCACATGTAGCAGACCTTGTAGGACTTGCATGTGCATGTACATCATGTAGCTGTACATGTACATCATGTACATCATGTAGCTGTACGTGTACATCATGTACATCATGTAGCTGTACATGTACATCATGTACATCATGTAGCTGTACATGTACATAATGTAAATATTAGTGTATATACATGTACGTGTATACATTTAAACAACATAGGTTACATATGTACAATGTAAACATGCATGTGTATGTACTGTACATTACATATACATGTACATGTATTGGTAATGTATATGTAAACACAATTAAACTTGTTAGAGGTGAGACTTCAGATTCCAGCTGGCATACAACGTAGCCAGCTAGGACTTCTGATGACTAGCCTCTCTCAAGGTCAGCATCCACACTAGAACTTAACCCTTGTACCACCATCTATGTATACCCCCCCCCATAACTTTTCCTAAACCTTCACTATAGATTCCTCCTACTCGAGCTTTCTCGATAACATTGGCTGACTTCCCCACCCAGTGGTAGAGGCTCTTCTCACTATTTATAAGCCCCCCTCCCCCTTCACTCCCCCCATACTTGTCCTAAACCTTCACTATATAGTACAATTCCTCTTACCCGAGCCTTCTCAATAACAATAGCTGACTTCCCACCCAGTGGTAGAGGGTCTTCATAAGCCCCCTTCCCCTTCTCCCCTCCCCTCTCCCCCCTTCCCCTTCTCCCCTCCCCCCTTCCCCTTCTCCCCTCCTCCTCCCCACTATACAGTACAATTCCTCTTACCCGAGCCTTCTCAATAACATTAGCTGACTTCCCCACCCAGTGATATAGGCTCTTCCCACTGACACAGATGTAGACGTCCCCAGAGTTCATAGAAGTCACGGACGGCTCCACTAGACGAGTGTGGACCTGCCTTCGACCTGGAGAACAGAACAAGTACATGTACATGATAATTTATAGCCCAGGTACATGTATATTTTTATAGACAAGTAAGCCAAGATGGTTTATGAGTCTGTACGACAATACACTTCAATGCGCACACGCGCACGCGCGCGCGAGAGAGAGAGAGAAAGAGAGAGAGAGAGAGAGAGAGAGAGAGAGAGAGAGAGAGAGAGAGAGAGAGAGAGAGACCTAGGCTATGCTATGGTAGGCTAGGTTCAAAGAGGAACACAATGTACTAAGGCAGTTCATTTGATCTGGGGAGCAATATAAGTCATATCACTGCCAATTCAATCTTCAGGTGTGCACATCACATACTCAACAAGGAGCCATAGCATAATTATATCTCTTAACCCTTTAACAACCAATGAAGGATTACAGTATATCTCTTAATTCATGAGCAGTTGTACATATGGTCTGTGAGTTGGCCAGGGATTTTTCTAGAACTCAGGACTTCCTAAAATTGAGGCCTTGTATCGATACTGTCCTGTGTTGAATTGATCATAGCCCATCTCGGGGTGGGGGGGGGGGGGGGGGGGGCAAAGCCACTTTCAGGGGGAGGGAGCAAATTGCCCCCCTTGTCCCCCCTCCTCTATAAACCCTGGTGACATACATGTACACGTAGACCATCTGCCTAGGACGCAGAATGTCGTGAGTTCAAGTCCCGCCTGAGGCATCTCATTTTTCTTTGAAAATGAACTGTCTTGGGTGAGTCGCACTGGAATTGTGTTGTAATGCTTTGAGAGTCTCGTGGTTTGAATATTTCACGTACCTTTTATTTGCAGCAACAGTGTAGGGTGTTTGGTATCAAACTCTGCCCCCACTGCATGGTTCTTGAGGTCTACCACCACTTCCCCTACTGATCTCTCTGATAACATCTTATCAGTGATCCCTGTCTCGCGGAGTTTGACGGTCGTCAGGTCCAGTTTCATGGCCAGTCCTGCAACAGCTGATGGGGCTAGGTTTTTCTTGCCTGGAGGGAGGGAGGGGGGGAGGGAGGGGAGGGAGAGGGTTAGGGATCGGAAAGGGAGGAAGAAAATGAGAGAGAGATAGGGAGGGAGGGAGAAATGGAGGGGGGAGAGGAGGGCAAGGGAGAGGGGAAGGGAAAGGATAAGGAAAGAAAGGGAGGGAGGGAGTGAGAGAGGGAGAGAGGGAGGGAGGGAGGGAGGGAGGGAGGGAGGGAGGGAGGGAGAGGATGAGGAAGAGAGTAGACGGAGGGAGAGAACATAGAGGAGTGTGGAAGGAGGGAGACAGTGGAGAGAGGAAGGAGGAGAGAAAATAAAAGAGGGAGATGTGATGGTGAGAGAGAACAGAGAAAGAGAAAAAGGAGGCAAGGAGCTAAGTGGAGGGCCTATTCTCACTAACCCATGTATGTAGAGTATGTATTGGGATCCAAACCAGAGCATTCTTCACTCTCCGAAGGAGAAGCCATCTCTGATGTAATGTCCTTCCTGCTGTGCAGCATCTTCAGATGAGTGGTCGACGCCTTCTGTCGGAGCTTGGGTCGAACGGCACGACGATGATCGGAAGAGGTCAAACTGAAGAGACAAATATCAAAACTTAGCTCATGCTACATGTTTGTGTAGTGAGTGCATAACACCAACTGGAAGTAGCTCGATGACTGCTTTATGTCATATATACTTCACCACAACCCTTTGTGTATGTCCTTGGTTGTAACAGGGAATCCCCTATAGGTACAGGTTAGGGCTAGGGCTAGGGCTATATCTGGAGTGTCATAACTGGGAATTTCGGCCCATGCGGCAAAGTGACATCCCTCACATGTACAGGCTCATACATATTGCCCATGAACACCAACGCTTTAATACTACTACCAATCATTAAAGGCATTGCATGATGTTGAAATGTGAGTGTATATGTACATGTATGAAATGCTCCCATCACATCTTCGGCTAGGTATGTGCAGATCAAATTTTTAAGGACAATGTACTACATATATACATTATGCACATGGTAAAGGCATGTACATATGCATAATGTACAAATACATGTACATGCATACACATTATGCATAATGTACTTGTATGTACATGTACATGTACATGTACATACAAGTACATTGTATATGCACAATGGTCACTGATTATAAACTACATGAAATACATGAGCATATACACTATCTAATGTAAGTAGTAGGAAGGAAAGAAAGGCAACCTAGACAAACAGACACATAACCCCCAGAACAGACAAACAGGACACACAGTACACAGACCAGACATGTACATGTGTATCACACTCACAGGTTGCCTTTGGCGTCAGCACTGATCTGATCAAACACATCAAATGCATCCTTAGCACTGGACGTCTTTCTCATACTCTTTCGAGCCGCAGGGGACTGGAGGTTTCCAGTGGACGCCGGCCCTCCGAGACGACTAACGACAGACGCTCGAGGCATTGTACCCAAACTTGACACCTTTCTGGAGCTTGACATCCTCATACTGCGAGTGGCAGTAGTCCTCTTGAGAGAGTCCCCGGCTTGAGATGGAGGGAGAAGTGTGCTCGTTTTACGCATCGATTTACTGATAACAGACTGTCGAGGACGTGGTACATTCTGTACTGTCAGTGATGATGATCTGTTGCGATTAGCTACTTCGCTGCCGCTGGACATCTTACGCATTGGAGCTCGTCCGGGAGCTACTGGAGCTACTCTAGCAGGACGTCGTACTGAGGATCGTGCGGCAGAAGCATTACGAGGTAGGGAGTGAACTGAGCCTCGTGATGGCGGCCGGTCTCCTGATTTCGGTCGGTTGAGCGTGCTGGCCTTACGGTGTTCCGGTGACGTGGGATTATTCTTCTTCAACTTCCCTGTCACCCTTATGCTACTTCTAGCGAGGCTGCTTTGATTCCCAACACCAAGTCTTGAAGCCTTCGGTCCACCGGTCGTCAAACTTCCAGTAGCAGGGGTGGACATCTTCCTAAAGCTCTTCCTTGCCTCAGTGACTTGTATGGCTGGTGGTTCAATGGTGCTCATTGAACGGGAAGAAGCACCAGTTTTACTTTTTCTCACGGAAGACCCTCTAGGAGGCAGGCCCGTTGGTAGTGAACTTTTCGTCGATGGCGGCTCCTTTGGAGCAGCTGTTTTGTTCACTGTTACAGTTATTTTCTTGGTGGAGGGTGAGGCTCGGCCATTCTCAATACCAGTTGGAGGCTTAGATTTTCTCAAACTACTCTGCCCAGTTTGCTGAAGATCACTGGAAGTTCCCTTTGACTTTGGAGCAGGTGAATCCTTCCCTCCCTTCTTCCTTCCAATCAGAGATGAGATTACTTGTATCGTTTTCGGACGAGGTCCTTTTCGAGGTGGTACAGGGGAATCTTCGGGTGTCACGACAATATCAGGTGTGGCTACATCGCCTCCTTGCGAGTCATGTGACGAAGCAAGGTCATTTGTAGGTACTGCTGCATGAGGGGGCGGAGTGAGAGACGTTTTTTCAACGTAACGTGGAGGGATTTCAAATTCAGTTTGCTGGTCTAGAGGATTTGGCTCCTCTGGAGAGGCAGAAAGAGGTGCAAGTTTTTGACTAACAGTGCTCAGAAGCTTGTCAACTCCTTGATCATTTTTCACGGAGCTTTCTTCACCAATAGGGGCTGGTATCTGAAGCTGAACATCTACTGAAAATTTCTGTGGACTAACAGGTGATTCGGGCATGGACATTCCTTTCTTTCTCTGTCGAGGACTGGATCCTGAAGAAGTAGCACTGGCCTGTGATGATGTTCGAGAAATGGATGGACTGGTCCCGGATTTTAGAGGTGGTGGAGGAGCTTGGCGAACTGGTTTTGGTGTCTCGCGTGTCGAGGAGATGCTACCTCGACCTCTCTCACCTGACAAGCGTTTTGGGGTGGCTGAAGGAGTTCCGGATGGACTGATGGGCTCAGAGGATCGCCGATTTTGAGTTGGGCTGTGTGTATGGGAAGTTAGGTGAGAAGCACCAGGACGAGAGGCTGAAGACTTGGTAGTGGATGATAAGTCTTTTCTAGTAGAGGGAGGTGATGCATGGAAGCTAGATCGTGGAGACGAGTTTCGTTGCATTGGTGAACCTCTGCCACCGGGTGTTGGAATTTTAAGCCCTCTTGTGTTCAATTGCTGAGACCCACGCCCAGACGATGTGTTTGCCCCACTTCTGAAACTCCCCCGGGGGGAATTTAGCCCACCAGGGGTTGGTGAACTTGTTCCTCCTCTTTGAGAATTTAACCCACTTGCAACTGTCATGGTAACAGTACCTCTACCACTCCCCCGAGCAGGTGAATTAACCCCCCTTCTGAAATTCCCCCCAGGAGACACTCTACCCCCAGCAGAAAGCCCCCCTCTAAAACTTCCCCTGGGGGATGACCCAACACTCGTATTAGAGCCACGTCTGGTATTATCAATATTCTCAGTCAAGGAGTTGTTACTCAATTTTCGAGATGGGGAAAGTCTACCACTGGATTGCCTAGAGCTGACACTGAATGAAGGAGAGAGGGCCCGGGGGCTGGGTGATTGCGGTTGAAGGCTCGTTTTCTGCTGTTTTGAAAATCGACCAAACAACAATTTTTTATCCTTAGAAGTCCCGTCAACCGTTGTCTTGTCTTTGTGTTTCGATTTTGAATATGCAGGGGATTTGAGAGAAGACGTATGATCTATTTTGCCACTACCGATGTCTTTTCGAGATTTATCAACAACTCCATCAAGTGTCTTGACTATAGGGTCACCTTCCGAAGCAGGCATCTTGTAAGAATCGGATGGAGAACTCTGGCCTCTAAGAACTGCTTGCGGTGTAGTTACATCTTTCTGTGCTCCTGTCTCAGCTGATGATGCAAAGTAACCAGCTTCTCTCAAAGCTGTGTCAGATGCTGTTGGTTGAGTGATGATACTGACGACCGATTTTACATGATTCTCCTCCGAATCGGAAGCTGTTTCATACTCTTCATCGGATTCTTCTCTCCTGTTCTTGGATGGCGGACCATCGACTGAACGTTCTTCAAAAAATCCAGTCGGAGGTGCATTCTGAATCGATTGAGCTAACTGCTCCGAGTTGACACCTGATGGGGCAACAAAGAGATGTGCTAAGGGATTTTGTTCTTTCGAAGAATCATTCGTAACAACAGGTTGGACTCGGTGGGATGACATGGCTTCTGTGCTTCGAGGTCTTGGAACTATTTCCGTTTCTTCAAGGATCTCCTTGCGTTCTTGCTCAGTGAGAATCGACAACTGTGGCTCACTCGGTGCAGGGTACAATTGAGAGATGTCGCCAGTTTCAAAATGCCACGTGGTCTTTGAAGTGGGACTTTTCTTGTCTTTCACAAACAGTTCTTTCATGCTCGTGCTCAGCTTACGCCCAAAAGAAAAGCCAATCGAACGTCGCCTCTTTGACTTGCTGTCGTCAGACGCCCCACTATCTGGCGTGCCTTCCTTGTTCCCACGAGGGGCCTCATGACTTGAAGAGAAAGTGGATGCAGAGAGAGCAGGCCTTCTGAATATGTCGGGCATGCTCCCCTTTGGTACCTCGTCCCCAAATACATCACCGTTCTCTTCGTAGGTGGGCTCACGGAAACCGTGCGAAACACGGTTCATTTTGTATCGTGACGGAGTTGATAAAATGGCCGAGTTGAATGAGACGCTGGACGGCAGTTGCTGCTCCCAAGACGTCAATTCCTCTCTCTCTTGGTCACCACTTCTCAGTGAAGACAGCCTTGTTTTATTCTTAGTCCTTCTTGGAGACGCAGAGGCACTCTTTGATACCTCTCTTGGTTGCAGTCTTAAACTACCAGAATGCATTTCCTTTGAATCTCTCCTTCTTTCTCTCTCCCTTGTCTTACTTTTCACAGGGCTTGTGGTGGGGTTTAACCCTATCATGCTAACATCGCCAACGTTAGCTTCCATCCTCTCCTGGGTGGCTTGGCTGGGATCGAAATGCTTCCCGAAAACTGCAACATCCGATAAATGAGTGTCTGCGAGGTTTGGTCGATACACAGTCCTACCTTGTCCTTGGTCAAATCTTGCATTAGCAGACTTACCACTACTTGTACTTTCACTACGACTGACACTACCCATTATGGAACTTCTGCTGGGAGACTCGATATCCATCTGCGGCACAAGCTCTTGCGTGGGTGAGAGAGACCGGGTATGAGTAGACGAGGGAGGTGGGGCATGGGGTGAGGCAAATTCAAATGATGCTGACGTGCTCAGTGTGTCTCCAACTTCACGATTATGAATACTGAAGAGTGGAGTTGACGTCAACTGTTGTGTGCTCAAAGGATGGTTAGAGTCACCTTCTTCTGGTATCGACGGAGATGTGTCAAAAGCCTCTTTCTTTGGATAATACCCGACTAGAACAGCTGATGCTGCCTTGGTAACTCTCTGCTGCTTCTTTTCAAGTTTCTTTTGTAGTCTGGACTCTCTCTCCTTCCTGGTCTCCTCCACCTCCAGCTCCTTGTCCATCTCCCACGGAACACCATGGACGGAATTTCTTGCCGGTTTTCTTCCTTCGGAGTACGATGTCTTCTTTTTCGTACCGGGCGTCATATTCATCACCTCCTTCATGTTAGCCCTGGTGGGTGGGGCAACTGGTTTGTGGACACGCCCACTGCGTTCGCTAACCTTTCTGTTTCGTAGCATAGCCCCTATCTTTGCATCTATGTCACTAACAAACTCCTGCTGACTCAGAGTCATGTCCGACTCATTCGGCTGACCTATCCCTTCTCCCTCCGTACCCATCGCCTCTTCCTCGACTAACGGTTTGAAAGTCAGTAACTCAACCTTCGGAGATTTCAACTCTGCATCAGCCAAATTGTAATTTTTACTCATGCGCAATCCATCGATTTCGTCAGCATACGCTCCTACCCCGGCACCATTTGTCTGCCCTAAACACTCCGGAATTGATGCACTGGGACCAATCACACTTCTCGTGTGTGATTCGAAGTTGGTGGAGTGATGATCGGTGATGTCATCGGTAGCACTTTGAGTGCGATTGTGTGTTCTTCGAGGGACAGAGTTAGCGTACACTGTCTTCGATCTGCTCTGAGATTTATCAAAAGGTTTTCTATCACTGTGGGCCATCCTGGATTCAAATTGGGCCATCCCATCCATGAATTAAGCACTGTGAGCAACACTGCAGATTAGATGTGTATTGTGATAGTAACCACAGTAACCATGTCCCGGATTTGACTGTCAGAGTGATACCCACACCGAGCTCAAGGATAAAGACTGCATGAAAATATGTCTTTGAAGATCTTGATCAACCTATATTAGCAAAGAGAAAATAAGTTTTATCAACTCGAAACATTTCTACACATACATTTTAGAAAAGGAGTGGAAACATCACACTCCGTGAATTCTAGGACTCAAACAGTGCAAAGAAATTATCAGGAAGACTTGATCAAAACTATAACTTGTTTGGTGGTGAGTGGAAGAGGCAAGGCTGGCTACATTTGCGTATTGCACAGGGACACATGCGCACTGGCACGAACAAATGTCTATATAAATGAAAATTTGCCTGTTCAGACCACTAGGTTACCTCACTCCGCTCGCCAATTATAGACAGGGGGGGGGGGCGAAAGTGCTACATTTTATTGCAGGAAGACCTGATTAAAACTGTAATCATATACTGCCCATGTAATCAATTTACATCATCTACACTTTCTGCATCCTAGTTCTGAGTAATCTGAGCTGGCAGTTATAATGACCAATGCTTAGCAATGCGTGCAATACCTAAGCAATTTTGGATACTTATTGAATTAGTGGGAGTAGGAGTGTGACGGTAGAAATGCAATGAGCGTTGATGGAGTCAGGATACACAAGTGTACATGAAGGATATACATGTACATCATATGCATGACAGCTTCTACATATTACGTGTAGAGAACAACATGTTTGCTTGTATATATTACATGTGTACATGTACACTTCATGTTATGTACACGTACACTTGTAAATTACGTACATGTACACTTGTACATTATATACATGTATACATGTATATTATGTACATGTACACTAGCACATTATGTACATGTACACTAGCACATTATGTACATGTACACTTGTACATTATGTGTGTTCACTTGTATATTACGTACATGTACACTAGCACACAGGTCTCCTAGAATACACATACTCATATCCATATACATGTGTACTTGTACTAGTACACACATACCTTACACATATACAGTTACATCCCACAGTATATGTAAAATGCACATTATGCATATATAATACATCATATATGTGTGCGTAGTAGTATTCCATTCACAGATGATCCGGTATCAAAACACATACACATATGTAAATTGATCCTCTCATATGACTCAAACTCAGGGTGCAAAGGGTTATATTAACAGGGAGCTGTTTCACTTGTACTTCCTCTGACCTTGTAAGTTTATATTGCACAAGCCAAGCCTCTTTATACCTACACACAACATGTTATTGTGTACTGTGTAAACACATCAACCATACTACTAACAGCTGTACGTCCATTTGGTGGAAGTTACTAGGTAACCTCTGTATGGCACAGAAGATTGCAATATGCTTGTCCAAGTTCAGTAGTAGATGGGTGTTGGGACTGAAGGAATGTCTAAGTAGAGAACACTTCCATGTTTACAGAGTACAGCATATTTCAGCACCTTTGCAACAGGAGCATGTAAACCACACACGGGTTTCAAGGTTTGTGTTTTTTTAAGTGCATTAGTAAGGCTGTTTGCAGCAAACTTGCCTGCAAATTGGCAGACAGTAGTTGCAACTGTATAAACTGTGGTTTGTACAGAAGATTGCAAGATGCTTGTCCAGATTCTGTTAGGAATGAAGGACTGTCTAAGTGCAGAACACTTCTACGTTTACATAAGTACACTGAAGTGTCTAACCAACTACTTGAGATGCCACCACCCATCTACTACTGAACCTGGACCAGCATCTTGCAATCCTATGTAGTTGCCACTGTGTAAACTGTGGTTTGTAGTGCTAGTGTTGATATATTGCACATGGGAGTGCCTAAGATGCAGGTAATTGACCATAAGTTAATTAGTGGATCCTATAAGGGTGGGCAAGGTAGGTGCAATCAGCTGTACAGCATATTTCAACACCTTTGCAACACAGCCTGTAAACCACACACAGTTTTTAAGTGTCATTAGTACATAGATGGCTTCAATGTACTTGAGTGTGTGGCATAGTGTGTGTTAGATAGCCATCTATGTACTAATGACACTTAGAAACGGTGTGTGATTTACAGGCTCCTGTTGCAAAGGTGTTGAAATATGCTGTAAATTGCACATGGGAGTGCCTAAAATGCATGTAATTGACCATAAGTTATTTAGTGGCTCCTCTGTCTGCTATAAGGGTGGGCAAGGTTGGTGCAATCAGCTGTACATCCACGGCATAGTACACGGACTATGCCCACACATTGAAGCCATCAGTGTACTAATGACACTTTTAAACCCTGTGTGTGGTCTACTGCCTCCTGTTGCAAAGGTGATGAAATATGCTGTACACTGAGGTGTCCTTCCATTGAACCTGGACAAGCATCTCCCAATCCTCTGTAGCACTTACAGCCAGGCATGTATAGAGTACACACGTCTATTGTTCACCCTAGACCAACCATAAATGAGAGGAGTCAATATCTGATCTCAACATTATAGTTGCTTCATAATCATTTACTTTGACTTCTAAAGTGATGACTTCAATATAATATTCATGTATACGTCCGTACATAATGTACAGGATGGCAGAGGAGTGTAGGATTGATGCTGAATGGAGTATAACTGGGGTTACAGTAGAACCTCGGTTATCTGAACCGCGATTATCCAAACTCTCGATTATCCGAACAGGCGCTGACAAGTAAATTCGCTTAATTAGAACAAGTTATACGCAATACTACAGCTTACGCGCCGTAGGCAACTGAACGAAAATGCCGTCTGTTGCTGCTTAGGGAGTCCATATAGCCTTGTAAACATGATGGCCTCGTATCACACCGTCCACAGTAATGGTCGAAACTGCCATCCTACACGCTATAACCACGCAAATGCGAACAGGTTCACTTATCCGAACAAATTCAGTCATTCGAACACTGGAAATTTCATTGAGTCCAGAGGTGTTCGGATAACCGAGGTTGTACTGTATAACTTCCACCAAATCAGTTGCAGAGAGCAGAGGAGCCCTTACAGGGCCATTACATGTACATGCCTGCCCTGCAACTGCTAACATACAACATATACCTCGATCATTGTGTACTATGTAAACACATCAACCATTACTATATACCAACTACCAACCATTACTATATACCAACTACCAACCAATACTACTGTCCATGTACAGTTATCAAGTAGCCTAAATGATGGAAACACTATCAACCAACATCAATGCCAAGTCATTGTTAAAGATCTTGAAAAAACTCAGGATCCAGCTGGGATTCGAACCCAGGACCTTCTGATTACTAGTCAGACACTCTTACCACTGAGCCACTGGATCTCTTGTGGCAGAGGAGTGTAGGATGGATGTTAAATTGAGACAATGACTATCCATGTACATTGTATATACATCATGGAAACTACATGTACAATATTCCATTGGAAATACTACCATACAGTCTTGTCAATGTCATAGTTCACTGCCCCCACAGACATGAAAATATTAGGACAATGTCTGTCATCTTGTTCAGGCACTAGGCAATCAAGAGCAGAGGTAACTACACAAGTACATGTGCCTTAGAAGTCCCACAAAGAGTAAACAGCATAACTGCCACTAGTATTCAGGATGGCTTGCATACACAACAATGCATCGTAGTTTCTGGTCTGTGGTGGAACCTCTCTAATCAGGATGTGCATTAATACATATAATGCAAGTTGAAGTGCAATCGTGATGCATTATTTCCTTTACCAGTCGACTAGTAATTGTTTGGTGGCCACCAATGTGTTTTCTAGACAAAGTAGTTGCCATGGTAACAAATTTCCATGACAACATACACGTGGTGATGCATGCGCAATTGGGATGGACGTATACATTCAAATAAATAAACAGAAAATTTCTCCCATTGAACCAGTGAGGTTGGCTCACTCTGACTTGCCAATGACAAGTATGATGTCATAACCACCCAATGTTGTCACAGAAATTCATTACCATGGCAACTACTGTGTCTAAAAAACACATTGGTGGCCACCAAACAATTTCTAGTAACAGCCTTCAACTGGTGAAGGAAATAAGACAATGTAATCAAAACACTCCCAGAACCACTCCCTTAATTTGACATCCTGTGATGTCATAGATCACCAAGGAAACAATGTCATGTTTTGATGAATAGATAATTACAGGTACAGGTATAAAAACATATCAGTAATGACTCTGATAATCCTATTTTTCTAAGCTGTGCGTTGAAGGTGTTATAATATCACACAGTACGGTAGTACTGTGTATAATAGGGATTGCTATGATCTATTCCCATTGAATTTCCTTTCAAATTTCCTAAATCTTTTCTCCTTGTTTACGTATGATGTGAAATTAAGAGGGACAAACAGACACACACACACACACACACATACACACACACACACACACACACACACACACACACACACACACACACACACACACACACACACACACACACACATACATACATGCACACACACATCAGCTTCAACAGCTTAGAAAAATATATTTTTTTTATCTGTTAAAAATTTCAGCTTCAACAGCTTAGTAAAAATAACAGCTACATGTACATGTACATGTATGTGTGTCTCCGCCCATGATTGTGGGTGTGTGGTCGATGGCTGTGGTGCTATGGTAGCCTCATGAGTACATGTACATTGTACATGAACATTAGTTGCAAAAGAGGAACTTGTCAATGGCGATATTTGTATGTTGATAACAGTAGTTGCCATGGTAATGAATTTCCGTGACAACATTGGGTGGTTATGACATCATACTTGTCATTGGCAAGTGAGAGTGAGCCAACCTCACTGAGAAATTTTCTGTTTATTTATTTGAATGTATACGTCCATCCCAATTGCTCATGCGTCACCACGTGTATGTTGCCACATACAGAGGAACTTGTCAATCACGATATTTGTATGTTGATAACAGTGTGCATGCCCTTATAACGTGGCATCAGGATTACATTTCAACTTACATTATATCAAATATCGTACTTCTGATTAGAGAGGTTCCACCGCAGACAAAACAATGTCATCTTTAAATAACTTCTTCTGACTCTACATCTATATACGTATGCATACATGTACAGTGGAACCTCTCTAATCCGGACAGCCTTGGGACAGAAGAAAGTGTCCCGATTAGTGAGGTGTCCTGATTTCAGGGGTTAAATTGTACACAAACATGGCATTTGGGACAGCAAAGTGACCTGTTTATCGAGGTGTCCTCATTTCAGGGTGTCCTGATTAGTGGGGTTCCACTGTATATACATGTAGGTACACGTGCAATACACATGAAAAGGATATGTGCAGAGCAAACTAGGGAAACGCCGGACAGCTGTTTCAGGCTGGTTGGCCCTCATCAGCACCATGTATGCGTATCTTACTATGCGACAGCCTAGACTTACATACCTTAGGCAGGCTTGAGTACAATATACATCACGTATACTTGTACAAGACATGACATATCCAGCCAAGATGGTGATTGGTAGCCAAAGGGATAAAAGTGGCGAGGCATGTGTACAGCTACACATGTGATGCCCACCACAGGAATGACGGCTTGGCTAATGGTCGCTGTACACTACACACACCCAATTAGTACAGTTTGCCATTCCAAACAGACTGTAATATTAGACTAACTAGTATATATATACATGTAGGTGCATTTTTGGTGAGCTGGAGTAACCCAACTGTGGCTCAACTGTATTCAATGAGCTGCATAAACAATCACTCCAAGAGATGCTGAGAAAGGCAAGGCAATAGCAACAACACAACAGAAAGGCAAAGCAACACAACACAACTCGGTCAAAAATTGGCTGCCTCGGGTGGGACTCGGACCCACAACCATCAGCTTTCTAGGCGATGCTCTTACCAACTGAGCTACCGAGGCAACACAACACGTGCGACTCTTTCATTCACTCGCCACCGCTTCTGAGGTTCGTTACTTTCAGAAGCGTGGCGATTGCGCAGTTTCTAATAGAGCTTGGCTCAGGTGCACTCAGGGACCTCTCAGCATCTCATTACAATGAAAAGCAACACCTGTAGCTTCAACCAAGGCTTCATTGACTTCTTAGATGTGACTTTGCGACTATTAAACTTTCAATGAGCTTTACATTTGTGCATAGCTCCTGGGCAGTCCCCCGGGCCTCGTGGGTCCCATATGATATACACAATATCGTGCCAGCCCTACGTACAACTAGGCTGGCATGCTCCCACTCGCCAATGAATGCAAAGTATGAGAGGGGCGAGCAAGAGCACACCCACCTTAAAATTGTCAAACAAAATTGAAAATGACTCTGTCTTGGGTGAGTTGCATTGTGTTGGGTTGTACCGCTTTGGGAGTCTCTTGATCTGATTATGTCATACATGTATGGATAGTAAACTGTTGTGTGTAATACATGTATATGCAGGATGAATAAACACTGTCTAAGTTTTCCAAACATACATATACATGTAGTATGGAGAGAGTGTATCATTCTTGCCAGAACGACTCTGGCACAAGCTACAACACGCTATCTCAACGACAAAACACAAACTCCTAGCTTCCACACGTGAAAGTATTTGGTGACGAAATATATATTTCTAACTGGGAGTCGTGGCTCAGCTAGTGGTTAGTGCACTGGATTGATTTCCAGTCACTGATCCTGAGTTCGATTCCCGGTGGAAATCGGTCTTTCCTGCTCTCTCTTCATTTCTTATGCCTGAGCCATCGAATATTACAGTTCTCAGTATTTGGTGACAATCAACAACACTAACGTACATATACATGTACATACAGAATTTTTCCATCTATATGACTACATGGCTCCTGCCTGTCCAACACATGTGTACACTCTATATTTCGACTCTTCCTTCTGTTCAATTATATGCCTAGCTACAGGAACAATCCTTCAAGAGATGCTGAGAAAGGCAAGGCAACAACACAACACAACAGAAAGGCAAAACAACACAACACAACTCGCCCGAAACAGTCATTTTTCAAAGAAAAATTGGCTGCCTAGGGTGGGACTCGAACCCACGACTATCAGCTCTCCAGGCGATGCTCTTACCAACTGAGCTACCGAGGTAGTTATGTACATGTAACAAAAATGCTAGATGCTAGGTCGGCCAGGAGCATTTACATGACAGGTATCCACCTACATGTACGTAAATTCTAGGTATAAGCATAGTACAGTGGAACCTCTCTAATCCAGACACCCTTGGGACAGAAGAAAGTGTCCCGATTAGTGAGGTGTCCTGATTTCAGGGGTTAAATTGTACACAAACATGGCATTTGGGACAGCAAAAAGTGTCCTGTTTATCGAGGTGTCCTCATTTCAGGGTGTCCTCATTAGAGGGGTTCCACTGTATATACATGTAACTCATTGATGAGGAGAATCTGTCTCGGATGGAGTGTTGTGGGTTCAATTCCCACTGAGATAAATACACTCAATTTGAAGATGACTGTCTGAGGTGGGTGGTGTCAGGTTGCACCATTGCCTTTGGGGCTCACGGAGGTCTGAATATTTAACATGTAAGGGACCCCCCCTAATTAGAAATAAGGACACCTCACTCATTCACTTCTTCAACTTTTAAAATCAGAATCCCATTTCCACACCTCACTCATTGAGACAAACACGTGTATGGATGTACATGTATATATATACATGATATGCTAGTGTGCTATGCAAATGATTTCTTTGAAAATGAATGCACTAAAGTGCAGAACCCTCGGCGTACGCGCGTGCGCGAATCTTTGAAAGCGCACGCGCTAGATCTCTAATTACGTTAACAGGAAGTATACGGAAGACTTAGGCAAAAGACGGAGACTGAATAGAAAGAAGCTTGCTACCTTACATCGAGTCGTATCCCAGGTAGAGTTTAGCCTAGTGTTAGCCTTTTTAGAACCCTTGGAAGGCTCTGCCGTCGAAAAAGTGCGCGGAATGTCGCTGCAGTACTCTACAAAGCAGGAAGTGGTGTATCTCTGCAACGGAGTGGTTTCAGAGAAATCCCCACAAATTTTTCAACCTCCATTGCCTGCTGAGCACGTGACAGTATTTTCAGGACGAACAGACGCTCCAGGGGTGAGATTTGACTTAACAGACAGACAGACAGACACACACACACACACACACACACAGACCCAACTACCGTAACCCTCGCTGCGCATGCGCGCCGAGGGTTAAATATACAATATACCTCTTCTCCAGATATCACTGCAAGAGGTATATTTTATCAGGACACCCCTCTAATCAGGACACCTCTCTAATCAGGACCCCTCTCTAATCAGGGCACCCCTCTCATCAGGACCCCTCTCTCATCAGGACACCTCACTAATCAGGACCCCTCTCTCATCAGGACACCCCTCTAATCAGGGCACCTCTCTAATCAGGACCCCCCTCTAATCAGGACACCTCTTTCTTTATCAGGACACCCCTCTAATCAGGACACCACTGCAACAAGCTTTTGTACTGTCAACTCTACATACGTAAGTCATTGGGGAAAAGGTCCTTTGAACTTGTGTTGTGTTTCTCATGTCACATATATGTACATGTGTGGGTACATGTAGCTCTGATTTGGGAAATATTCTGTTTAAAAAACTGAAAATGAAACTGAACAGACACATGATGTGTTGTGATTCCTTGAGAGGGTTATAGGTCAACACAGACACACAGTCTTGACTTCACATGCATATACATGTATGTACATGTAGGGGTCACCACTCCAACACAGACAATTTTGCAGGTCAACACACAGACACACACCAAAGAACAGGACATTAGAAGGCCTCCCTTATAAGTTAGGATATTGAAAGTACATGTACATGTATATTATGGTGTGTAGCCAAACGGAACTGCACTAATCTGGACTCCCTGAAATGAGGACACCTCAATAAACAGGACACTTCTCAGTGACCCCAAATACTATGTATGTGTACACTTTAACGCCTGGGATCAGGACACCTCCCTAATCAGGACACCTCTTTAATCAGGACACCTCTCTAATCAGGACACCTCCCTAATCAGGACACCTCCCTAATCAGGACACCTCTTTAATCAGGACACCTCTTTAATCAGGATACCTCCCTAATCAGGACACCTCCCTAATCAGGACACCTCCCTAGTCAGGACACCTCCCTAATCAGGACACCTCCCTAATCAGGACACCTTCTTAGTCAGGACACCCTCTGCTCTCCGAAGGGAGTCTTGACTTCACATGCATATATGTACATGTAGGGGTCACCACTCCAACACAGCTTCCCAGACAATTTAAAATTTCTAACATTCTTTGTAAATTGCACAGCGCACATTGACCTTCTCCAACCTCAGTCCCACTAGTTGACTATGGGAAGGTGTAGTATTAACTACTGCAGCTGTAGTTGCAGTGTGTAGTAGTGTAGTAGGGAAGCTCTGAGTTGTGAGGACAAGGTGCAGCAGATTAGCAGGGTCCGACCGTCCTCCATTTCAGAGATGGGATACAGTCCCCTCATTGAGGTGTCCTCAATTCATTACATCACACACACACAGCCAATTGGCATGCACACCCTTACACAAGCATTGCATAGTCATAACATTAAAACAAAAGCAAGCAGTATACTGAAAACCATTCGACAAGTAACAATTCCAATTATGCCAAACCTTTCGACTGTTAACTGCAGCCCTCCTCAGTGGACTGCACAAGAAGTTAGCAGTTGAAACGTTTGGTGTAAGTGGAACTCCTCTAATGAGGACACCCTGAAATGAGGACACCTCGATAAACAGGACACTTTTTGCTGTCCCAAATGCCATGTTTGTGTACAATTTAACCCCTGAAATCAGGACACCTCACTAATCAGGACACTTTCTTCTGTCCCAAGGGTGTCCGGATTAGAGAGGTTCCACTGTATGTGTATACTAAACAGCTTTATACCCAATCCCTTCAGTCAACCTAGTTTGACAGGCAGGAGCTGGCACGACCCAAACCTCCAGCAGTGTTATGTTAAGTGTGTTAACAATGTACCCAACAGTTCAGGTAAACACAGGCATGCTTACATATGTCAACACTAACTACACATGGTACCTCCCCAATCAACACTAGAGGAGAGATGAATGCACACAGGACTCAGAGAGTGGCTGCTCAATTCTAACCCTGGCAGACATGCGCAGCAAGGGTTACTGTAGTTGCAGGTCAGTCGGTCTGTCTGTTAAGTCACATCTCACCTCTGGAGCGTCTGTTCGTCCTGAAAACACTGTCACGTACTCAGCGGGCAACGGAGGTCAAAATTATTTGTGGGGTTTTCTCTGAAACCGCTCCATTGTGGAGATCCAGTCTCCCTTCATTGAAAGCCATACGTACAGTCAGCCATTTTCCTGCTGAAAGCGCGCATGCGCATTATAGCACATGGTGGCACCGAGGGCTCTGCACTTTAGTGCATTCATTTGTACTGTTGCAGAGTTAGGACGACCTAAAGAGTTAGGACAGCCTACAGAGTTAGGACGACCTAAAGAGTTAGGACAGCCTACAGAGTTAGGACAGCCTGAAATAACTGCAGCCTTAAATAAGGACAATTCTATAAATAGGACACCCTTCGCCATCCCTATATCAACTGATTATAAGGGTCAGTTGCTCCAGACTATGAATATTGACATACACACCACTCGTTGAGCATAGAAAATACAGCTCAACTGGAAGGAACGGCAGGTAGTGCATGTGCTAATTTATTATAGGCCAGGGCTAGGAGCTAGGGCTAGGGGCTAAGGCTAGGGCTAAGGCTAGGGCTAAAGCTAGGGGATAGGGGTGCTAACCTGCTTAGCACATGCACTGCCGTTCTTTCCAGTTGATCCGAAAATACAGACTCACAGGGGTTAAATCACTTACTAATGTCACAGTAATTCTATACACGCTTGGGCATGCACACTAGTACATACTGTGTACTGTGTATATAATGTAATATACTAGGAGCACTTGGCTGACAAGGTGAACGTATATAGTACAAGATCTACATGAGATAAGTTACAATATGTACATTAAAACATGCAGATATATGTACAAGTAGTACATCTACATATGTACACACCGTACACAAAAACAAGGTGTACATGTTGGGACATACACCACAACACATGTGGACATGCAATGAGACTTCACCTCACTCACTCTCTCCATAATTGTACCACAGTGTCCAGGTGTGTTTACGTACACACACATGCACGGCAAACGGCATTATCAACGTACACAGCCGATAAAATGGAAATTCTATTAGAGTGACTAGGTGTATTTATGGGCTGCTAACAATATGAATGCTAAATACGAAGCTACACGCTTTCCCTATACATGGATAAGTCTGGGAATCATCTGTTGACTCTGCTTATCTACACGAAATCTTGTTCTATGTGTACACGTCGTTTGTAAAAATCTTGTTGTAAATGTCGTTAGGCGCCAGAAGTTTACGAGCTAAAATCGGGTCCTCGAAAGGACCCTTTGGGCGGTTGTTGCAACGCGCTAATTAGGCTTACAGAGAAGAGAGAAGCGCAACAGCAAAGGTAAACACACAGCAGACTTGCTCACCTCCTCCTGACTAACCGGGGATCTCTGTGCGTTGCAGTTTGAGTGAATATCCAGATGGCTGGCTGCTCTCCACACGACTGCGATTCTCTGCAGCGGTTGTCACCCTTTCCAACGGTCCGTAGAAGCGAAAATAGCTATCTAATTTGTCGGGCTCGTCTGCTTTCTCGCTCAATTACACAACCTGATGAACACAGTTCCGTGAACAGGTGGGTTGAGTAACAGCGGTATGCGTATAGATTAAGCGCCGAGGGAAAGTGATCAAAGTGTACATTTCCTGCGCCGATACCGAAACCGCGCCTACTATTATTACTGTGTCCTGGTACGGTTCTGCAAAAGAGGGGTGGGGCTGGTAAGGCGCATAAAATAAGGGGTGGGGCTACACGTGTCAGTAATCCTCAGTATACTGATATTTAAATTTACGCATATCTCCGTGCACGGAATCTACTTTAGCGGTTCGTGCAGTCTGCTCTTCATTTTCCGTTTTAGATTGTTTAAACAAGAGATCGTGGTTGGATAAAGACTAGGCGAGATGGTAAGTCGATATACGTGGCTTTGCATAGCTTTGCAGCGTCGGTTGGCAGCACGAGGCTGCGTCCTGCTTTTGCCCGCGCTGATCGGATGCCATACAATCAGCAATGTTGTATTCAGTTACCTTTTCGCGTGTATGGAGTGTATAAGCGTAGTACGCGCGAAAAAGGTGTGCTCGTATCAGCGGTTTGTGACGTTTGAGGTGTGAGGAAGAGAGAGGGAGGGGAGGACTTTAATACAGGAGAGAGAGGCACGTTTCATGGTACGTACACATGTACATAAGGAGCGGTTTGTAGCTGGTGGTGATTTTATATGGAGATGTGGTTTGTGATAAGCTCACTGGCTGGGGGGTTAGAACGGCATCTCAACTGCTGTGGAGGCTAACAACTGTACATGTCTTTATATATGTCCCTCCTTTGCTCCTCCCTCCCTGTCTTTCTCTTCCTTTCCTACCTACTCCCTCCCTCCCTCTCCTTCCTTCTCTCTCCTACCTCCCTCCCTCCCTCCCTCCCTCCCTCCGTCCTTCTCTCTCCCTCCCTCCCTCCCTCCCTCCCTCCCTCTCTCAGTCTAAAGGTGGATTCACTCTGGTTGACTTCACAGCTCCCTCCAGAGGCAACACAATGACCCACGACCCCACTGACGCCCCCCTCTGTGACGAGGTCAGTAAAATAATCATCTTTAAACAGACCCTCATCCTTCTGGGCATTCTGATCAGGATTGGCATTCCAAACACTACTGATCATATCAACTCTACAAACACTATGTTTTAAATGACATTAGTGAATATAGTTGTGGTTTATGACCACTTTTTTAAACTTGACCTTGTGTTTGAGGAGCTGAAATGATCTTGCAATGTTTGGCAGTCTTCAGAACCCCCTTCTCCTACCAGAGCCTAGCTGTCTACGTGTACATGTACATGTGTGGGGAGAGTTGGCTAGCCACAAAAGATCTTTAACCCACCGTCCCAGTTCTCAAGGCTGGGCATCTGGTGTCCTATGTTTTGTGTGTATGTATGTATATATGTTGTGTATGGGGGGGAGGGGGTGGGGGTTGTCTGTGTTACTGGGTTGGGTTCCTTTCTTCATTTTTTCGCTCTTTCTGCTAGTGCAGGGTTTAATCTAGACATGCGTCCTTGAGGGGACAAAATTAATAATTGTAGAAACTTGGGGGGGAGCAAATTTGGCAGGGCAGGAGAGGGCTTGTTGATGCTGTCATATGCTTGGGGGGGCAACTGCAATCCTTGGGGGGGGCATTTGCCCCCCTGTGCCCCCCCCTTGGATTAAACCCTGTAGTGTGCTACACGCATGTCTTTGGTGGTGTCATAACCCCAGCCCTGCCCATTACTGTTGGCGCAGAGTTGGATGGTAAGGTGGTGTTTTGCCTAGGTGACCACGGCTGGTTCGTGGTGGATGAATATTGTTATTCTGATACCACAACCGCTCAGCCTTGCCTAAGGTATGTACATTGTAAGTGTAGACCAGCTCGGCATACAGTGGAACCTCTCTAATCCGGACACCCTTGGGACAGAAGAAAGTGTCCTGATTTCAGGGGTTAAATTTTACACGAACACAGCATTTGGGACAGCAAAAAGTGCACTGTTTATTGAGGTGTCCTCATTTCAGGGTGTCCTGATTAGAGGGGTTCCACCGTAGAGGTCAGCCTGTTACAGCCATCCACCATTTACCTGGTTTGCTCTGCACACTTACTGCTCATGTACCTATACTGCTAGTACTGTTCATTATGTCCATGGAGCCTGGTCTATTCATAGAAGGTACCATATTGTGTTGGGACAATGACACACCTAACCAACCCTTGTCCACTACACCATTGTAGTATATTGTTACTATGGCAATGAACTCTGTGTTTTGTGGAGATGTAAAGTGGTCGGTACACAGCTTTTCATTTGAGACTTTGCCAAATGGATTAAGTAGTTTAGAGTAAGTGATAATGGCTCTATGGGAGCACTTTGCTTCTAAGATTTTCAAGGGAGCAGGAACAAATTGCTTTAAAGGGTTACCTATACACCTTAGGCCAGCCTGAGCGGTTGTGGTATCAAGATAATGATATTCATCCACCACACGCCAGACATAGGCAAAACACCACCAGGGTTTATTTCAGAAAGCTTGACAAGGGGGGGGGGGGGACCGCACATAGGAGAAATCTTGGGGGGTAACACGAAAACACATCTGGCAGTATATGAGGAAGGTTTCTTTGACTTAAGGGAGGCAAAACCTTTTAAGGGGAGGCAAATGCCCCCCCTAAAAGAAACCCTGACCACCTTACCATCCAACGGAAAAGCCCCCCCCCCCCCAATGAAGCAGTGGGACCCCTTTAATTACAACACACTGAAGTGAGGACACCTCACTAATGATGACGTTTCATGTTTGCACTTTTCAACCCCTGGAACACCACCACCTCACTAATCAGGACACTTTCTTCTGTCCCAAGGGAGAGATGTGTCAACGTATACATACATTATAGGCAGCTGTGGTGTTTAGCAATGACGTCAGAGATACTTGTACATGTACATTGTGTAGCTGTGGTGTGTCCATGGTAACAACTGGCTTTGCTTGGTAACCACAATAGTGTGATGGCTTCCAACAATGACTTGCAGTGTTGCCATATTTTGTGTGGTGTTCATGGCAATGACCTCTGACCCCCTCTCCTTACACAGTGCAAGGAGAGGGACTTGTGTTTCTTTGACCCAACCTGCAGTGGATGCCAAGATCTACTACTGGAGTGAGTTACAGCTCCCTCCCTCCCTCCTTCCCTCCCTGCTCTCCCTCTTCCCTCCCTCCCCCCTCCCTTTCTCTCTCCCTCCTTCCCTCCCTGCTCTCCCTCTTCCCTCCCTCCCCCCTCCCTCTCTCTCCCTCCTTCCGTCCCTGCTCTCCCTTTCACTCCTTTCTCCCCCCTCCCTCCCTCCCCCTCCCTCTCTCTCCCTCCTCCCTCCCTCCCTCCCTCCCTTCAGTTCTAATTTACATGTCTCACTGTACATTCAGAGATCATACATCTATTTCCATTCTCCATTCCCCAGTTCCAGTACCACCATCCCTCAGTTGTTTGCCGTCATGAGACAGTGGGTACCTCAGACCCAGAGGAACATGTCCTCCCTCTCTAGAGAGGTCAGAGTACACCACTAACATGACTCGCTGTATACACCTTACCCCTTCTTCCTTGTTCTCACACTTCATTTCTCTTTCCATTTCCCTCGTTTCTTTCCTCTGTCTTCCCACCCACTCCCCTCCCCCTCCTCTCTGTCTTCTCTCTATCCCTCTCTCTCTCCCATATTTCTCTTCCCTATTGCTTTTCCCTCTCTCTTCCCTCTCCTCTCTCCCTTCTCTCTCCCTCTCCTCCTTGTCTCTCCCTCCATCTCTCCCTCCCTCTCCCCTCTTCCCTCCTCTCCCCCTCTCCCCTCTCATCTCCCCCTCTCCCTCCCTCTCCTTCCCTCTCCCCCTCTCCCCTCCCCCTCTCCTCCTCTCCCCTTCCCTCTCCTCCCCCCTCTCCCCCTCTCCCTCCCTTCCCTCTCCTCCCCCTCTCTCCCTCCCTCTCCTCCCCTCTGTCCCTCTCCCTCTCCTCCCCCTCTCTCCCTTCCCTCTCCTCCCCCTCTCTCCCTCCCTCTCCTCCCCCTCTCTCCCTCCCACCCCAGGTCCTCCGTCGAGGTGCCAATGTCAACGACAGAGATGGACTAACTGATCTCTCTCTCCTCCACTTTGCCTGCAAGTCTGGGGCCCCAGGTGTCGGCAATGTCAATGCTGCCGTGAATCTAGTTAACTCCCTCCTCAATAAGGTTATATATGTACTCTCTCTCTCGCTGTACCTCTCCCTCTCTTTCCCCTTATCACCTCTCCCTTCCCCCTCCCTTCCCCCTCTCACCTCCCTCCCCCTCCCACCTATCCCCCTTCCTCTCTCTCTCACTCTTCCTCTCCCTCTGCCCCTCCCTCCCTCTCCCTCCCTCCCTCCCTCCCTCCCTTCCCCTCCCTCCCTCTCTCCCTCCCTCTCTCCCTCCCCCCTCCCCCTCTTCCCCTCTCTCCCCCTCCCTCTCCCTCTCATTAATATCTAAATAATCTACTTGTAGTACTAATTCTTGTGGTCACCACTACTAGTACATGGCAACCAATCAAAATTCTTTTCTATCAACACAAACATTCCATAGTGATGAATCCTAACCATGTAGAAGTGGTGAAGCCATGTGGAAATAGCACAGGATGTTCCCACTTTCATCTCCAATATCCTTATCAGTTAGTAATATTGAATACTTTCGCTTAATTAGAACACTAGTGCTGCTTATAAAAGCCATGCTTTGTAGTACTGCATCCTTTGCTTGGAAAATTTTGCAGGGGCAGTTTCTATGGCAGTGTAGCTGTGTGATTAGTTGAGTGTGGGAGATTTGTGATAGTTGTGATAGTTGTGGAGTTGTAGATCATTCGTGGGGAGGTTGCTATAGTGATGACCAATCAGATTACAATCGTAGTTCGTCTCAGTATAGAGGATGGAAGTGTGTCTGCTCATGTGTGTGGCCACAGGAATACTTGTGTTAATGGTGTGAAGGTACAGCCATTGTAGCTCTCCCTCTCCCTCTCCCTAGCCTCTCCCTCCCCCTCCCCCTCCCCCTCCCCTTCCCTCTCCCTCCCTCCCTCTCCCTCTCCCCCTCCCTCTCCCTCTCCCTCCCTCCCTCTCCCTCCCCCTCCCCCTCTCTCCCTCTCCCTCTCCCCCAACCCCCTTCCTCTCTCTCCCCTCTCCCTCTCTTTCCCTCACCATCATCTTCACTCAGGATATGTCATACATGTATATACATGTACATAAAGATCTCACTCATTCACTCATTCACCTCCCTTCCTCTTTTTCCTCTCTTCCTTCCTTCCTCCCTCTCTCCCTTCCTCCCTCTCTCCCTTCCTCCCTCCCTCTCTCCCTTCCTCCATCCCTCCCTCCCTCCGTCCCCCACCCCTCCCTCCCTCCCTCCCTCTCCTCTCTACAGGGTGCAGACTGTGAACTAAAGTGCAAGTGGACTAACATGAATGCTCTACACTATGCTGTCTTCTTCGACGTCCCCGACATCGTAAAAACACTTTTAGAACACAAACCTGGTGAGAAGAGGGTTAATTTCAATATCACTGTTAGTGAGAAGAGAGTTATTTCATGTACAGTGTATTCCACGTAATCCATTGTTGAGTAGACAATACATTTTTAAAGGAAGTTGCATCGAAATGAACCTACCATATTAACAGTACCATTATACATGTGACTGCTTTTGTCCTGATTAGTGAGGTGTCCTGATTAGTGAGGTGTCCTGATTAGTGAGGTGTCCTGATTAGTTAGGTGTCCTGATTAGCGAGGTGTCCTGATTAGTGAGGTGTCCTGATTAGTGAGGTGTCCTGATTTCAAGGGTTGTCTGTACACTGATAGGTGGACTCACTCCACTGACTGCCATCACCTACTGAGGCTATTATAGCTACATTGTATTGCTGATTGCACACTCCATTTTCTTGCATCAAAAACAAGTGCATGGCACACTAGTTGGAGAATTTGTAGAAGAGAAATGAAACAGAAAATGCACTCCAACAAGTCGATAACAATGTGTACACGTGTTACATCATGTTGTAATGTATGTACATGTGTATGTAAGGCTGTTTGCAAGTAGATAGTGCTGGGAATCAAATGGCCATTGTAAGCTCACTACCTGATTGTGCTGTACATGTATAGCAGCATTGTACCTTGGGGAATTTATTTTCTCCTGAATACGGCAAGTTATTGCACGAGTGTGTGAGGTATTGCCCAAGCTGGAGGTGAGGGTAATACTCACACACGAGTGCAATAACTCACAATATTGCCCAATAAACCACGTAATAAGCTGTTTATTACCTAGCTTGTCTTCAACCTGGTGTTAAAACTCCGCCATTTTACCGTTCACTCGTTGCTAACAATACACGTGCACACACAATGTGCTTTAATTGTAATTTAATTGGTTAAAATTGACTGGGCAATATAACTAGGCAATATGGGAAAATATTGCCCAACGCGGAATAGGAAATTATACATTGCTGGGCAATATGGCTGGGTAATAAAGAAATGTAATTGGCCAGCAGAGCGAGCCCTCCTAGTGATGTGAACGGGCGATTCTCTCTCTCTCTCTCTCTCTCTCTCTCTCTCTCTCTCTCTCTCTCTCTCTCTCTCTCTCTCTCTCTCATATATATATATATATATATATAACCCACACTGTACATACCGTAATGCCATATGTGCTTCTAATTTTGTGTGCGCACTCTCCCTCTCGCCAACAGTGCTTATCATTCCACTGGTATATTGCAGCAGTAAAAGGGAATATTTAAACCGCACTCATTTGCTCCTGACTGACAAACATTAGTAAGGGTTGTAGGGAATAACTTGTACTGTCATTATATCACCCTCGGATACCAATTAAGGCCTCTTCACCATGCCAACTGTACTATCTACTATGAAATTTATTTCTAAGAAAAATGAGTTCCTTCGAAATTTCCCCCCACACACAAACATGGACATGTATGTACATGTGTATTGCATCATGTGCAGAACGTGGATTACATCATATCCGAACATGTACATGTACAGAACATACAACTATACATACGTTTACATGTATACCTGTACATGATGTATAGCTATACATACGTTTACATGTATACCTGCACAGGTGTGTTGGTTTGTTTGTGAGAGTTTGGACACTGGATGTGTGGGGAGAGTTGGCACCATCAAAGCTCTTTAACCCACCATTCCCAGTTCTCAAGGCTGGGCATTCAGTGTCCTACTCTTATATATGTGATGTTAGTCTGGAGTGGGTTAATGGGTGGGTTTCTTTCTTCCTGTTTGGCTAGTGTGATATGGACACGGTTTTTATGCATACATTTACATGTATATGTGTACATGATGTACAACTATTCATGTCATTTCCATGTATTGATACTTGTTGGAACGGAACAGTCACTAGGTAGCCTGACTTCCAGAGGTGTGTACTTCCGTACTAACCTCTGCCAAAATAGTTTCAAAGTTCAGACAGTCATGTACATACACTACAGAAGATAAAACTATACATGTGTTTACATGTATATCCATATATTATACATGTACATGTCTTCAATCGTCCATGAGATGCTTAGAAAGACCAGGCAAGGCAACACAACTCACCCAAAGCAATTACTTTTTCTAACTTGGCTGCCTCAGGTGGAACTTGAACCCACGACCGTCCGCTTTCCTCCAACTGAGCTACCGAGGCAGCTCAGCTGGCTGGGCTCGAATCACATATACAAAGCAAGACAAAGCATATACATGTACATGTACATATGATATGTGTACATTATCAAGATAATATCTCAGGAAGTAATTACACATCTACATGTGTAATGTTTGTACCTAATCATGTACAGCTGTACATACCTACATGTACATGTACATACTTACATGTACCTGTACATGTGTTGTAGTAGTTCCTACTGGCCTTTGATATGGGGAAGTCGCTACATGCCTCAATCATGATCTTATCCCATCACATGGTCAGAATGAAACATTAGAAGACTCTCACATAGTATTCCTGGAGTCCCGGACATGTACTGGAGAATGTGTAGGTGTGCGTTAGTATATAAGTAGGGACTAATTTCATTTACAGCCAGTTGGCTGGTAACTGTAATTGAGTGAGGTATTTGTGTACCTGCTGTGGAGGTTGATAGAGGGTCATTCTGGTTGTTGTCTCGTCAGTGATTGAGAGATGTATTGTATGTTGCAGGATAGGAGTGAGTTGTGTGTGATTTGTGTACTTTATATTTTAATGCATCTCTCTCTCACCCACTCTCTCTCTCCCTCTATCTCCTTCTCCCCACCCTCCCTCCCTCTCTCCCTCTCCTTCTCCCCCTCCTTCCCCCTCCCCCTCTCCCTCCCCCTCTCCCTCCCTCCCTCCCTCCCTCCCCACAGCACTGATCCACACTACATGTGAGGAATATGATGGCGGCACTGCTCTCCACATCGCAGCCTCCAACCTCTCTCTCCAAGCCACAGAAATCCTAGTACGAACCTATACATGTCCGGTCCTTGAAAAATAACTGCTGTGCATGGACCGGTCTATATACTGTGATGTGAAATACCTGATTAGTATATAATTTGTAGGGTCATCCCCTTTAGTTCAATTTAATGAAGTTCCACCTGATTAGTATATAATTATAGGGTCATCCCCTTTAGTTCAAGTTCCACTAATATTATGTTCATGTACTCTCTCCTCAGCTGTTACATGGAGCCAGCTGTAAGGTCACTGATAAAAGTGGTCGTACTCCGCTCGATTTGATCCCCTCCAATGTACAAGACGGTAGTAGCTCTGGAGGGGAGGAGGCAGAGGTAGTGGGTGAGATGGTGGCCGTTTTGAAGAGGGGCATGGAGGAGGAGGAGGAGAAGGAGAAGCAGAATGAGAGGGAGAGGGAGAGGGAGATGGATCAGGAGAGGGAGAGAGAGAGGGAGAGGGAGAGGGAGAGGGAGAGGGAGAGGGAGGGAGACAAGGAGAATGAGATGGAGGTCGAACCACCAGCTACATCTCAGGAGCCTCACAAGATAAAGGTAATTCTAGTACTCCAGTCAGAAAAAAAATTTTCAGGGGCAGAAAATCAGGACTTTGAGGGGGTGTGGCTTAGGTTTTTGAATTGATCATAGCCCATCTCAGGGGGGAGGCGAAGCCACTTTCAGGGGGGGGAATTGCCCCCCTTGCCTCCCTCCCCCCAAAAAACCTGCCGTTCACACAGTTTCAGGTAGGAGGGATTTTGCCTCCTTAAAGGCCCCCCTTGAAAATGCCCCCCTTAGAACCCCAGATATACATGTGTTGTTGTACATGTACATCTTCTGTCTCCATGTACCACTATACATGATTACACATGTACACTTGTACGCAGGTTGTACATTGGAATGTACATGTATATACATGTTTACATCACATGATCTGTACATGTACAGGTGTAGATAATCAAACACGAGCTATCATAGATAATGTTTGATAATAAACTTGTTATTGCATCATTTATCAACCGTGCAGTACAATGAGGTATATACATGTCTAGGATTGCCACGGACTGTCCTGGGATATCCCATGTCCCCTATCTGACAACTAGTTAACCCTGTCTGAGGAGCAGCCACAGCCCCTCCCCATCAGTAAAGGGGGTGGAGCTGAATGCATGGTGAAGCTCCACCCCCTTTTGATGGAGAGGAGATTGGGCCCGCAATGAAGACTACGCGGAAGATGATATGTACATGTATATATATGGATGTGGTGCATGTGATACATGTGAATCCTCCAGGACAGTCCCTGACAATCCTGGACATACCTGCTTAATGATATTTGATATTTGTCACGACCGTGATCACATGACCCGTTTCCATGGTAACCCACCCACCTATAGAAACTATCAAATGTCCTCACAGAATGCCATATCAGTACATGTGTACAGAGAGAGACAATGATCCGTGTTCAGAGGACAATACGATTACATCATACACGAACGATTACATCATAATTCAAAGGACTTGTGTACATCTGTTACAAAGTGCTGTAAACTGTCATCTATTTAAGCACGCGTGTATAATTACTAGCGCGTGTGATAAGGAATTACACGTACAATATGAGTGTATATACGCTATGCATGCCAACTGTGTGCAGATTGAACTGAGATGTAGATGTAGAGTTATTGTAGCGAGTGGCATCTGGTGAGTCAACTGGTGTGTGTGTGTGTGTGTGTGTGTGTGTGTGTGTGTGTGTGTGTGTGTGTGTGTGTGTGTGTGTGTGTGTGTGTGTGTGTGTGTGTGTGTGTGTGTGTGTGTGTGTGTGTGTGTGTGTGACCTGGTAGGGTATGTAAGTCTAGGCCGTCACAGCATACACGGTGCTGATTAGGACCAACCAGCCCAAAACAGCTGTCCGCCATTGCTTGGCTTGCTCTGTGCACACCTTTTTCCATATCATTATAGTATAGCAATTGTAGGCTGTAGATGTGGGTCCAGATACTGGTACATGTACCTGCCTGGTGTGCATATACACATCGTAAGCAATCTGTCAATAATCTTGTACATGTACATGAATGTGTTGATCTGTATGTGTGAATAGCCCAGTGCCGCCTCTAATGTGTATGGCTTGTAAGTGACATTTAATCTATGACGTGAATCTACAAGTGTATGTATTTTAATCTACATTTGTACATACTCAACATGTATATACGTATGTTCTTGTAGATTGTATGTTCATGTTCATGTACCAATTCAACAACTTTACATGTATGGCTGTACTTCACTAGGTTCCAGTTGAAAGACCTCCAGTACCAAAGACACATCATCTCTCTCCTGTTCCTGTGAGGAGGACACACCTCTCGTGGGAGAGACTGGCAAGAACCAGAGGTAAGAGGGAGGGGGAGAGGGAGGGGGAAGGAGAGGGGGAGGAGGGAGGGAGGGGGGAGAGAGGGAGGGAGGGAGGGAGGGAGGGAGGGAGAGAAAGGAGAGGGAGAGCGAGAAAGAAGAGAATAATAGGAGTGTGTGTGTGTGTGTGTGTGTGTGTGTGTGTGTGTGTGTGTGTGTGTGTGTGTGTGTGTGTGTGTGTGTGTGTGTGTGTGTGTGTGTGTGTGTGTGTGTGTGTGTGTGTGTGTGTGTTTTGTGTGTGTGTGTGTGTGTGTGTGTGTGTGTGTGTGTGTGTGTGTTGTGTGTGTGTGTGAGAGAGAGACTGAAGCACAAGGAAAAGAGCTATTCAATTAAGCTAAGGGTAATGGTTACCTTAATCCTTCTCTGTGTGTAGGTGCCAGATCACCAGTGTCCACCATATCGACAGTCTCCAGTGGTTCATCACGAGCCTGTATCGCCAGCGTGGAAGAGGTTACCATGGAGACACTAGGACTGAAAATGGAGATCGCATTCTAATTGATGCCAAGTCACCCACAAAATGCAGGTAGATACCATCTTCTCCCTCTCTCTAACACACTACACTCCAAGTCTCATCCTTCAT